>CM070564.1:33011634-33488957 GCA_036346405.1 Phyllostachys edulis
TCCAGAAGACGTCGAACAAGACCAATATCCACAGGATTTTGTGCAAGAAGGCAAGTCGCATTCCTTGATCATTTTGAACCCACATGTCATATATTTATTATTACTTTCATTATTGTATTTGTGCCAATTACTTTAATTACTGAAATAATACTTTTAAATGCCATGATAATTAGATAAATCCTATAACCCCACATACAAACCCACCCAGTACTTGTAGGCTATATTCACCTTGACAAGTTCACATAAAATGTTATCTATATAAACAGCTTTATCACACAATTGTGTTCATCAATCAAAATCAGTATTGGCGGTTCGCCAATGGTTTGGTGGAGAGTTGAGGGTTGTGTCCATTAAGTTGGACAACCCAATAGACTTGGGTTAAAAGTGAGTCATCAGTGAGATCTAGAGGTGGACAGTCACGAGTTGGTATTGGGCCATCGCCTCACTGGATGACAAGTAAGGATAAGAACCTTATGCCAAGTAACAGACATAGAAAACCGCTTAACCACATGCGTGGTCATTACTCCCTAGCTTAGTACACTGCTTTTCCAATTGAATATCTGCAATATCAAGGGCAAGACAGGGGTGGGCCTGGAGGGACACTCGCTGGTCTACGCAACGGTATGGGCCCGTCAGCATCGGGGCACAAATTCCACTATTGGCCGGTGGTCTCCCGAGGGCTGTATGGATTTAGACCTATCGGGTAGAGGCTAAAAAGGATGAGCAGTGAAAAGGCTTTGTTATCTCAACTCAGTTGCACGCTAACATGTTGCGTGACAATGTGAGTTTGAGATATCGTGTGGGTAAAGTTGGGCAACTCTGCAGAGTGTATAAAAAGGTATTCGAATACACCGTGCTTCCGGTTAATGAAGCTGTGTTAATGGGTGATTCCAGTACATGAGGCATAAGTAGAGTTTTGGAGTTGGTAAGTTGGTAATGTGGTTTGTTGAGAAACCCCTGATGTTATTATTTATTATTATTTTACTGTTTTGTAAACTACTTTAACTGCATATTGCACCCACATATGCCTGTTAAGGTAAACCCTAACCATCCTTTGAACTCCTTGCATGTAATTATTTAGCTGTTCTATGTGGCTTGTTGAGTACGATAGTTGTACTCATTCTTGCATAATCTGTAAACAATCTACAGAAGAAACCAGGGAAAATGCAGAGGATCTTGTTGAACAAGATCTTGGTGGACCCACGGATGGCAGCGACTACTATTATTAGGTCTCAGCCGCGCTCAAGTGTGCCTGTGGTTTGAAGTTCTTTTGTCTTGTATTATTTTAACTTTGGGCTTGGATGCCCGTGTTAGTGTCAAAACTGGCTGTTAAGCCTTAATCTTATGTAGTAAAATATTGGCTTTTGTTGTAATCGAAAGCTTGCTTCAGACACTACTTACTTCGCAACTGCACATCCTGAACGGTTGTGAAGAGATTAACGTCCCCAGAATTTGAGGGCGTTATAGAAAGCACGTGTTTGCACAACCTCTCAAATCTTGGCCTCTGTCATCCTTAGCTTCTCTTGATTCGTAGGAGATTTCGTGTCTTTGATGCAGTATGTGCGATCACGAGTCGCAAGGGCACACCAGGAAGGGAATACCAGGAACTTGACCATCTAGTGGTGCCGCATTGTCTTGAGTTGCTTCAGGAGTCGAGTACTTGCGGGTTTTGTAATGAGAGTTCTTGCCCCCTTTTCCTTAAACCAGTTCTTGCCTTTCTTGATTTTTAATTGTTCGAGGGGGAAGTGCATTTATTTTTAATCTACCTGTTTTTGGAGTGGGTTTTTACTTCCTGACCTCTTCTATTCAATGATCCACAGAAAAGTAGCAAAATTATATATATACTACTCATAAACATGCCACTTCGAGATATGCCACCCAGTTTCATGAATTTCACGAAATTAAATATATGCCATTCGAGTTTCTTCCTCATTTGAAATTTGCCTAGTTTTTTTGCAAGTAGGCTCGGCCCGAAGCCCCAAAAAAGACTGACGAGAGTTAATTAAAATGATAAAACTATTTTATTCCATAGAATAATTATGAAATTACATTAATTATTTTTGTAAAAATTCTAGAAAAATTACACAATCAATTTCACTGTGTAAGGAGCCTGGAAAAAAATCATAATATTTGGGCTTCATTTTCTATATTACAAAATTTCTATAAACAGTATACTTAAATGAATTTGAGAGACAAAATCAGAACGTATAAGTTTTTTTTTTAAAATGCACAAGCAATTAAACAATGTCGGGAGGCTCCACAAAAAAATGATAATTTGTTGAGCTCAGTTTCTATATTTAAAAATTTCGAAATGAAGTCTCTTGTTTTAGAACCGATCTTACGTATAGATTGTTTGATTCAGAGGGTCTCCTAGAGTGGAATCATGTAGAGAGATTGACACGGGTATTTTTATATATGTTCAGGCCTTCTCCGGAGAGAATAACAACTCTACTCCTGTGTGTGTATGGTATTGAGTGTATTCTGAATAATCTGGAGAAAAACTAAGACTATTACAGATGATAGCACTTGTCTTCCTGATAGCCCTCGATATCGTGTGTGTACGCCTCGATTGCTCTGTCTCTTTTTCCTCTCTGACCGTTGCCTTTATATAGTCGTGAAGGAATAGGCGTTTTCCCCTACTAAAGAGACGCCTCATCAAATCCAGTAACGGGCGCACGTTTGCAGTAATCATCGGGATGATAACTCCTTCACGCCGCCTGGCAGTTACTTGTCAGAGATAATGGGGTATTGCGTGTTATTATTTCACATAATAACAGCGTATGTTGACTGTTTGGATTCCTTAATCAATTGGACCCACTCGCCTGTAGGTTTTATTGATCATAAGGTGGCCATAGCTGACCTGGTCGTAGAAGAACTTACGACCATAAGGTAGTTGTAGCAAGACTTACGACTATGGGGTAGTCGAGAATAACTTACGATCGGGTAGTGATCGAGAATAACTTACGACCATAAGGTAGTCGAAAGCAAGACTTACGACTATGGGGGTGGTCGAGAAGAACTTAAGACCACCCGGTAGGCTTCTCCTTGTAAATTTAAGGGTATACCCAGGGACCACATGACATCATATTTACTTATAATAAGAATTATAGATAAAAGATAAAATGAGGATTATTAGATCCTCGTCATCTTGCCCCCAGCTTTAAGTGAAAGTAACTTACTTGGTGAAGGAGTCATAGATGGTCTTACGGCCACGAGAGGGTCGTAGAAAGGTGGTCGAAGGAAAAACTCTTCGACATTTGTGTACTACTTTGACCAGAAATATGCTTGGTCAAGAAGGTTGCTTACGACTATCAAATAGCCGTAGAAAACTCCTACGATCACAAGGTGGTCGTAGTATGGTGATCGAAAGAAAATCCTTTCCGTTTAATATTTCATTTAGTCAAAAAGATCTGACCAAGAAAGTAATTTTGCTTGAGGTGGAAAAACGAACCTGATTTTCTTGAACGGACAAGTTAGAGAATCGCAAACGACTCCCACAAGTATGTCCATTGGAGCAGTTCCCGAAGCGGTGGCAACCTTTGGATTGCCACGCCTTCAGCCTAGGCATACGGTTATAAATACTTACCGGGAGTAAAACTTGGGTTTCTACTTTTCCCCAAATCGCTCTCGCTCTTCATCGAGTTCTTGTCTTCTCCGCCACCAACACAATCGTGCCTTCTCCGCCACCAACACAATCGTGCCTTCTCCGCCACCAACCCAATCGTGTCTTCTCCGAAGATCTTACTTAATCGAAAATCTCCCCTTTCTAAGAGAGATGGCCGGGAAAGTTTCTGAGTGGGCTGAGTCGGAGATGGATGCGGTGAAGATTCAAGCCCTAGTCGATGCTAGGAAGATTCCAGAGAAAGTTCTTGTGAAATGGATTGCGGCGGTTGGACAACATTGGCCATCGGGGGAGACTGGGCAAATCCCCGTCTTCCAGGCATATTGTGAGTGTGGCCTTCGATTGCCTACTCACCCCTTTCTCACACTCGTACTCGAGCACTTTGGGGTGGAATTAGTGAACCTCGGTCCTAATTCCATCACTATGCTAAGTGTATTCGTGTACTTGTGTGAGGCGTACCTGGGAATTCCGACGGACCTCAAGCTTTTCCAATATTATTATGGAATGGCCCGGTAATATGGAATTGATGGAAGTTGTGGTCTGAAGCTCCATGACTGGAAGTCGAGGGAGTATATTCAGATGTTTACTAAATCTTCGTGGCCGGGATGGAGGAAGAGATGGTTTTACTGGAAAATCACTCAAGAAGACAGCCTTACTTTCGAGGGGAAAGCTGCCGAAAAGAATTCTTCATGGGATTCGACTCCCAAGGATGTCAGCCGGATTGCCCCCTATATTCGAGCCATCAAGGACTTGAGAGAGGAGGGGTCGACCGATGGTATGTGGTGAAGGATTTCATCACACGTCGAATTAGCCCTTTGAAGAAACGAGTACCTCCTATGTGGAGGTACACAGGCCAAAAGACCCACTGTGACTACGAGGAGGGTAAGTGAATTTTTGGCTTAGCTCTCAGTTTGGTCTTTCTCACAGTTGTCTAATGAATGTCTTTATCTGTTTACACAGATCTTTCACAGGCAGAGATTGATGTTCGAGTAAAACTTATTTGTGAGAAGTCTCCGCCACTCAGAGTGGCAGTTCCTCAAATCCTTGCGATTTTATCCGTAGAGGAAAAGATGGATCGCCTAAAGGTAATCAAGAGTTGATTTTATCCTTAGGACTTCATAGTCGTAGAAAGAACTTATGACTAGGTAATGATCGTAGAAAATCTTACGATCAAGGAAATATCGTAGAAAAACTTACGACTGAATAGTGATCGTAGAAGATCTTACGATCGAGGAAACGTCAGAGAAAAACTTACGATGAATCTCGGTCGAGAAAATCTTACTGACCGGTCAAGAATTCTTCTTTTTACTGCTTTTCTTCTGAGTAAAGTAGGTATGGAAAACCGTCGGACGACTTAAGAGGTCGAATCGATAACCATCGATGCTGAGGATGACAACGGACAAAGGCTCGGCTCCTCCGACTAAGAGGCGCTGACTCATGAAAAGTCGCCGACAAGGAGGAGCAAGCTCGAAGTTCTTTTATTTCGACGGATCCTCTGCAAAGTTCTGCGGCGAGATCTGGTGCAGCAGGTCGAGATTGAAGCAATTTGCCGAGGAGGCCGAATCAGTCGAACCTCTTAGGCGCAAAGCCCGCAAAGCCAAGGTACCCTTTTATTATGACAAGAAAACTTTCGCAGTTTCTGCCACTTCTAGTTTTGTCAAGCAACTAGAAAAGGAGAACTGGAAGGACTTTATGTCTTTTGTGAAGGACAATGCTGATCCAGCAGAGCCTATGATTGAGGGTAGCGCTGCTCTTAGAGTGGTCGAGACTGATCTCGACCATCTGGAAAGTCAAGAGACCAGAGAGATGGTCCCTGTTCAAGATTCACGACCAGACGTGGTCGTGGCCGAGCCCATTCTTCAACTTGAACACCGACCAAACGTGGTCGTAGAAAAGAAGTCGAAGAAATCTTTTGTTGAGAAGATGACTCCTAAGTTCCTGGTCAGGTCCAGGGTGCAGAGGTATGTGAAACAAACTAAAGTGTAAGAACAACATTTACCTTTCTCTTTTCACAACTTGACTTGCTTTCCTTTTGTTGATTTTAGCCCGACTCCTTCAGTCCCCGAGGACACTTCTGTCGAGAAGCCCATTGCCGCCTCTCCAGCGGTCGGAGAGATGACAGCGGAAGTGGTCGAAGAATCATCCACAGCTCGGGTGGTGGAGGAAGTCGTGGCTCCTGAAGTGGTTACCACAAACACTGAGATAGTAGCTACGACCACTAAGGTAGCAGCTACGACCACTGAGGTAGTAGCTACGACCACTGAGATGGTCGTGGAGACTGCAGAGGCAGCTGTAGAAGCCTCTGGCCAAGGTGGTGATGGATCGACCACCGTCTTTTAAAGGAAATCGTTCTGAGCGTTCCTCCGGTACCCAAAGAGAAACTGATTCTGAGTAATCAAGACGAGGAGTATTTCAACTTCTGTGTTGATTTCTTTGGGCCTGCTTCCATCGTAGGGTCTTCTGCTTTTAGATCTCGCGATCGAGTCCCTCATCCCAAAGATATTCCCAACAGAGGGGAAACTTTTGACAACGAGCATCTCGAGAAGGCTTGGTGGGATCAAGTCGCGAAGATAGACGAGCTGAAGAGTCCAGCGTTGGTTTACTCGATGTTTGCTCGGTCGACCATGAATGTAAGTATTTAAGGATACTTATATATGTGGCCTTCCCTTGCTTCTTACTGTCTTTCTTTTTGTAGAAAGCTCTGGAACAAATTACCACTGTTGGTGAATATCACCGACAACTTATAGAGCTACGACAGAAAAAGCGAACTATGCTAAGCGAAGAAGAGGTGGTAAGTCATTGTTATTCGTAGTCGCTTTTAGAGTTTGACTACTTATACAAAGGCTTGTGAGGTTTGTCGTGGAAAAACTCATGATTAGGTGCTAGTCGAGAAAGACTTACGACTAGTTGAATAGTGTTCATGTTCACTTTTAACCTTTACTGAGTTAAATAGCAATGAAAAGACCCCGCCGACTCGCTCGATTATGAAAAAGAGGAGTCGAGAAAACTAGGGAAAAGGTAGGAGACCTCTTGAAGAAGCTTCAAGAGGCTAACTCTAGAATCTTGTAAAAGTGCAGGAAGAGCTAAACAATGAGTCTTGAACTTAAGATCGCTTATGTTGTTGATCTTTACCTAACTCTTGCTTCTTTTCAGAAAAAGAAGACGACATGAGAAAGCTTCAAAATGAAGTCAAAAATAAAACTTTGGTTATTCATGAGATTTCTCGTATTGCCAAAGATAAAGATCAAGAAATTGAGAGGTTGAGATCTCGACGAGCAGGTAAGCAATTCTTTACCTGTAGCCCTTTACGAGTTCTTTTCGTTTTCTAACTCCCATTTCTTTTTTATAAATTGAGCTCGAATTGGGAAGGCTCGAAACTAGGGATCAGGAAAAAACCTTGATCCTTGACGAGACTGTCCGCATTGCTAAGGAAAATGCAAAGGACATCAAATTATGGGAGGAGCGGCATGCTGAGACCATTGCTTCCCATAATGAAGAAATCAAGAAGTTAGATTCTTGACTAGTAAGTAAGGAATTCTTTTACATGTGATTATTTTTTGTTTTCTCCTCTAGGAGTTTATTTTTGCTTGACCAGTCTTATTCTTTTCAGAGCAAGTGGTCGAAAATAAACAACTCCGCGAGGCTTCGACTCGTAACCAACAGGAGATGAAGTCGATAAAGATTAATCTTGAAGACAACATCATGCTCCTGAACAATATACTTGGTGAGCTATGTAGTGAGGGAAAAACTCCTCAAGATGATACAATAGCCGCTCACATAAGTACTATTAGGGAACAAGTCGGGACTTTGTAAGAACTAGTGACCACTCTGAAGGCCAACCAAGCTAAGTCAATCAAGGAGGCGATCCAAAGTGCAGTAAGTTATGCATTGGCAAAACTTAAAGCTCATGACCCCAACCTTAATGTACAACCAATCGAAGTCGACTTCGACTGCCCTGAGGCAGAAACAAGTCGTCTGATGAAAGAAATGCAACCAGTTGGCAAGAAAGTCTCGGAGGGGATGCGACTGGGCTCTCCCTCTTCAGAGTAGTTTGTAAAAAAAACTGTAAAAAATAAGCTTTTGTTGATGTATTATATAATCCATCTTGTTTCCTGCAAACCATCTTGTCGAGTAGTTAGTAACTCAAAAGATAATTAATGAAAGAAAGACTAAGAATTGAAGTCAAATTAATAACTTTATCCTAGCCCCCGACTATTTGCTTAGTTTGTTTAGACAAACTAAGTAAATAGTGTTAAAAAGGGTTTATGAAAACAGAGAGGTTTGGTTAACTTGTAGTTTTTGGTCACGATTGTTATGCACTGGTCGAAAAAGTGGGAACGAATCGACACTAGGAAGTTCCTTCTAGTGGGCAGGACTACGTGTAGAGAGGAAGTGCTTCGACTAGGTGATGTTACCATCTCCGACCAGTTTAATCAAATCGAGAACGACAACTTGAGTTAAGAAAACATCTAGAGGACTTTAAAAAAATTCGTTTGACCTTCCTTGGTGGATGCGATAAGTCTGTTCTGGTAGCAAAAGTAGGAAACTGAACAATGCTAGGAAGTTCCTTCTAGTGGGCAGGACCACGTGCAGAGAGGAGAGACTTCGACTAGATGTGTTTCTTCCTCCGACCAGTTGAGACGGATCGAGTACACCAAAGGCAGTTGAATAAATCTAAGAAAGTGCACTCTGCTTAGAGTATTTTTTAAAATAACTAAAGAAATAAACTAAGGTGAAAAGTGCTGGCTTTAAGAATATTTCGACCAAATAGAACCCGAGCTCTTTGTATTGGCGGCAAAAAGTGAGTAACGAGTCGACACTAGGAAGTTCCTTCTAGTGGGCAGGATCACGTGCAGAGAGGAGAGGCTTCGACTAGGTGATGTTACTCGCTTTTCACCGAAGTGTAAAGAAAACTCGGGTGTTTGGAATGTAGTCGAAAGATTATGAAAGCACTACTCAAAAGTAAGACAATAGAGGTAGAAAGAACCTGAGTCTTTATTGTCTGAATGGTTGGTTACACATAAAACTTGCGTAACTGGTCGATTTTCCAAAAATTCAAGAGAACCTGGCCGTCTTCCATTGCCAATCGTACTAACCCTGGCCGGGTAACTTCAACCACTGTGTAAGGACCTTCCCACTTGGGAGAAAGTTTGTTCCGATTAGACTTGGATTGGCAGAGCCTCAATACCAGGTCACCTATAGCAAGGCTGCGAGGTTAGACGTTATGATCGTAGTATCTGCGCAGGGCTTATTGGTAGACCGCTGAACGGATTAAGGCCTGGTTTCTCCTTTCTTCGAGTAGGTTAGTAGGTTAATGTCATCCGCTCGAAGTTGTTCCTGGTTGGAGTCGTTGAAAGTTTCGACTCGTGTTGACCGTATCGTTAGTTTCGGAGGAAGCATGACTTCAGCTTTGAAGACCAGAAAAAAAGGGTGTTTCACTTGTAGCCTGACTAGTAGTCGTACGAACTGCCCATAATACGGAGGGTAATTCTTGTACCCAAGCCCCGAGCTTGATGAGTCGGGTCAAGACTCGGGTTTAATTCCTCGTATTATTTAGCCGTTCGCACGTTCGACTGCCCTATTGCTTTGGGGATGGGCCACAGAAGCATAACATAACTTGGTACCCAACTCGTCGCAAAATTCCTGAAATTTTGCGCTCGAAAATTACTTACCATTATCTGTAATTATTCAACTCGGTACTCCAAATCGAGTAATTACGCATCTCATCATGAACCGTTTTGCCACTTCCGTTGTTATCCCAGTCCCAAGTTCGCCTTCGATCCATTTTGTGAATGTATCAATAGCCACAAAAAGGAACTCGAAGTCTCCTGGAGCCTTAGGGAACGGTCCTAGGATATCGAGACCCCAGGTCACAAAAGGCCAAGACAGAGGTATCGTTTGTAATGCTTGAGCTGGTTGGTGTATTTGCCTGGTATGAAATTGGCATTGAACACACTTTTTAACCAACTCTTTAGCATCGTCTGGGTCATTGGCGATAAAAACCTTGTCGAAAGGCCTTCCACCAACGCTCAGAGGAAGCATGATTTCCACAGATGCCACCGTGTATGTCGTGAAGGAGTGTTAATCCTTCGCTCTGCGGAATGCATCGCATGAGCACCCCTTGAGTACCTCGTTTATAGAGGACTCCTTCAACCAAAGTATATATTTTGGCTTTTCGGGATAAGCGATCTACCTCGGGATCGTCTTCGGGTATGGAACCCTTCTGAAGATACTCATAGATGGGAGCCATCCAGGTATCCTCGTATTCTAGAGAGGCCGTCTCAATAGGAGGTGTCTCTAGTTCGTCGACGAGGGACGGCTTCTGGAGTTGTTCCAAGAAGACTCCTTTTGGAACTACAGATCGGGAAGAAGCTATTCGAGCAAGCTGGTCTGCGAGGAAATTATCCTTTCGATGGATGAATTGTGCCTCGAAACCTAAAAAATGCTTTTCTAGCTTACGCACTTTCGATAAGTACCGAGACATTGTCGGGTTAGAGCACTGGTACTCTTTCCGGACTTGATTCATGACTAGTTGAGAGTCTCTTCTCACGAGTAGTCGGCGAATCGAGAACGCTTTCGCAGCTCGTATGCCAGCTATCAAACCTTCGAATTCTGCCACGTTGTTAGTGGCATGAAAGTTTAATTGCATGGCATACTTTAAGGTCTCTCCGGTAGGAGATACCAGGACCACCCCAGCCCCCGAGCCACTTAAAGTAAGCGACCCGTCAAAGTACATCGTCCACTAGTCGTGGGAATTGTACTGGGATCCTGAACAGATTCAGGATTTGTCCATTCGACGACAAAGTCTGTCAAGATCTGGGATTTAACGGCCGTTCGGGACACAAAATGGAGGTCGAACTCCCCAAGTTCGACTGACCATTTTGCCATGCGTCCCGCTGTTTCCCTATTCTGGAGGATCGCTCCCAAGGGAAACTCAGACGGTACAGCTATTTTGTGCGCTTGAAAATAATGCCGTAGTTTCCTCGAAGACATGAGGAGGGCATATAGAAGTGTTTGGACCTGAGGGTAACACTCCTTAGGCCCGTGTAAAACTTCACTTACGTAGTAAACCGGTCGTTGCACGTTTTTACGTTCTACGACTAGTACTGCGCTTACTGCCTGTGGCGTGGCAGCTAGGTAAATTAAGAGCGTTTCTTCTGGCCTCGGAGAAACCGGAATAGGAGCACTCGTAAGATACCTCTTGACATCCTCAAAGGCAGCGTTTGCCTCGTTCGACCACTCAAAACGTTCGTGTTTCCTTAGAAGTTTAAAGAAAGGTAGTCCCTTTTCTCCTAGTCGTCTGCGATTTAAACGACTTAAAGCCGCCATGCACCTCGTGAGTTTCGGACTTCTTTCCTTGTGGTTGGAGGGCGATTTGGAGAATGGCCTTTATCTTTTGATTTGGTTCGATTCCCGTATAGATACTAGGAATCCAAGCAATTTTCCTGAAGATATTCCGAACACACACTTCTCAGGATTGATTTTTAAGCGATGTTTTCTGAGGTTGTCGAATATTTCTTGTAGGTCAGTGATATGATTAAGTCTCTTCATGCTTTTAACAACTGGATCATCAACATAGGCCTCTAGGTTTCGGCCTAGTTGAGATGAAAAAGTCTGTTGCATCAAGCGTTGAAAAGAAGCGCTGGCATTTTTTAGACCAAATGGCATTTTGACATAGCAAAATATTCCAAATGGTGTAATAAACTCGGTCTTTTCTTCATCGTCTAGACACATATTGATTTGGTGGTATCGAGAATATGCATCTAAAAAACTTAACATTTCACAACCTGTAGTAGAATCAACCAACTGATCGATACGAGGTAAAGGAAAATCATCTTTTGGACAAGCTTTATTAAGATCAGTGAAGTCTACGTGCATACACCATTTGCTGTTTGACTTCCTAACCATTACAGGATTATCCAACCACTCTGGGTGGTTGACTTCTCTTATAAAGCCTGCTTTAAGGAGCTTATCCAATTCTGATTTAATAGCACCTCGTCGATCAGGGGCAAATCTCCGTAATTTTTGTTTTACGGGTACTTTGTTAGGCCGTAAAGCTAGCCTGTGCTCGATCACCTCCCTGGGGACTCCGAGCATGTCGGATGCTTGCCACGCGAAGACATCTGCGTTAGCTCGGAGGAAGGTGATGAGGGCGTCTTCCTACTTGGGGTCAGAAGTATCCCCGATGCGAACAGTCTTCGAGGGCTCCCTTGCATCTAGAGGAACCTCTTTGACCTTGTCGTTCGGCTTTGGTGCGACTTTGAGGCTTCACTTCTCGGGTCGAAGGTCGACTTTCTTCTCGAGTTGGTATTTGTCCAACCATCTCGAGGGATCGACGGTAGCAGGTATGTGCTATCTTCTTGTCACAATGAATTGTGATTACTCATTTGGGACCTGGCATCTTAATACATTGATACCCGTAATGAGTAGCCATTAAGAATTTTGCCAAAGTTGGTCGTCCGAGTATGGCGTTATATGCTGTATCGAAATCGACCACATCAAAGGAGATTTCCTCTGTCCTAAAATTACTTGGTGAACCAAATGTTAAAGGAAGAGAAACTTGGCCAATAGGTTTGGCTGAAGATCCTGATACGATCCCATGAAAAGAGTATCGTACCGGTCTTACCTTAGTCCTGGGTACTTGCATCTCGTCCAGGGCACTCGTAAACAAGATGTTTAACGAGCTGCCACCATCAACCAAAACTCGATTGACTTGACAATTGTTGATGGTAGGTTCGACCATGATTGGATATTGACCTGGTCGAGTCGAAGGAATCGGGCAGTCACCCCTCTCAAAGGAGATGGTGACTTCCGACCACTTCGGTAATTTATTGACGAGAGGAGAATCTATGGAGTTTACCTCACGTTCGACAGCTTTAAGCTGTCGCTTTGATTCATATGCCGATGATCCCCCGTAGATGTGTTCGACGGTATGTTGCGGATCCTAGAATGGCATCTCCTCATCGTCGTCTGATGACTTATGACCACTCGTTTGTCCTACCTGCTCGAGAGTGGAAAGTGGTCCTTTGCCGTTGTAGTAATCCTCGAGTTTTCGTTGGAAGACCCGGCAGTTGCGAAGGTCATGTCCTTCCTTTTTATGGAAAGGAACCACCTAGGCTTATCGTTTTTCTGATCGGGACGCTTACCTTTGCCTCGGTCGGAGTGCGGCTTGGAGGTGAGTGGCTCTTTATCATTTACAGCCAAGACCTCCTTGGAACCGCTGGCTTAGAGTTTTTGACCCTTCGCCTTGTTCTTGGACTTTTTTGCTTTCTTATCCTTCTTCTTACCAACTTCGCCTGGCTCTCGAGAGGTATTGTCTTCTCGATCGATTGTGTTGTTCCACTCGACCGCCTTAGAAGCAGTCGCATATCGATCGGCCATCTTAAAGAATTCGGCGACGGTAGTGGGAGGATTCAAAGCGATATCTTCTGTTATCCTTCTACTACGGACTCCTTGCTTGAAAGCCCTGATGACAGATGAGTCAGAAACTTCCGGAATTGAATTACGAACCTGACTAAAGCGCTTGATGAATTGGCGCAAGGTTTCGTGGTCGCTCTGTCTCATTCGGTGCAAGTCGTCCTCCTTCCCGGGGTGATTGTATGAGCCTTGGAAGTTCGCCAGTAGAAGGTCGCAGAGGTGTTGCCAAGAATAGATCAACTCGAGTGGTTGGTTCAGTAACCACGATCGAGCAGACCCTTCGAGCACAGTTGGAAGGTAATTCGCCATTACATGCTCTCCTCCTCCTGCTGCTCGGATAGCTGTTGTATAGATTTGAAGGAATTCGATGGGATTTTGGGATCCATCGAACTTCTCCATGTTCACTAGTCGAAAACGAGGTGGCCAGCGAACAGCTCGGAGGTCAGGCGAAAATGCCCGACACCCGGTAATAACTTCTTGACGCCTCCTTTGCAGGAAAGAAGGGTTGACATCACCAGGTGGTCGTATTCGACGATACCCAGTAACAGGTTGACTCGACCTGTAATAGATCTCGGTCCTACGAGGGGAAAACTCCTCGTAGTCCATCTGCTGCTGCAGATTTCCATGTCGGAATGGTGAGCGATCACCTCTCTGAGGGTTTTGTTGATCTTCAGTCGTTCGAAAGACATTTCTCCGAGTAGGAGATCGATGTGACTTGCTGTTGCGCCGATTTCTCTGCGGTGATATGTTTGATCGACTGGTAGCTGAAGAAGTCGTATTGCTACGACTTCCTGAATGATGTCGGCGAGGTGCTTCCAGTCTTGCCATCGTGGTCCGAAGCTTTTGTGCGATCTCTTCAACGAAGAGATCGTAGCCTGGCGCTCGGGCGAGCTCTCAAGTTGGATTTTTGAGCAAGTCGTTGATGTGCTGGAGTTCTTGAGCTTCCTCTGATTGATATTGAATGCGCCCAGGCAGATTTTTCTGGGCTGCAATCTTCTTTCGCCGAATAGCTTCAAGATCTTCCATGTCAGATTCTTGAGACTGTCTCAATGGAGTGCCAATATGTCGAGGATTTCCCTCGCGCTCATCAAGGTGTTGGTCCTATCCACCATCGGTGGTGCCCTTACCATTGCCACGAGGGGGGCGCAGTGCTTGATCTTCGGGGAGTGTCCCTAGCTCGGTCTCTAGAAGAGTGACCTTGATCTGAGGGAAGGACGAAGACCTCCCGCTGATGATTCTCACTTGTGTTCGAGGCCTCCCCGCTTGTGGAGTAGTCGAAAGACACCATCTGACGACTTAGAGTAGTCCCCTCCAGGTAGGGGAACTCTGGGTTATAACCGTCTCCATCCGTAGGTATGATCTGCGGAGAGATGGTCGAATTTGCAGGAAAAGCATGCTTAATCCCGCTCTCTCTAGGGTCATCTGGAGAGAGAGGATCACTAGATGCTGGTGAAGTCCTGGAATTTTGGCTTCCAGAACTTGTCTCACCAAGTCGGACCGCCTTAGGGGGACTCGGACACTTGGAGGAAAAACTCTCGTCGTGTTGTGAGTCCGCCTGGGTGTAGTCCTGGTCGGATTGACCCTTGTCCTTTGAGAGGATTGATTCATCTGTTGGACGTACTGTTGTGGGGGATAAGGATCCCTCCTCAACTCCATCAGTGGCATGGTCTCCTGGATCTGTGGAAAGACCCCTGGAGGCAGCAACACCATCGGATGAGTCGATACTCGGTTTGTAATCAAAACCGGCATCCATGTCGACGTCTGCGTAATCTGCCAAGTCAAACCAGTTCTCCTCGTTCCATTCTCCTGCCATGAGTGCATGAGATTTGGGAAAAAGAGAGTATGCTGACAAGAGATTACCGGAAGATCCCCACGGTCGGCACCAACTGTCGATGTTTTAGAACCGATCTTACGTAAAGATTGTTTGATTCGGAGGGGTCTCCTAGAGTTTTATCACGCAGAGAGATTGACACGGGTATTTTTATACAGGTTCAGGTCTTCTCCGGAGAGAATAACAACTCTACTCCTGTGTGTGTATGGTATTGAGTGTATTCTGAACAATCAAGAGAAAAACTAAAATTATTACAGATGATAGCACTTGTCTTCCTGATAGCCCTCGATAGCGTGTGTATACGCCTCGATTGCTCTGTCTCTTTTTCCTCTCTGACCATTGCCTTCATATAGTCGTGAAGGAATAGCCGTTTTCCCCCTACTGAAGAGACGCCTCATCAAATCCAGTAACGGGCGCACGTTTGTAGTAATCATCGGGATGGTAACTTCTTCATGCCGTCTGGCAGCTACTTGTCAGAGATAATGGGGTATTGCGTGTTATTATTTCGCATAATAACAGCGTGTGTTGACTGTTTGGATTCCTTAATCAACTGGACCCACTCGCTGCAGGTTTTATTGATCATAAGGTAGTCGTAGCTGACCTGATCGTAGAAGAACTTACGACCATAAGGTAGTCGTAGCAAGACTTACGACTATGGGGTAGTCGTAGGATAACTTACGACTGAGTAGTGATCGTAGAAGAACTTACGACCATAAGGTAGTCGTAGCAAGACTTACGACTATGAGGGTGGTCGTAGAAGAACTTAAGACCACCTGGTAGGTTTCTCCCTTGTAAATTTAAGGGGTATACCCAGGGACCACATGATATCATATTTACTTATAATAAGAATTATAGATAAAAGATAAAATGAGGATTATTAGATCCTCGTCAAGAAGTAACTGGCGGCAATATCATTCAACATAATTTTTGGTGTTCGTGATATTATTTTCCAGTACGTCACGAACGAAGTATCGTTCCTCTGATTACATCCCAATACGATGTCACTGAGGTAATTATCCCCCCAAAAAAAACCCTCATTTTTCTTAAGGCTTATGCCCCCAACCTGCGACGCCGGCCGAGGAAAGCACGTGTTTGCACAACCTCTCAAATCTTGGCATCTGTCGTCCTTCGCTTCTCTCGATTCGTAGGAGATTTCGTGTCTTTGATGCAGTATGTGCGATCACGAGTCGCAAGGGCACACGAGGAAGGGAATACCAGGAACTTGACCATCTAGTGATGCCGCATTGTCTTGAGCTGCTTCAGGAGTCGAGTACTTGCGGGTTTTGTAATGAGAGTTCTTGCCCCCTTTTCCTTAAACCAGTTCTTGCCTTTCTTGATTTTTAATTGTTCGAGGGGGAAGTGCATTTATTTTTAATCTACCTGTTTTTGGAGTGGGTTTTTACTTCCTGACCTCTTCTATTCAATGATCCACAGAAAAGTAGGAACATGTTGGTGATAAGGCTGAACCAATCACCAAACCAGAGTACAAAGTTTGTCACAAATCATGACTTCGAGATAAGGTTAACCAGATTTGAGAATTTTGTTGCCAACTTTAGTTCTTAACTGCAGTTTAAGCCCCATTTGGAACGTTGCATTCTTTTCCTATAAAATTGAACTTTTTGAATTGAAATTCCTGCATGGTAAATGGGTCATAATTGGCTTATTGCTTTGGTTGGAGATATTATTTTCACTCCGTAATATAACTGATTCTCCTTTCATTTCCTTTTAAGCTCAAACGTATGTACTGTAGCATCATAGCCCATTTTGCTGTCATAATTATTTTGACAGTAGATTAAGAGTCGGATTTTCACTTGAGAATAGCTACTGGCTTGTGGACTTGGTCCACACAATTTCTTTATACCTTCTCCCTCAATGGCATTTGGACACCTGTCCTGCACGTACAACTCACACCAAATTGCCATTTGTACCCCTACTTTCATCCTCATGAAGTGCATCACCTCCCCTACTTCACTTGCCCTTGCACCTCCTCCGTAAAAACCCCCTTGTTCCTAGGGCTTTGCTCCGTGCCTCCAACGTCGGTGAGGACAGCATTGCAAGGTATGCCTCCCCCAAATCTGGGTCTTTCTCGTCCCCTGTTTGTTCTCGTCGTAAAGTTTGTTTCTTCTTCGATGTAGTATGCGCGATCGTAAGTAGTAAGTGCACATAAATAAGGTTAAACGAGACAAGGAAAGGGAAGAACTCGGTCATCTTGTGGTGCCGCAGTCGTCTTGAGTTGTTTCAGGAGTGGAGGGTTTGCGGGTTTTGCAGGAGGAGTTCCTATTCTGCAGTATGCTGATGATACTGTATTGATGCTAGAGTGTGAGGATGCTTACATTTTGAATTTGAAGTTCCTTTTGTACTGCTTTGAATGGATGTCTGGTTTAAAAATCAATTATCATAAGAGTGAGGTTTTTGTGATTGGGATGGGTAATGAAGAAGCAAGGAGAATTGCTAATATGTTTAATTGCAAACTTGGGAACTTACCCCTTACTTACCTAGGGGTTGAAATTGATATGAGAAAAGTTAATAAGGGGGCTGGTAAAAAGATTCTTAACAAGCTGAGCCACAGATTGGATAACTGGAAATTCAAGTTACTCTCTTCAGGTGGAAGACTGATCTTGGTTAATAGCTGTCTGAGTAGTCAGCTTATGTACACAATGGGTTTCTACAGATTAAGTAAGGAGATTCATAGAAGGATGGATTCTCACTACTACACACAGGCTCATTACAGATGGTTCGGAACCGTCATCACAGACAGTTTTTGAACCGTCTGAATTTGTACGTTTGTGATAACAGTAGGTTATCACAGACGGTTTTTGAACTGTCTGTGATACGGATTAACACAGACGGTTTTTTGTTGAAACTGTCTGTGAAGATATAGTATCACAGACGGTTTTCATTAAAAACCATTTGTGATACGTAGAATATCACAGACGGTTCTATTCTGTGATATTCTACGTATCACAGACGGTTCGTAAATAGAACCGTCTGTGATATTTTACGTATCACAGACGGTTAGTAAATAGAACCGTTTGTGATACTATACCTTCACAGACGGTTTCAACAAAAAACCGTCTGTGATAGTTCATTACCCTAACTACTTTTTTAAAAAAAATTTGGCTAGCCTCATAAATTGATAGGCATGCCCTCTGAAAACAAGCATGCAGAAAACAGATACATCACAGATAATCAATTGTTGATAACTCAAAATGATCATTACTCAAAATAAATTACAAAAGAATTTGTTCAAGTATTGTCGCTATAGTTACAATTGGATTACAATTGAATCAATTGTTTACAGGTGGTTGAGAGGTGTCGACGGGGTGAAACTCTGCGTCAGCGACGGAGTGAAAGTCTCCGTTGGGGTTAATGATATCTGTCTTGATGAAGACGCAGAGCTTCCCTCGAATGTCCATGATCTCTTTCGCAACGAGTGCATCTAAATCTATGTTCATCTCTTGTCGCTAGTAAGAGTAAAGTGGTAAGCATATATATTTAAAATTATAATTCAAAAATTCACGATTGACAAACCTCGATATCCTTCTTCTTAGCACTAATGATTTGCCGCATATGGTGGCAAACGTAGAATGCACATAGCTCATCATTTTTTTGCTGGCGGCACTGCAAAAATAGAATTACATATATAGGTATAGTCAGTTCAAGACACATTATTACGAAGTATGATATAGCATTATTGTGTTGTAGCGCGTACCAAAAATCGCGTCCTGTGTCAGTGTGTCATTCGATCCCCCCTTGTATAGTCCTCCGTCGCCAATATAGGCGGTGAACGACCTACATGATTCTAAAAAGTTATCCTTGGCCATTTCAAACGAAGGAAGACTACAATAGAGTTATGTATGGAGGAAATGAGCATACCTGTCGAGTATTCCTGTCAGAATGCTGAAGTCGTGCTTTTTACTGTTTAGGGAATCAAGGTATATTACCTTGTTCCTCCTTGGTACAATGATTAAAAGGATCCAATGGTACCTACTCATGTATGTCGCTATAGTCATTAAACCTAAGTTCGTGCAGCGTATAAAGTACAAATGAAATTTATATAGCAAGTAGTGAAGCACTTACCCCTGGTTGTAGGGCACCACTATGTAGTCCTTGTTGTTCTAACGAAGCAATCCCTCCGTTATGTATTTCTCGACGAAGAATGCATCTGTTTCGATGGTTTGCATAGAGACTACGTGTGGGTCGAGGAAACCCACCGGTTCAGACCAATCCCGGGCTTTTTTCATCATGCATATATACATAAGCAATGAGTTGTGATATTTATCTGTATTACGTGAATGTAGAACTTGATTGTACACACTTACATTGTCCAAACATCGTAGAAGCGAGGCGTCGAGGGCAGTGAGGTTGAATAGGTCGTATAAGTCGTTGAAGCCTACGACGCAGAGGCTCGGCCCGTTGAAGAAATTCTCATCCTCGTATCTAACGGTGATTTTAGAATCGCACCCCTTCTCTTTGGTCTTCCACATGTACCAAGCATGCAAAGCTTGACAAGCTACTCCACTACGGAGTAATTCTGTGTTGGAGCACAACGGTTTTCCGATGGAGTATTTCCCGGAGTTGGGAGGTGCCTTAATATTCATCGATTCCGATTTGGCCCTAACGACTGGCTCGCTACACGTCTTCCTGTGAGACAACTCGGCAACCGATACGGTGGTACGCTTTTCTTGTTCCTTCGGTGTCTTCTCCACGGGAACCGATGAGGTGGTCTTCTGAGGCGAAGGATGAGGTGGAATCATCGAGGGTCCCGTTGGAGAGGAATGGTTGTGTCGAGATCGCGGCACTGCTGGGTCCAGGGCGATGTCCTTCTTGGGCCATTGGATAAAAGTGTGCATGGCATCCCCTAGTGTTCTGATGTCTTCGTTCGGGCGAATCTCCGGCAGGATGGCCATGAAATTGTCATGTACCATGTCCACCTGGACCCTGGCGTAACCCTACGCCAGCTGGGCACCGTGCTGCACTGTCCCTTCCTAGCATGGATACGCCATCCCCCGCCCAGCCTCAATAGAAATAGACCCAACCATCCTCACTTGGAGCTTGCAGGGCGTCGGCTCCTACAAAACGATACACAATTAGCTAAGGCGTCCTATAGGTCTATCTTTGGAGTATTCTAGAGATGTACATTACCTTGATGTCGTCAATAGGTAATTGAACGTCATTATGTTCAGAATTATGCGTGGACGCAACGCTACTCAGATGTCGAGGAGGACTAGCTCCCAAATTAATGGGGGCGGCTTGCGACTAGTTCAGGAGTTGATTTATTTGATCCTGCAATTGTGTTATCTATCCGTGAAATTTTGTAGTAAGCATCTATACCAACCGGTCCTCGTGCTCGGCCTTGGATCTCTTCCTACTCCTATACGTATCGTAGTCGCCTTGGAATCAATAACTCTAATGTATGTTAACCCCAAGGCCTCGCGTGTGACCCGGGTGCTCCTTGTTTCCCAAGGCCGTAGATAGTATATCATTCTCCCTGTCGCTTGGAAGGAGCCTTGGGAAGTCTCGGCAATCAATTCATACTGCAATAGGTCATCATGTTATTATAGACACTATGAAGTTATGGACTTATTAACAACTAGGTAGTTCGACATACTTACCAAACACTGGAACACTTCCTGGTCTGCCGGGTTTGTGAAAGAGATGCTACCTGAAGACGAGATTTTTGCCCTCGCTTTTAACCAGCTTAGGGCACGCGGGTCTGTGATATCAGGAAATGGCTCAGTTGCGTTCTCGTCCTCCGCGGCCCATTCTGCGGATTTACCCGCGTACCCAGCTGTACTGAGTCTGTGGGGGTGAGTGTTTCGTGTCTAGAGAGCTTTGTGCGCCGCACTTTGCTCCTGAAATTTGGTCGTTATCTTCATAGCCACAAAGGCGTCCCATATTTTCCGCGTCAAGAATGGATACTCCGTGAAGGGCGTCCGACCCGTGTTCACGTACTTTGTGACAAGCTTGCTCTTGAAGGTCCTCCACACGTGACACATCGCGAGCAACGCCTGCCGTTACACGCGTGCCTGGTCTGCTTTTGGGATAGTGAACGAGGCTGAAAGTTCTGTCCACAATGTGCCTCTCTCTACGGCCGTCAGAGACTTCCATGTTGGTGTGGTGATGGGAACCAGTTCCCTTGCAAGTATCCCGCAGATGGTCCGGAATCTCGCCGCAGATCTCTGGGGACTCAGAGAGATCCCAACGTCACTGACCTCTGTGATGATCAGTCGGCCCGCGGGCAATTTCGATTTCCCTCTTCCATCTCGCTTACGTATCGCTATTGTCGGACATCCAGACACATTCGGCGACGTCAGTGATGGCGGCGAAGACGGTGCCTCTGCCATCTCGCTTACTTACTATCTATATAAGTTACATACGCCCAAAAGATTGTTGCAAGCATTTAAATGACCAAATCAACATATACATATGAAGTATCTCCATGTCATTTAAAATGAATAATATGCTCAACATATACCACATGTATATTAAAGAACTCAAAGATAAAGTCGAGAGTATTGATGTTAAAGAGTGCTCTCAGTACATCAGTCAATATATCTTCACTAATCAAATTTGACAATCATCAAACAGATCTTGAGCTGAACCTAAAACTTTCCTATTGGATTGTTGTAATATGTGCAATATTAGTAAATAATCATAATTAATTCTAGCATAAATATGAAACAATAAAGCATTAATCCAACAACATTTAAATGACCAAATTAACATAATCAAATGTAAATCATTCAAGTCATTTAAATTAGCACATGTATATGAATGAAATTAGCACAGAGCACAAAAATTTGAAATTAATGTGAGCTCTCATATGGCGAGTTGTACAAGAAACAAACTTGGCCATCTCAGCACTAAGGTCTATTCTCTTCATAAATTGGATAAGAACACTAAAATTCAGATTTTGAGCTCTATCCAAAGCTTAACTAGACTGACATAACAATCACATGTATAAGAAGTTCAAAATGATACTATCTGTCAACCATAGATCAACAAGAACCATCAATATCCACTACTGAAGTCCACGAGAAAGACGGCCTTTAATGAAGACATAGAAACAAAACAGAATCAAGTAAAACTTTCTTCTGTTAAAAGGACAGGACAACAGATTAAGTGATCAGGTAAAGCACTACAGAAGTACTAGAACTTCTAAATACAATTTGACAGCAGCAGGCAAACTGGTGATTACTATGACAGCAACAAGCAATCTTGTAGAGCTCAAAATTGAACTAGTAATTCTACCAATTTCAGAATCAGACCATTCCAATCACAGAGCAATATTAAGCCCACAAAATTCACTTTGATATATCTCACAGAGCATGAATCAAAGACAGATCCTTCTAACCATGTCCAGGGACCAAACCCTAACCATGCATCTGACTGACCTAGCACAATATCATGAATCCACAGTGGAGGGAGCAGAGGATAGGTTCTCCCCATTCATCTCATATCACACATTAATCTCAAATACAACATTCACAGTCGAGGATTAACCTTCACAGTGCAAGGAGGAGGCTGGTGCAGGGGAGGAGGCCGGTGCAGAGGAGGAGGCCGACGCGGGGAGGACAACGGCGTGGGGGAGGAGGCCGGTGCAGGGGAGGAGGCTGACACGGGGAAGAGGACGGCGCCATGAAGAGGAGGACGGCGCCACGGGGAGGAGGACAGTGCCACGGGGAGGAGGCGGCATCGTCGATGTTGGGGGCGGCGGCATCGAGGTCAGAGGCGACGGTGTCGGGGCTTACGGGGAGGTGAACGGGCGAGCCCTAGAGGAGGCGAAGGAGCGAGAGCTGAGCGGGCTAAGGGCACTAGGGAGATGAATGGGCGGCACTGGAGAGATGAATGGACGAGCCCTAGGTTTATAAGGCAGATCACAGACGGTTCTATTATGACACTTCTGATTTGGTTAGCATTCTATAATACATATGCATGTTCTTCTTTATGTTTTGTCCAATCTTTACTTGCAATTCAGAATCGCTAGCCATGTATACAAGTTTAGTTGGGGATGAAAAGAGGTTACATTTTACTTGGGCTATCTGCAGCTTACAAATTATTGTCTCAAATCTTCTCAATTTCACCTTTTACTTATGCGCAGCTAGCTACAACTTCCATGTGATGAATAGACGCTCAAAGAAGAAATGTTTGATTCCTCTTGAAGAACTGCTGAAATCGTCTGATTTTCTGGTTGATGATAGCTGTGTCTTTGGTGTGGATATATTAGAAGTAGATGTCAAGAAGGGTATTGTATCTAAAAAGAAGGTTGCCACAGTTCGGAACCTCTTCCTCCAGAAGAAGGAATTCATCAAAGGCACCTATACCTGGATCATGAACAACTTCTTTGACTTGGACTTGAAGCTCTCAGTCCTTTCACCTACATTTGAAGTTGGCGGATACAAATGGTATGTATGTTTCATCTTAAACCGCGCGATTGATTCATATAAAGAATATGTATATGTTATTAGACCTTTCAGTGTATAAGCATCGTTTTAACTTTTAACTTACCATAACAAGTTACGTTACTAAGTTACGTTACTAAGTCCGTAGTGTCCAGAAGCACTTTTAGGAATGGTTCATGATAAGTTGATAACAGACACTATTAATTGGCAGATGGCGCTGCATGTTTACTGGTTTCATATGTTCTGTGCAACAGAGGCTCTCGTGTTGTTTCAGATATTCCACTTGAATTGTCTAGAGCCTGATCTGTAAACATGGAATCAAATATTTCTAGTGTTAGTTTATTTTCAGATAAGCAACAACACGTTCCAATGTGTTAACTTACCCAAATATTTAAATATTCCTACTGAAAACTTTAACTTTCACTTGCCATGTTTGTCAACAGCGTCACCTTCTTCGAATGGAACTAGCATTATGTGATCTTTTCGTCCCTCTCATTTGTATAATGGATTGAATGGATGAATTCAGGCACCTCAAAATGTATCCACATGGTGACGAATACAGCACTAATTCCCTCTCCTTGTTCTTACACCTTCATGCCTCCGACGAGCTCCCTCCTGAGTTTGGGATGATGATTGAACTGGCACTATCCATCCGGGACCAAAAACATGGGAAGCACTTCAGAGTTAGAGGTTCGTTTCTCCATAACAGCTTCCTGTGTGTCATGAAATCAATTAACTAGTGGCTACTACTGTTTTGCAGCTGACATTACTTAATTTGTCGCAATCGTAGATCGCTTCGCTTCGTACTCATGGGTAAAACTGGCTGGGGGTGGCCCAACTTCATTCGACTCAAGAAATTCAAGGACCCGTCCAGAGGCTATCTTGTAGGATCAAGCTGCATTGTCGAAGCAAAGATCACTATCATTGGGTCATCCAATGATGGTTAGAGGGTAGCCTGATGAAGAAAGTAGAAACAATGTCCTTGCATCCTTCTAGCCATTCCATCCCATACTTATATATGATAGTTATGGTAGTATCAGTAATAGGATTTTGTGATGATCCTGTGGTAGTAAAGGTGAACTGAGCACTGGGGGTTGAGAAAATGAGACAAGGATGATATGCATATATTTATAGGTATGGAGAGTAATGTGATGTTTGGAGTACTTCAATATTCATGGCAGCATGGATGATACAAGTATCTCTCGGCTTGTCTTGCTACATACTCCATTCAGTTTCTGTTTATATGATTATATCTCACCTGGTTCTGGTTTGCCGTTTGCCAACTGCTAAAATTCTGCAGATGTGTAGTTGGATTCAGCTTAGGGTGCTATATGTTTAGCTTGATCGCTTTGTGATATATGATTCCATCCTCATGGCTTGCCTTGTGAACGCTTGTGTATATATGATAAAATATTCAATCCTTCTAAAAAATAAACACAACCAGCAAACCTAAGCGACATGCTCATGGAGCTTCTATCAACCATTTGCATGTTTCAGTACCTTCAGACTGACTGACTGAAACAAACAAAGCCACATCTGTACCATTGCAATTCAGCAGAAACATACACACGCAAACATGCAGAGTCGCAGACTGTCTACCCCGTGCTGGACGAGCCGATGATGGCAAGATCAGCCTCGATGCAGCACTTGCCCTTCACAAGGTACCCACTGGACGAGTCCCTGAACCTCTCCAGCGACATGAACTTGGCCCAGCCCCAGCCGTCACCCTTCTCGTCTGAAAACTGGCACCGGCCTGCGCGCACGTGTTTCGCAGATTCAGACAGCAATGCAGTGCAAAAATCATCAGTGGGATACTGAAATGATGTGATGATAATTAAGCTATTGTCTATTCAGTGTACTGCAAACTTCTACTATATGTGAACCTGTCAGCCTCCTGTGGTTGCCGGTCTCATGGTCCTTGATGGACAGGCTCAGCTCTACCAGGACCCCGGATCTTTGATGGGGAGTATCTGACTTTCCCATGTGCATGTACAGGGAGAGGAATTTCCCGCTGTTGTCGGAGCCAGATGGGTACATGCTGATGTGCCTGAAAATAGGACAGGATGACATGACATGGCTTAACTTAGTTCATCATGGATCAGAGGGTTCATATTCTCATATGTTAGCATCTTAGTCTCGATTCTTGAATGTTTAGATTTCTAATGCCCATAACTTGCTGTAACTTCTATGTCTGTATGTAGGCCTGGTTCTAAGCGATTCAGAAAAAAGAAAATTTTCAGACATGTCAAGCATTGCAAATTCAGATGTTGGTACCATTTGTATCCATCGATCTCAAACTCTGGAGAGGAGCACAGGCGGCTGTTCAGCGCGAAGAAGTCCTCGATGTCCCAGGTGTAGACTTCGCGGGCGCTGAAGGCTGTTGCCTTCTTGACGAACAGCGTTTCTGAACTGTGGTTGGCTTTGGCAGTGTTCACCTTGATGAACTCCACACCGAAGGCGCAGCTGTCGCTAACGAGGAACCCGGAAGAGGGGCTCTTCAGTGTCTCAAGGGGGATCATGCATGAGGCCCCCGAGCTTGTGCTTACAGTCTGGACGTGGTGGCTCACTGCATGGACATCAAAGGCAAGGCACAAGAATGTAATTGATTTTTACTTCTTCTGAAACTGCATGTTACTGAAGCAAACAGTGGATGTATCACAATGGAATTAAGCTTCTTTCCTTTAGCCTGATGATTTGTGATCAATTTAGGAGAAAGTCATAGACTCATAAAAGCAATAAAAAAATACAAGTTTAGTAAGTATAAGTATCAGTTTAACCGTAATTTTTTAGGAATTGCCTGAAAAAGCATAAAGACCTAGGAACCTTGTTATTACTGTCAACAGAAATACACAAATCTTACGTTCATATTCGCTGTGCTCTCCATATGTTTGGTCGTATATCAAGAACTTGAACGATGCTTCGATGACGATGTTGGGTTTCAGAGAAGTTTGTGACAGTTCAAGGATAAGAGAAACAAACTCCCTTTCATCACCACTCTTTCTGTCCCTTGGGTTCAACCGCAAGTACCTGCAAACAAGTCAAGATACAAAGATGGGAGACTGTTCTCTGTCCATTAGATGGTTGCATCAAACAATTGTAACCACCGTCCTCTCTTCTGACAGTTTTGCATGGAATACCTTGTGCAGGTCTCAAAATACTTGACTGAAGATAAAAAAAGTAAACAATGTCATAAATGGAGCTATTTAAAAAGGGAACAGCATGGTAGAGTACCAGTTAAGGCCCTTGATCTCAAACACCCTAGAGTTGGTCCATCCTTCACCCTTGGCAAGAAGTGAGGAGAAGCCATCAATCCTCCACTTGAAGCTTTTCTTCTCTTCCATGTCAGACGAGGCAGCAGCAGCAGCAGGGGAGCTGAACTCCCCTTTAGTAATCTGGTGTTGCGCCACCGGAGAAGGCGGCACGACCCCAACCTTCCCAGATATCTTCTGGTTCTGCCCCTTGTTTGATCGACCTGAAACTGCAATTCAGACAGAAGTGAACACACCAAATCTCACAATATCAGCTCAAATTAGTACAAGAGAACGGAAGAACAGCGCGAGATGAATATTACTGCAAGACGAAGAGGCGCCCATGGTGGCCTGGTAGAAGAGTGTTCCTGGTCTTTCTTTCAGAACAAAACGGTGTTCTTGCACATTATATGCAGAATTCCGTAGGTGGTTCGGAAAATTCCCTGCAAATGAGGTGAGGTTCCTTCTTGCAGGCTTGGACAAAGGCAAGCTGATGCAACCAAAGGACAGAGGTCTACGTAACTGTCAATTTCCTCAGTGCAAGTGTACGTCTCGTAGAATTAAATCACCCTTCATGACAACAAAGTCTATGTTAAGTTGTTAACTAAAGAAATTTGCCCATATTTAAAGTGTTTATACCTGTTAAGGGTATTTGTGGTATTTCCTTATTATTCTAGGGTTTAGTCTTGTGTCACTTGTACTCTATATATTGCCCATTGGGCTATTACAATACAACCAACAATTCACATTTCAATCTCCCTCTCCATCTAACATGGCATCAGAGCTAAGGTTCAAACCCTAGTCTCCATCCTCTGTCGTTGCCGCTGCCCCCGGGATGAGCAATCTTCACTTCTTGGGGCGGTTACCTCTTAGTTGTAGCTTGTCCAACAGCAGCAACCCACAACCAACACCGGATCCAGCGCAACTCGTCGCTGCTTGCTCATCTTCACCAGAACCAGCACCACCAAGCTCGGCCTTTACCAGATCTAGTGTCGCCGTCCTCTTCCCGACCAGATCCACTTGGATCTGGCTGGATCTAGCCACCACCGCCACCAGCCTCGAATCTGGTCCTTCTTCACACCACCACCGCGCCGTCATCAAGGAGGCTGAAGATGATGCCGTCGTCGCCCCGACGCGAGCATGCCGTGACTGAAGCCCGCCTCCTCTGCGCCGGCTCCGCGGCCACCTCGCCTCTGCTCCTGCCGCCCTAAGTGCTGTCCCGCTGGGCCTCCCGAGCTGTCGTTGCTCCGGATCAGCATTGCTGCCCCAAATCGAGCCACCGCCACTGCCCAGGGTACTTTGCCACCGATACCATGTGCTGGACCACCGCTCGATGCTCACCCGAGCCTCGCACGGCCCAGAGCTCGAGCTCCACCCGGCCGCCCCAACCCCGTGTCACTGCCAACTCGGATCTGCCGCCTCCTCGAGCTCCTGCTCGAGCGGGATGCCTTAGATCTGGCCTCCTCCGCCTCTCCGCCCTGGAGGCCGACGCTGCCTCCCCAGATCCGGCCGTCACATCCCTGGCCGCCATGGAGCCACCGGGTAGTAGGAGAGAGGGGAGTTGGTGGAGATTGCGAAAACAGAGAGAGGGGGGAGTCGGTGGAGATTGAGAAAACAGAGAGAAGGGGGAGTCGGTGGAGATTGAGAAAAGAGAGAGTGGGGTAGGAAAAATGGCTGGTGTTGCTAGTATCTGCTACTCCTTTGAGTCCTTTTTCCATTTGAGTCCATCCAAGTCTGTAACACTATATCTTTGAGTTCGTTTAAGCCGTGCGAGTCCACAAATTCCTTGTCAGTCAGCTGATTACTTTGCTAGCCACGGTTCGTCCTCTTTGATCAAGTGTGTCCCTCTTCGTCTCCTTTTCGCATGGCAGTAGCAGCCGCTCTTCTCATTGAGCTGTTGCAGATCGTCGAAGTCGTTATGATGCCACCGCTTCTCTCTGAGCCACTGCCCTGAGTTTCTAAGGCCACCGCGCTTCTTCCACACTGTGCCTCCGCTGCGCTTCTTGTGCACGGCATCGCCACCATCTCGGGCTTAGATCTGCGCTGCCATACTTCTATCCATTTCTTTTCGGCTTGATTTAATAATTCTCTCTATTCCTATCATTTTCATCTTCTTCGTCATGTTGCCGCAGTTGACTTTACTCCCGTTTGCCTCTACTTTCTCAGTCCCTACACCTTGTGCTTTATGGGCTGTCGCACGACCCCAGATGGGAGGAGATTTTTGATACTCGACATATTTTCTAAGAGCTGCACGCTACGACGACATTATCAAGATTCGGACTTTGGCCTTTTTTTAGTGCCAACCCTTTCAAATGCAATACTATTGCATATACCTTGCATTTGAGATGGGTGTTAAGGGTATTTGTGGTATTTCCTTATTGTTTTCGGATTTAGTCTTACGTCCCTTGTACTCTATGTATTGCCCATTGGACTATTGCAATACAACTGAGAATTCACATTTCAATCTCCCTCTCCATCTAACAATACCAATAGCTAAATAACCCAAAGGTCCATGTCAACTCCTTCGTGCCTCTCAAGGTTCTTGTGCCGGTAGTCTATTATTACCTAACCACTAGGCAGCAATGTGACATGTTATTTTTTCTCTCTAATAATTCATCTATGCATATATTAACTTAGTTTCTAGTTTTTGTACGTCGTGTTAAGAGTCACCTTCTATTGATGCCATATTCAATTCCTCTGGTGCGTTCATTATGAACTGGTTTACCATTACTATAACCTAAAGTAATGCCCCTGACTTGCATATTTTTGACAAAGATCTGATCAGATAGTCAGATTGATCTCATCCGAAAGTGAGGGGTGGTTAAATTAACTTTCGGAATCTTTGACAAAATGAAAGGCTGGTTTGATCAGTCAGATTTCTGCACAACAGAGGCAGTCTAAACGTGCCATGGTCACAGGGAAGGCTGTAATGAGTCGATTCTGGTCAGAATTACACTTCTCGTCAGTTCTCAGTTCTCACAAATTAGCATAGCTATCTTGCGTATCACACAGATGAATTTTTTCCAAGGATCTTTGCACATCATTCCATTAGACGAGAGAATAAAACATGAACAAAAGTCACAGAACAAGGAGGTTACAAGCTATCCAAGCGGCTATACTCTCGCTCGACAGCCAGAGGAATGAGGAGACGACAAAACAACGAAAGAAAACTACGACAACAGCGATATCACACAGATGAAATGGATTCGACATTACGTGCTACTATGGTAGAGACGGTAATATGAATAACAGGGAAACATTCTATTATTGCGGTTGATCTTGTCCATACATATCACTGTTTGCGCCTTTTGAATCTCTTGACGTTCAATTAAACACATGTGCGTGTGCAAGACAGGCAACAGGAAAATTTTGGGATTTTGTTGATTCGTTTCAAATGGGATTGAGATTACAATGGATGCCACTGCACCAACAAGATATGACCAGCAACCTGAGCAACATGCTCATGGCCTAATCTTTATTTGGCATTTTCACTTTCAGTCTTTCAGTACCTTAAGCACAAAGACAAACAAAGCCATAGCTGCACCATTGCAATTCAGTAAAAAAAACACACACATACACACATGAGCATACGCGCACGCGCAGGCAGATACTCTACTCCATTTTGGAGGAACCAACAATAGCAACCTCAGCTTCAATGCAGCACTTTGTTTTCACGAGGTAACCATTTGACGAGTCCTTGAAATCCTCCAGCGACATGAACTTGTTCCATCCCCAGTTGGCAGCATTCTTTGAGAATTGGCACCGGCCTACAATTCCCAACAAAACTATGTGTAAATCACTAGCAAGTGAGAACATGTGATGATAATTTAGCATCTGGTAAAGAGCGAACCTGTTTCTTTCCAATACTTTTCAGTTTCCTGGCCTTTGATGGATATGCTACATTCTACCAGGTTCGCGGTGTTCTGATGGAGCGTATGCGGAATTTTCATGTTCAGGTACAGGGAGAGATAGTTCCCATTGTTATCAATACCAGATGGATAGATACTGATGAACCTGAAAATTGGACAGCGGTGCACAATTTAGTCCATTAACCAGTACTTCGGAAGGTACGGAAATTCAGATGAAATAAAACTCATTCATTTCAAGCATTGCAAGTTCAAGATGTTAGAACCATTTGTGTCCACCGATTTCAAACTCTGGAGAGTAGCCTGGGTTTTTCAACCCAAAGAAGTCATCGATGTCCCAAGTGTAGACTTTACGTTCACTGAAGGTGTTTATCTTCTGGACAAACAGCGTTTCTGATGTATCGTTGGCTTTATCAGTGACAACTTTGATGAACTCGACACCAAAGACGCAGCTGTTGTTAACAAGAAATCCAGAGGACTGTTTCTGCAGTGTTCTGAGGGGAATCATGCATGAGGTCCCAGAGCTTGTGCTTGCGGTCTGGAAATTGTGGCTAACTGCACATAAAATATTCAAATGCAAGGTATAAACAAAAAACTTCTTTTTTTGGCTTCTGAAACAACAATTTACTGAAACAAACAATGGCTGCAAATTAAAACTCGAAAAAGAAATCACAAAAACATCACAAGGTTAGTAAGTTACACCTAATAGTCTAACCAGGAAGGTTTTGAGTCGATGTGTGAAAAGCAAAAAAGATCTTATTATTTCTATCAGGAGTACTTTGCTAGTTACCTTGATGTTCACTGTGCTTTCCATATGTCTGGTCATATATCAAGAACTTGAAAGATGCCGCCACAACAGTGTTGGATTTCACAGAAGTTCGCGCCTGTTCAAGTCTAAGAGAAACATATTCCTTCTCATCACCGCTCTTTCTGTCCCTTGGATTCAGTTTCAAGTACCTGCAAACAAGTCAAGGGAAAGGATAACAGAACTGAGAATCTGTTCATGAGATGGATGCGTCAGACCACTCTGGCCATGCTTTCCCTTCTGATAGATGCAGCAAACAAAGCGTCTCTACCATTTACTGTTCTAATTACACGAACTAAGCAACGCATCAGAGCAGTTGAAAAGAACAGTATGCTAATTGTACCAGTTAAGCCCCATGATCTCAAACACCCTGGAGTAGGTCCATCCTTCACCCTTATCAAGAAGTGAAGGGAAGCCATCAATCCTCCATTTGAAGGTTGTCTGCGCTGCTGGAGAAGGTGGCACTGGCACAGGAACTGCCCCCTTGGATTTCTTGCTCTGCCCCTGGTTTGATCGGCCTGGAACAGTAATTCTTACATAAGTAACAGCATCAAAGATCACAGCAGCAGATCAAATTAGTACTACAAAACATAGGAACAATCCAAATACCGCGAGACGAAGAGGCGCCCATGATGATCCGTTAGTGCAGCCTTACTAGTTCAAGGTAGTGTGTTCTTGCTCTTGCTTTCTACACATAAAAAAATAAAATTCATGTGCACTATATGTAGATTGTAGAGGTGACATAGGTGCCAGGGGCGGAAGTGAATAGGATCACCCGGTGTCACGGGACACCGGGTTCAAAAATAATTTAGTGGGAATCAACTTATATATACCACATGTGCACCCTCTAATTCAAAAACTAAACACCCCGGAGTCGTCTCAGGCGGCGACGCGAGCACACGGCCCAGGCGGCAACGTGGGCACATGGCCTAGGTTCATCGCTAATGATGCTAATGATGTTGTGGTTCATTGCTAATGATGATGTGGTTCATCGCTTCATTAACGTAAAAGAACATAAGTACTAAAAGTTAATTTATTTACTTGACTACTTATTTTTTTTATCATTCTACTATTTTTACTTGAGAATTCTAAGCCATTTTGTTCTCTTCTTTTTAGGCCATTGAGGTTGGATAATGTATTTTGCCAATACGATCATCTTTTGTTCGTGGTTTCGTACTTAGTTCCTTTATTTTAGTAAGTGTTGACGCGATCCATACGCGTACAACGATAACCGCAAGCTCACGGATCGGTTGTAATTTTTCACCTGAGTATCGAGGGGTATCGATCTTAGGGAACAGTTGAGATTACAACTAATGCTGACAATTACTACTAACAAGAACGTTGTATGAAAGATTTAATCTAAATAACTAAATTACGAGAGAATAGAAATCACTAAGGTTCTACCAAGACTAACTATATCGTCCCCTGGACTAGGTTCACTTACGCGTAAATTGACAAGTATACTATGAATTGGTACTAGGCTAAAATCGCTCCCCTACAGATAATACTATATTTTTCATTGGTTCACCTGTCACATGATAAGGCTAATCTAAACGTAGCAAGCTCTGCACTATTTGATATAGATCACTTGACTAAATCCAAATACCATGTTTCAATCTAGCAACTAATAAGTTGATTGCGGAAATGAACAAAATGACACAATATCAAATGGACTGATGAAAGCAATAAAGTATCATAAGTATCAAATAAACTGATCAAAGCAATTTGGACCGAAAAGGGTGTCTCGGGGGGCCAAAGAGCCGGTCAGTGCGGGCCCAGCTCCGAGCGGCATAAGATCCTGGCAGGCTGGGCTCTGACAACTTCCGGGTTTCGTAACTTTTGTGTCTGACCTCCAATTTGAGCAAATAATATATGCATTTCAATCGGCTCAATGAGGCGGATGTCATTGTAACCTCCAATTTATCATTTGATGAAGTTTATTTTTGCACATTTCCCAAAGGAAGCTCTATATCTGTTTTTAGCCAATTTCCTTTGATAAAAGTGAAATACAGCATATCTCCAGATTTCGTTAGGGTTAGTTGTCAAATGGCACAATTTAGCACAAATACTGTGGTAAATGATAATAATATGGGGCGAGTAAAGCATAAAAAACGAGCACCAATTGCAAGCATATTGATCGCTACTTCTTTATTATTTTACATTGTCGCCAGTTATGTCGAATTATTGATGTTAAAAATAGGCGTGCACGTTACTATTTAGTACAATATTGCTCGAAAAATTCATATGTTGCTATATACATGGTAAAGTAGTGAACCCCGGTCAAATTTGTTCTAGTTCTGCCCCCGATAGGTGCACCTGAATTTATCAGCAAATGGGGTGAAGTTTCTGCTTCTTCTTGGAGACTTTGAACTGAGGCAAACTTAAAAATTTTAAAAAAAATTAAAAAAAAACCTGGACAGAGACAAACTGATGCAAGGAAAGTGTAATATCTGTCACTGGGAATTTCCTAGCGTCTGATAGTTTGAAACTGGTCAGCTACAGTACAAGTATACGGCACTTAGAATTGAATCAGTTTCCTGACACCAAAAGTCTGGGTCAACTAAAAATTTTCTTCCTCTACCTAAGTTTTTCATGCTTTAGACAACACAATATGTCCAAGTTATGCTTTAGACAACACAATACGTCCAAGTTATCATGCTTTAGATAACACAATATGTCCAAGTCATCCCTTCTTGCCCGTCATTTAACTACCAGGACGCAATGTGACTAAACAATTCATATGTGCGTATCCATTGATTTCTAGTTTTGTGTCGTCATCCATAGTGTCACCTTATGCCATCTTCCTCTCGATGTGGTGCTTCCATTATAAATTGGTGTATTGCTTCCATTTATAAATTGGTGTATTGAAACCTAATGTACTACCTTCGAGTTGCATATTTTTTGCAGCTACTAGTTTATCAGAAAGCAAAAGGTAGTTAAAACTATTTTTGGTACATTGACAGAATGAAGGGTTGATTTTTTTCTTCAGATTGCGGCATAAACAAATTCTCTGAGTTTTAAGATAGCACATTGAGGCTTGGTTTGGCCGCAACTTCACTACATACTCAACTCAAGATCGGCATGAATTTCGTGTGAGCTTGAACTTCACTTCAGGCAAGCTCCAATAGGCTCGGGACAAGGGAGAACCTCGATCACATCATGAAAATCAAGCTGTGCAAACTGCAAAATGTCGGACCCGGATTCCGAGAATCCAAATCCTCTGTGAAAACACTGTGCTATTTTCTGGATCAGTAGATAGCACTCACAGATACATCACTGAATCAAATTATACATAGCGTAGATAAAACCATACCATTCATTAATCAACATCACAAAGTTTACATAGACCACATCGGGTCGGGTTTTACAAAAGGGGCCGAACAAGGCCAAAAATTACATTACAAAAGCGGAAGCGACAACGGAAGCAAAAGGGGTAGAGCACATCTCTCCACAGGCAAGCGACTGGGAAACCCCGTGTGTGTCCGATATTAACCAAGGACTTGGATAATATTGGATGCACGCAAGCACCAACGAAGTCAACTAGACTGGGGTGAGACTAGAGCAACTAAGACTAACTACGCTTCATTCAAGGCCTCCAACTTCGGGATCCTCGTAGTAGTCGTAATCCTCCGGATTTCCTGCTTCTGAGGGTTTTAGGGGGAAAGAGCGAGAATAAGCATAACTTCCGTGCTCGCGAGCCAACACACAATGCAATAATATATATGCAAGGCTAAACAAGGATGGCTCGGGTTCTTTTATTTGCTAAAGCAATATTTTCAATTAACATAATTATAAATTCCTATCACTTAGCATTTTAACAAATGACATTTTAATAAAGAGAGTAATTGTGCAATATTTGTAACAGCAGAGGCTACCTCCGCCTTATGCTTATTTTGTTTGGAGTTACCTCTATTATTACCACCACGGAGCTCAAAGGCTCAGGTAAAATCCAACACAGGGCTAGGTGAGCCCTCCACATTTTTATACCACCCACAAGGTTTTTGAAATAGAACTAACTCAAGTTAAGTTCCTATATCCACCTTTGACCGTAGGCATGGCTGTTTAAACAGTTTAATACTCTGCAGAGATTGTACACTTTACCCACAAGAGATAATCGTCTTGATATATACACATGTTTCCTTAGACATGTGAATCAAGGGGAGATCACCACAAGACCTTTACAATGCATCCAGCAGTATTAGTTACACCCGCTAAGGTTTCGTCTTCAAAGGGTTACGTCCGTTTAGATCCGTTAACCCTTACCCAGACCCCCTCTTGCGCCCTCTTAACGACTTACGTTGTGCGCCCCGACACCCCTCGCCACAAAGGCTTACGGCATTGCAGGACATTTACCTGGTGCAACTCACACTGATGGATACAAATTATTTAGCCAGGTTGTACTTTACAGACTTGTGGTTGCACTTGTTTTACACAGGAGGTCATGACAAGATTAAGTCCTTAGGGTTATCTGGGCGGTTCATTCCACATACTAGTATTCCCTTGGGCTACATTAGCACTCACCAACATACTAGTATCCCTTGGGCTGCATTAGCGCCCACCATCACATCATCCATCATACCGTCCGCCCAGATGGGAAAAGCAGGTTATTAGGGTTTTGAGAAGGGAAACCAAGTTATCACATTAACCTCAGTCATTTCCTGCAATGACTGCCCAAAACCATTTTCATGTTTGAAGAGATGATGATTGGGGTATTTAATACCCCGGTACTTTAAGCAAGACTAGCATGTCGCTTAAGTATAACCTATACTAGTATTTACCATATAGATTACTAGGGTGACAATAAATAAAGGATTCAATATCAATGGATGGCATACAATTAATCATCAAATGGGTATTTAACTACCTTAAGCTTTAACATACATTTGATTAAAGAATTAAAGCATGCAATTTTAGTATTTTAAATTAATATAATTTGCATAAAATGTAGGCTCAATATGTTCAAAGTATTGACTCGCCTTAGATATAGGTAAGAGGAGCTTGACAATCTTGTGCTTGATCGAAGTGGAGATCCTCCGCGTCTTTGAATCCTAATCGGACGATCGCACCGGAAAAAGGGCACAAACAAGTAAAGAGAGCAAATAAATAATAAAGAATAATTAATGAACTCCAAATTGAACAAGACCTATGTTATTAGCAAGATCTTGAATTTACAAAATTTTAGAAATTTATTTCATAATTTTTGGAGTTACGACGAGGGAGGAATGAATTTTTGAAGTTTCTCCTTTGAATTAAATCTTCAAGGAAAAACAAGAAAAAGAGGGAGAGAGAGAAATCCGGCCGTGGGGCCCATGGCTCAGCCTCTCAGGCGCAAGGGGACCCCGTGGACCACGTCCACGCGCGGGCGCGCCCAGGGCACGTGGTGGACTGGCTGGGGCTGGGCCCACTTGGCAGCCACAGTGAGGGGGGGGGTTCAGGCAAATGACAGCTGGGCCCTCAAATTAAACCCAATCCATTCCCCATTTGATTTCATCCTCAGCTCACAGAGACAGAACAGAGGGGCAGAGGGAGGTGCTCGGGCACCTCGTGACTTCGTCGGCGCCGGCGAGCGGCAGCGAGTGGCGGCCAGCGGGTGGTCAAGAGGGTTTCCCCCGAGGGCGGCGACTTCATGGGCGGAGGTGGCGGCCGGGAGGGCTGGATGGCGACGCTGGCTAGAGGCGGCGGCGGGTGCCACGGATGGTGGAGGCGCGAGGCGGCGCCGACGACGCGGTGGCGCGGAGGGAAAAAAGGGTGCGCGCACTGGCTGCGCCCGAGTGAGAGGAAGCCAGCTGCGGAGTCAGGGGAGCTTGAGGCCACCCGAGGAAGTCCAGCGGCGGCGCCGACGGGCATCTCAGCGGTGGGGAGGGAGCAAGGAGGGGGGATGGAATCCTCGCATCACAGGGCATCTCGTGACGCAGTCGGCCAGGGCGGCGGCTCATCGGAGCGACCACGGGGCGACGAGGCGACGCGACCAAATGAGCTCAGGTGCGGCGGCTTCGGTTGGGGGCTTACCAGGGCTCGGGGGCGGCGTGGGAACGAAGGAGGGCCGCAGGGGAGCTTTTATAGGCGGCTATGGGAGGCGAGGGAGCAGCCGAGGGGACAGAGCCCGCGAAGCGGCGGAGCTGTGGATGGGCGACGCGGCGTGCGCACGACGCAGGGTCGGGGTGAGCGTGGGCAACGACTGGTACGGGCGACAAGACAAGGCGAGGGGAGACAAGACGTCGGGGCTACGGCGCGCGACACGGGAGCTCCAGGGCGGTGGGGACTGTGGCGACACACGCGGCGCGGCGCGCTGAGAGGACCGGGCTAGGGGTAGGTTCCAGGGTCCTTGGTCGCCGCAAGTAGACGAGTGGGTCTTGTGCAGGCATGGGCACAGGCAGCAGAGGCGGGCAGCGGCTGGCTCAGCAAGGCTGTCGCCCACGGGAGAGAGGGAGGCGGCCTGGGCGGCTTTGACTGCAGGAGGGAGACAGAAAAAGGGAGCCGGGCCGGGCTCAGAAAAAGGGGAGGCCGGAGAGGATTGGGCCGGGGCAGCTGGGCCGAGTGGGCAGGGGGAAAAAGGAGAAGGGGCCCAAGAAAAACCAGGTCGGCCCAATGAGGGGAATGGGCTGAGCCCAAAACCAGAGAGAAGGCCAAATTTGGAGAAAGGGGCTCAAATCTGCAAAGGAGAATTCAAACGCGAATTTTGAAGTCAGCGAGCTTGGAATTACGGCCGGCAGGCCCTGTCTGCTGATTGTTGAGTAAGGCTTGGAGAATCTGAGTTTGCTGAAGCATCACGTCTGCCATTGTCAGGTGAGCAGGTGGTGGGGGAGGTAGATCTTGTCCTTGTCCACGACCACAACCTCTTCCTCGGCCAGTTGCAAAGGCTCCACGGGCAGGGGCGGCAGCTCTTCTTGGTGGCATCCTGAAGAAAGGTGGAGGCTTAGAACTAGGGAGGACTAAAGAGAGGTATATATGAGGGTTCACTAGCCCTCTAAGGCACACACAAAAGAACTTTAAACCAAGCAAGAAGATCAAATAAATACAATATAAAGCCTAGAATGGCTGCATTATATTAGGGGGGGTAAGTGTTACATGACTCTCGAACAAAGCTTATACGCTAAGCTAAGTCATGACACAGGATACAAACGCATCGTCTACAAAAGGGAGAAACAAAAGTGCTTGCAACCCAAAATACTGCCTAGCAAGCACTGCTAGCTATCCTAGCCTATCCTGACTACTCCATCGAGGAACGGGAGCGGGAGTGGCTCTGGCTGAAGCTCGACGAGCGGGAGCGACTCCGACTGATGTGCGGCGAACGGCTAGGGCTGCGTCCACGGCTGGACACTGGAAGGTCGTCGAAGGGCGGTGGACTGGGGCGTCGCACGCTCTTGCGCGTAGTCATCCTAACGCGAGGTCCCTGGGGGCGAGGAGGAGCTGGAGCTGAAGTAGCGCTCGCAAGGGCGGCGGTGAGACGTGCCACCTCTGCAAGTGCGGCGGCCCTCTCAGCAGTGATGGTGTCTCTCTCCCACATGGCTGCATGGTGGGCTTCATCGCTTCTGATCATGTTGGCACGGAGGGTGTCGGAGTGGGCCTCGCTGCCGGCAAGAAGCACTCGAAGCTGGCGGATCTCGTCGGTGCAGGAGTGGATGTTGAAGATCATCGCCTGGGTCAGCTACACCTGGTGGGTTAGGCGAGGTTCGTTGTCTATGGCGTCAAAGGCCTCCGGGAAGCGTTCTCCATCGGGGAGGTACGGAAAGAAGCAGAACGGTGACCCGCGCAGGAGGTTCTTGTGTGTCCAACATAGGCGGGTGATGGCGACACGGGCTGCGTCCTGGATGGCGTCGAGGCTGCTGCGGCGAGGGGCTTCGGCATGGAAGGTATGAGCCACGAACTCGCCAGTCCTAGCATGGAGGAAAACCTCCATGTCCTAGGACTTGTGAGCCATGACCTTCGTCATCCGGCCTCTGTAGAGTGGAGGGTGGGTGAAACCAAGATACAGCATCAGCTAGTGAAGGAGTTCGGCGAAACCGCCGTCATGCTCTCCATGAGAACAATGGTCCCATGGGCCTGCAGCTGGAGAAGAAGCCATCTACAAATTTTTGAAATAGGAGAAAATATTAGTAACACTTAATGAGATTAGAGATAAGTATGGAACTAGGAATGATGAGTAGAAGCAATAAATACTCTATATTTTTGGCAAAGCTTTTCTTAATTTTTTTGAAATAAGATCCAAGTCCTTAAGGCAATCGACCAATCTAACTAGGGGTCCTACAGTCGTATGCTCTGATACCAGCTCTGTCGGACCCGGATTCTGAGAATCCAAATCCTCTGTGAAAACACTGTGCTATTCCCTGGATCAGTAGATAGCACTCACAGGTACATTGCTGAATCAACCATACAAGTCGTGAAATAACATAAATATATTACAACACATGGTAACATAGACCTCATCGGGTCGAGTTTTACAAAAGGGCCGCACAAGGCCTAACTGAATACATTACAAAAGACGACAATAACTACAGCAGAAGCAAAAGGGGAGGTAGGGCTCATCTCACACGAACAAGCGGGGGGTGACACATGTCTTACGGATATTAACCAAGGACTGGTTAATATCGGTTGTACGCTGGTACCAGCGAGTCTACTTAGACTGGGTGAGACCTAAACTACAGAACTATTCTACTCCTCGTCATATCCTTGTCCATCATCTTCTGGTCCATCATAGTAGGCGTAGTCTCCTTCATCTTCATTATCTGGAGGGTTTTGGGGGGAGGGGGGGAAGCGAGAATGAGCACTACTACCGTGCTCGCGAGCCAACACACAATGCAATAGTATATATATGCAAGGTTTAACAAGGGTGACTCGGTTCTTTTATTTGCGAAAGCAAGTTTTGCAATATTATAATTACAAAGCCTAAGACTTAGCAGTTTTAACAAATTTGCAGTTTTGAAAAAGAGAGTAAAGTGCAATAATTATTTTAGTAGAGGTTCCATTCGGCGAAACTCTACCAATGCATCCTTTCAATTGGAGCTGCCTCCAAAGACCACACTCGCTGAGCTCGACGACTCAGGTAAAATCCAAAACAGGCTAGGTGAGCCCTTCCACCATTTTCCAAACCACCCACAAGGTTTTGAAATAGAACTAACTCAAGTTATGATTCCCATGTCCGCCTTTGACCATAGGCACGGCTGTTTAAACAGTTTTAGACTCTGTAGAGGTTGCACACTTTACCCACAAGAGATAGTCATACCCATTACCCCACATGATTCCGTAGTCATGTAGTTGGGCGACCATCACAGTAACTTTTCTAGATATCTCACCCTTCTCATCATTCCACCCATACGGGTTACGCCCATATGTTGTGCGGGATGTTTACCACAACGACTAGCGCAATGGCCCCGCTTCTAACGACTAGCGCAGCTGGTAACTTCACCCTTTTGGGTGTCCCTTCCAAGCCGAAGTATCTCCGCACTTGTACGTTCTTCGTCCCCCTCTAGTGAGATGACTTTCAAGGTTCAATAACTTTACTAAGCCAAGTTGCACTTTGCAGACTTGTGGTTGTACTTGTTTAACACGGGAGGTCGTGACAAGACTAAGTCCTTAGGGGTTATCTGGGTGGTTCATTCCACAAGCCAACCATCCATGTGCTCCCCGAGCACCCACCGCCTCACTATCCGCCCAGATAGAACTAACAATTGGGGTTTTTGAGGAGTAAACCAAATTATTTTCACACCTTTTAGCCAATAGACCACCAATGACTACCCAAAGCATTTTTTATGTTGAAGACATGATGATTTGGGGTATTTAATACCCCGGTACTTGAGCAAGGCTAGCATGTCGCTCAAGTACACCCCTATAACTAGTATTACCATATAATTACTAGGGTGACAAGGGTTAATGGATTCAAGTTATCAAGGATGGCATAATAATTATTTAAACATCAAGTAGGAATTTAACTACCTTAAGCTTTAACATACATTTGTTTAAGAAATAAGCATGCAATTTGCTAATTTAAGAGAACATAATTTACATAAAATGTAGGAGCAATATTATCAAAGTGTTGACTCGCCTTGGTTGGAGGCAAGGTGATCGTGATACTCTTGGTCTTGATCAACTTGAGGATCTCCGGCGTCTTCAAATCCTAAACGGGCGAATTACCGGAAAAAGGCACAACGGCAAAGAGAGCAAGTAAATACACAAGAAAACTCAAATGAACTCCAAATTAATCAAGTCCTATGCCATTAGCAAGATCTTGATTTAACAAATTTTTAGAAATTTAATTCATAATTTTTGGAGTTAAAACGGAGGAGATATGAATTTACAAAGATTGAATGGAATTGAAAAAGGAATAAATCCACAGCACAGTGCATGGACCTGGTCCACATGCACAGGGCGAGGCTGGTCCATGGGAACAATGGCGCCGCGGGCCCACTGTCAGTGAGGGGGAGGGAAAACTAGGGGTTTACTACGCACGGGGGCCCACATGGCAGTCACAGGGGGGGTTTAGGACATCATTAAGGCGCTAATGATGGCCATTAAGCTTTAAGGCATCATTAAGGCCCTAATGATGGGGAACAGTGCCGGTCGGCACAGTCCATGCGAGGGCTCATCGCGGCGCGGCCTTGGCGCGCTGAAACTCGGGCAACTCCGGCGAGCCAGCACCAGGGGCAAGGCGAGCGGCGGAACGGGAGCTGGTGAGGAGGCGGAGGTGATGACGGGTGGCGGCGGGATGGTGAACGACGGCGGAGGCGGGTGCTGGTGAGCGGCAGAGGCGGCACGGCCATGGCGGCGAGGTGGTTCCGGAGGCGGCACGGCCATGGGCAAGATCACTTCTTCTTCTTCTTCCGGGCGCCACTTGAAGAGAAAGAGGGAGTCAGACCACTGCCGCAAAAGGAGCAGGTGGGAGCAGGGGAGTTGGCGCTGCTCTACTGCTGCGCTGGAGCAGAGGAATGGGCGGCCAGCTGTTGCTTGGTTTGACCCAGGGGAAAAGCAGGGGAAGGAGAGGATGACCCGCATGGGCTGGCAAGGAGAGAGGGGCCGGCTGGAGAGGGAAAGAAAGGGGAAGCGGGCTGGGCTGGCTTGGGCCGGGCCTGGAGAGGGGCTTGGCCCAGAGGGAGGAATGGGCTGAGCCCGAGAAAGGAGGCGAGGTCCATTCCAGATTTGGCCCGGGGATTCAAAAGAGAGGAGAAGATTCCAAACTGCGAAATTTGATTTTCAAATGCTACGGACATTACATTTGAAACACAAACCGAGGGGGAAGGAAGGTTTTCGCAAATAGATGATAGTTGAATTACGGCGAAGAACGGAACCAAATCAGTATTCACTATTCATCCATCTGAAAACAGATGTTACAATGACATTGCATGTTAGTTGTAATTGCTACCATAGGAGGTATACAACCAGTAATCTGAGTAATATTCTCATGGAACTAACGGTTGAAAGTTTTGCAGTTTCACTACCTTGAGAAGGAAACCATGCTACCAACGCAGTCTAATGATTGTTACAATATGTCCAAGTTATCATGCTTTAGATAACACAATATGTCCAAGTCATCCCTTCTTGCCCGTCATTTAACTACCAGGCTGCAATGTGACTAAACAATTCATATGTGCGTATCCAATGATTTCTAGTTTTGTGTCGTCATCGAAAGTGTCACCTTATGCCATCTTCATCTCGATGTGGTGCTTCCATTATAAATTGTATTGTAAATTTGTAACCTAATGTACTACCTTTGAGTTGCATATTTTTTGCAGTTACTAGTTTATCAGAAAGCAAAAGGTAGTTAAAACTATTTTTGGTACATTGACAGAATGAAGGGTTGATTTTTTTTCCTTCAGATTGCTGCATAAACAAATTCTATGAGTTTTAAGATAGCACAGTGAGGCTTGGTTTGGCCGCAACTTCACTACATGCTCAACTCAAGATCGGCATGAATTTCGTGTGAGCTTGAACTTTACTTCAGGCAAGCTCCAATAGGCTCGGGACTCGGGAGAACTGTCGGACCCGGATTTCGTGAATCCAAATCCTCTGTGAAATTACTGTGCTATTCCCTGGATCAGTAGCTAGCACTTCACAGTACACATTGCTGATTCATTCATACAAGCGTGAACTGAAAATATTAAAATATTACAACCAATGAGTAACATAGACCACGTCGGGTCGAAGTTTACAAAAGGGGCCGAAAGCAGGCCAAATGGATTACATCACAAAAGAGTAACGTGAACTATAGCGGAAGCAAAAGGCGAGGTAGGGCTCATCTCACACAGGCAAGCGACTGGGGTAACCCGTGTGCGACGGATATTAACTATGGGTTGGATAATCTCAGTTGTACGCGAATACCAACGAGTCTACTTAGACTGGGCGAGACCTAGACTACAGACTATACTACTCCTCGTCATAGCCTTGTCCATCATCTTCTGGGCCGTCGTAGAAGGCGTAGTCTCCATCGTCTTCATTATCTGAAGGGTTGGGGGGAGAAGCGAGAATGAGCACTACTACCGTGCTCGCGAGCCAACACACAATGCAATTATATATATGCAAGGTTTAACAAGGATGGCTCGGGTTCTTTTATTTGCGAAAGCAACTTTTCAAATATCATAATTACAAAGTCCTATCACTTAGCATTTTGAACAAATTGCATTTTAATAAAGAGAGCATGTGCAATAATTATTTAGTAGAGATTCCATCCGGCGGAAACTCTACCAATGCATCCTTTTAATTGGAGCGGCCTCCAATAACCACAACCACTGAGCTCGACGACTCAGGCAAAAATCCAAAACAGGGCTAGGTGAGCCCTTCCACCATTTTTCCATACCACCCGCAAAGTTGTTTGAAATAGAACTAACTCAAGTTATGATTCCCATGTCCGCCTTTGACCGTAGGCACGGCTGTTCAAACAGTTTTAGACTCTGCAGAGGTTGCACACTTTACCCACAAGGGATAGTCTCATCGTTACCCCACATGATTACGTAGTCATGTGGTTGGGCGGCAAATCACCACAAGAACCTTTCTAGCTATCTCGCCCTTTCCGTCAATCCACCCATACGGGTTTCGCCCATATGTTGTGCGGGATGTTCACCACAACGACTAGCGCTTGCCCCGCCACAACGCCTAGCGTCAGCCATTTGTAACTTCACCTTTTGGTGTCCTTCCAAGCCGGAGTATCTCCGCACTTGTACGTTCTTCGTTCCCCTCCAGTGAGATGACATCCAAGGTTTAATAACTTTACTAAGCCAAGTTGCACTTTGCAGACTTGTGGTTGTACTTGTTTAACACAGGAGGTCGTGACAAGATTAAGTCCTTAGGGTTATCTGGCGGTTCAATCCACAAGCCAACCAACCATGTGCTCCTGAGCACCCACCACCTCACCATCCGCCTGCACAAAGCTAGCATTAGGGTTTTGAGGAGGGAAACCAATTTATTTTCACAATCTTTTAGTCAATGGACCACCAATGACTACCCAAAACATTTTATGTTTAAGGAAATGATGATTGGGATATTGTAATATCCCGGTACTTAAGCAAGACTAGCATGTCGCTTAAGTACAACCTATAACTAGTATTACCATATAGTTACTAGGGTGACAAAGAATAATGGATTCAAATTATCAAGGATGGCATAATAATTATTTAAACATCAAGTGGGCATTTAACTACCTTAAGCTTTCACATATATTTGATTAAGAATTAAAGCATGCATTTTGCTAATTTAAAAGAACATAATTTGCATAAAATGTAGGGGCAAAATGGTCAAAGTATTGACTCGCCTTGGTTAAAGGCTAGGGGATCTTGGTCTTGATCAGCTTGCGGGTCGCCGGCGTCTTCAAATCCTAATCGCGCGAGAATACCGGAAAAAGACACAACGGCAAAGAGAGCAAATAAATAAATAAGGAACAATAAATAACTCCAAATTAATCAAGTCCTATGCCATTAGCAAGATCTTGATTTAACAAATTTTTAGAAATTTATTTCATAATTTTTGGAGTTGAGATGGAGAAGATATGAATTTTTGAAGTTCCTTTTGAGTTAAACCCCAAAAAGAAAAACCAGAAAAAGAAAAAGGGAGAAATGGGCTGGCAGGTGGGGCCCACAAGGCAGCCAAAGTGAGGGGATGTCTAGCAAATGACAGGTGGGGCCCACCACTCCCACTAAAATCCCCAAATCAGCTCAAATCAACACCAAATCCCCATTCTTGCTCTGCTCTTGGCCACACAGGAAGAAGAACAGAGCACGGGTGGCGCAGGCCAGCAATGCCAGGCGGGCGGCGGGCGGTGGCGGCGCGGCGGCGGGCGGGCGGGCGCGAGGTCGCGGTCGAGGGGGGGCGCTATGGCGGCGCTCGGGAAGGGCAAAGGCCTTGGTGGGAGTGGATGGCGGCGGCGGTTCCCGGCAACACGGGCGGCGGGGGGAGCAGCGTCCTTGCCGGCGAGGGGAGGCCGGGCGGTGGCGGGCGGCTCGGGACTCACCACAACGCAACGAGACGAGGAGGCGCGCCGGCTTCGGGCCCTTCACGGAGCTCGGGCGACGTGGGGGCTCAAGCAAGGAGGAGGAGTTTATAGGAGCCATGGCGCGGGGAGGAGGAGGGCCCGGCCGAGCGGCTGCTGCAGCGGCGACGTCTTGTGAGGGCGTCTTGTGAGCGTCTTGGCAGCAGAGGCGCAACAAGACCAGCGCCTGCGGAGTTGGTAGCTCTGGCTGCTTCTGCTTCTTCTTCTTGCGATTTACCACCAGAAGCGACGCCGAGGAGAGGACGGGTTGGTGTCTGGTAGCGTCTGACGGAAGAGGGAGGGAGAAAGGCGGGGGGGCCTGGAGGTGAGTCCTAAAACGTTCGTTACAAGAACCTCGATCACATCATGAAAATCAAGCTATGCAAACTGCGAAACCGATCCGAAGACTGAAGTCCAAACAATTTGTGGCACTGGACATTATATCACTTAACAATGCAGCATAACATGACTTCAACTGCAAATCAGCGGCATATTTAGCATGACATCTTACGGGAACGGAACACAACACGCTCTGGCGATTCTACAGTAGACTAGCACCTTCAACCTCAAGCCTCCCGCTAGTGCCACTCCGACACCGGCGGCCACCCTCCACCCCAGAACCTCCTCCACAGCATCCCCCCCCCTATCCACCTCAGCTTGCCCAACCTCTCGTGCTCCCTCGCCGGGGCCACGCCGGCACCGGCGGCCACCTCCACCAGCAAGACCCCGCATGCCCTCACCCCCCCTAGCCACCCACCCCTCGTCAACTCCTAGGCTCCACCCCATCAACCCCTATGGCCATGGCCTCCAGCACTATGCTGGATTCCCCCACCCGCGGCATCGATCTACTAGACTACGGGTCCTTAGGTGAGGACTGCTCGGAAATGGAAGGTCAGTTGCGTCTACCGCTAGAGCTTGCAAGTACCAGAAAATCCTCTTCGACAGGTACTCCTCCTGACTCTAGCCGACCTTTACCATTTTCAACTTCGGCCTTGAATGCTAGATGCAGGGAGAAAGGGGTCTTGCCTTTTTCCAATACCGCATAATAGCCTCATGCGAACAAAGTCATGACCCGGCTTAGCCCCTATGCCCCGAAATCCAAATTAAAATCGCTTTGTCATATCGTCGTCCTGACAAAGCTTTGGTCAAGATCAATTTCTCAGCAAAGGTGATGGAAGTGGGTGAATGCAGTAAAGGTATTTGAGGTATTGGGCAACCGGAAGCACGTCCTCCTTCAATGCTGCCTTCAAAGGAAACTAACCAGCCCTCTGTTTGGGTGCAAAAGGCGAGGCTGGCCGCCTTTAATCGGGAAACTCAGACTACTTCTGGTAGTTGGAAGCTGGTTGATGGCAATCAAGGCGTTAGCAGCAAGGAAGCTCTCAATGGACAGGGCGATTGGCGTAAGGTGAAGCTGCGCTATTGGTGGTGAACCAAACTTAAGACTGAACCTCGACGTTTACCTGGCCGCATTAAAGACAGCTTCAACAGGGGTAGTGGCAATCTGGCTATATCTCCTCTCCTTTTCACAATTACTTCAGATGCCTTGCTAATGACCACAAGATAGCCCAGTGCAGATTCCCTGTCCGCTGTTTCAAATGTAGAGCAAGTGGCCATCTTGCTCGCCACTGTCCTCAAAAAGCAAACAACCTCTTTCTGCACACACAGAATCAATCTCCACCTCACTGTCGTTTTCCCCCAAAGCAGCAAACAACACAAACTTCTAGTGGGTCACAGCATCACAACATGGAGGACTACTCTATGGGACAAGCCATCAACAGGCCGGGCGAAGGCTTCTGCACCCACACCATCACTCGGAAGATGGAGGCGGAGCTTCTACGCATTCGTGACATGGCAGTCCTCGTCAAGGTGGTGGGCACCAGCAAAACCCACTGCCGAGCCTGGTGGCAAGAGCCATCCATGTGCAACTCCGCATTCCACTGAGATGTGCAACTCCGCATTCCACTGAGAGACATCCACGTCTCATGCTGCCTCCCAGAGGATTTTCTCATTGAGTTCGATTCTTGTCACCAACATGATGCCGCACTGGAGGTGGGGGATGCTCGCTCAACGGCTACTGGTTTGAATTCTAGGCGTGGGATTACGCGGCTGGCTCCCACCACAACATCTGGAGGTACCGCGCCCTTCTCTGCTTGGAGGGCGTTCCACTCTTTGCCCGGCGACCTTCAGTGGTAAAGCGCGTAGCGGGGGGAAATTGCCAGTTCGACCAAGTGGATGAGCTCTCCCGGGAGAGGGAGCGGAATGCATCCATTTGGGCAGTATGGATGTGGGTTCGAGATCCAGATGCAATCCTGAAGACCACACACCTCACACTTCTTGATCCTCCGGTGACGCCCGTTCTTGAGATGGGCCAGTCCTCTCAAAGGGCCCCTCCTCACTTGGGTACTCTAAAGGAAGGTCGTCGATATTAGGTGCTCGTACATCTGAGCATTCTCGAAGACTACTCGCCGCACGTCTACCGCACTCTAGCGGTGGACAAAGTGAGTCACCGGCTGACCTCGAGGAGGAATACCCCAGGAGGCAACACTTCTTCTGGACGGCGAGCGCTCCTGATGGAGTGGAGCGGCGATCAAGAAGATTACCAGCCGACGCTCATTCGCGATTGGGCCCAAGGTGTGAAGATAGAGACGAGGGCCATGATGATATGGCGGGGCGTGCCTAGTCCTACTTCGTGGAGTCTGACCATGCACTCGGCAAGCCTGCGACCCAGGGGGATCTTCCCGCCAGGGTCCACGGGGCCAGCCCCGGTCACACTGTCGGCCACTACAGACGGTGTGCTAGCCTTGACGCCGGTAGTGGTCTCTGTGGACTTGGCGCTGGCAGGCCTTCGTGGCCAAAGCCGCACCAGGTCATCACCACGTAGGTACCACCTCCGTCCCAAGAACAAGGTCACTCCACTGTCCTGCAAAACACCTTCGGGGTCCTGGATGCCACAGCAGGATCCGGATGACCATGATGGGTCAATGGCAACACTTGATGGCCTTCGGGTGATGATGGAGGACGAAATTTTTTTGTCCTGTCCGAGATACAACAATCCAGCTTGAAGATCCTATGCTGTTTGAGGTCGTCCTGGCATGGAGCCTTGCTGGGGAGGGCTGTAGGGTGGAACCACCACCATCAGTTCTTCATCATCCTGAACAACAACAAAAGGAGCTGCAGCAAGAGGAGCTGCAACAGGAGGATTGCAACGGCACCGAGGCTGAGGAGGTCAATGCGGTGGAGCCTCAGCTCCCACTGCAAAATCTCACTCGGCCTTGACCCCCCTCCTCAGTTCTAGGCCCGCTAGTGGCACCTTCTGGTGTCATTTCTGAGCCCCCTTCAGTTCGCCGTAGCGGCCGTCTGGCGGAAAAGAAGAAGGCCAACTCTGATGTGGGCGGGGCACAGCGGGCCTCCCTTCTGCTGCAAAAAAAGTTCGCAAATGATCCTGGGAATCGCCGAACGGCCGGAGCAGCAAAGGAAAAACTCAACACTCTCTTCAGCACTGCTCTGGACACAGAGACCATCCAAGCAATCAGGGCTCTAGCGGGAGTAGACAGCAAGGTGCAGGTGGATCTCCCTACCTTGGGGCTCACTATCGAGGATCTCTCGGCACTTGTCCAGGAGATTGCGGCGGCATGAAGGTTGCGTTCGAAGTTTAGTAGTAGTAGAGGCATGTGTAGTGTATTTTCTTCATGTTGTATGCACCTAGGGTAACCTTTCCACTATGGGGGAATTTGGTAGACATGCCCACTGTTAGTCCACTACACCTATTCTCTGTTTGCAGGGTGCTGCTAGCTTGTGATAGACTACAGTGTATGTGTGGCAAGGGAGAACCGTACTTTTGCAGGGGCACTAGGTGCTTTGTATTGGAAAAGCATGGAGATTTATATAGGCTGTTTGTCTCAGCTGTTTCATGTCCATATTTTTAAAAATGATACCGTATAAAATATTAAATTGGAATGTAAGAGGTCTAAATGCTCCAGCAAGAAGACAGGTAGTCCGTGAATTGGTGGCGGACACGGCATGCTCTATCCTTTGTCTGTAGAAAACAAAACTTGAAGCGATCACACCAAGCCTTGCAACTGAGATTGCGGGAGGGAAGCTTCAAGGCATGTTATATAAACCGGCTGACAAAACCAGAAGGGGGTATAATGGTTTGTTGGGACCAATCGCTGATACAAATGGATAACTCGTTCACTCTAAATAAATCCATAACAATGAGAGTAAACCCACTTGACGGAGCTCATCCTTGGTTCCTAACAGTTGTCTATGGCTCGCATGATGATCAGCATAAGCAAGCTTTCATGGAAGAGATAAGGCATATTCATGAAGGGATGGATGGGCCATGGCTGATACTGTTGGATTTCAACATCATTTATAGAGCCTCAGACAAAAATAATCTGAATCTGAATCAAAGATTAATGGGGCGATTTAGAGTGGCAATTAATCATTACGAGCTAAAAGAGATCAGTCTTCAAGATCGATGCTTCACCTGGTCTAATGGCCAACGAAATCCAACTTTGGAGGGGATTGACAAAGTTTTTTGTAATCTACAATGGGACTTAGCATATTCGGATTGTCAACTACAATCGCTCTCTTCCTCAATCTCCAACCACTGTCGTTTGCTAATCTCCGGGGAAGAACAGGTTAAACCACCCAGACATTTCAATTTCGAAAACTAATGGCCGCTAATGACCAGATACAATGAGGTTGTCCAAGGGGCTTGGTCTCAACCGGTTCATGATGTTGACCCAATAAAGAGGGTAGTAGCCAAACTGCAAAAAATAGCTAGGGCGCTTAGGGTGTGGAGCAGATCACAAATTGGGGATTACAAAATGTAGTTGCATATGGCCCTTGAGGTGGTTCTTCGCCTTGATAAAGCACAAGAACAGTGCGGGCTCTCCCAAAAAGAACATGACCTTCGAGTAGCACTCAAATTAAGAATTCTGGGACTGGCAACCATTCAAAGGATGAAATAGAAACAACGCTCTCGGCTAAATTGGTTGCGGTTAGGAGATGCGAACACAAAGTTTTTCCACTCCAAAGCTAATTCAAGAAGAAGGAAGAAACTAGTTCACACTTTGAAGCATCAAGGTAGCACATTCGTACTTCATTCAGAGAAGGAGGATGCGCTAGGCAAGCATTACTCGGAACTCCTAGGGACTGCAAAGCAGGCAGCTCGGACCTTTTGCTAGGGCCTTCTGGGCTAAAACTGCTACTGGCCAGCGCCTCAACTGATCTTGAACAACTATTCATAGAGCACGAAATTAAGAAAGCCATTGATGAAATGTCGGCGGACAAAACCCCAGGGCCGGATGGGTACATTGGGTGTTTTTCAAAGCAAGCTAGGAAACCATAAAGGAGGCCATGATAGCGGTATTCCAGAAAGTGTACACCCTGAACAGCTTACACTTCTAGAAAATCAATACGGCCAACATAATACTCCTACCAAAAAAGGATCGAGCAATTGAAATTTCAGATTTTAGGCCAATCAGCTTGATCCATAGCATAGTCAAGATTCTATCCAAGCTACTCTCCCTTAGGCTCTCAAAGTACATGGATGATTTGATTTTCGAAAGCCAGAGTGCATTCGTTAAAAAGCGGACCATACAGGACAATTTCCTGTATGTGCAAAACATCGCTAGAAGTTACCATCGATCCAAGGCACCAATGTTTTTGCTAAAACTGGACACTGCCAAGGCTTTTTGACTCCATCGCATGGCCATATATGCTAGACATGTTGCAATGTAGGGGTTTTGGAGGTCGATGGAGGGCATGGATTGCAATGTTGCTTAGTACATCAACCTCTAGGATTGTACTGAATGGCATTTAGGGACTACACATAAGGCATCAGTGCGGGGTATGGTAGGGATATTGCCTCTCTCCTTTTTTTTATTCATCTTGGCAATTGACGCTCTACACTGTATTATCGACATGGCAGACCAACATGGATGGCTAACTCCACTTAGTGGGAGGTTCATGAAGGCGAGATTGTCTGTATATGCTGATGACACAATGATCTTTTTATCACCAAGCAAGGAGGACGTATATAACCTTAAGGAGATCTTGCGGGCATTCGGTGAGGTAACAGGGCTCATCATAAACATTTCAAAGAGTGTTGTCATACCAATCCAATGTCAATCACTACAACTAGATGAAATTCTGGAAAACTTCTCGGCTACTCGACTACAGCTGCCATGCAACTATCTTGGACTGCCACTCACCCGCCGCAAGCCAGGGAAGGTGTTGTTTCAGCCTCTACTTGACAAAGTGCAGGCTAGGTTGAGCGGGTATAAGAGGAACATGCTATCCAGGAAGGAAGGTTAGTGGTGCTAAATACGGTCATCACAGCCATACCAATGTATCATCTAACAGCCACTGAGCTACCTACCTGGGTAATAAAGCAGATAGACAAACGTCGAAGAACATGGTTACGATCGAGATGACATCTCATATTGGAGGAAGTGCTGGGTGAATCGGCGCCGCAGATGTCGTCCAAAAAAGTTTGGTGGCCTAGGGGTTCTGGGCCAAGAGTCGTTCAGTCGTGCACTTCATCTTCGAAGGCTTTGGCATCAATGGAAGACACCGGAGAAACAATGGAATGGGATGCCACTCCCGATAACAAAGAAAGACCAATAACTATTCTGTGCATCCACGACGATAAGCATCGAAAATGGTGATAAGGTGAACTTCTAGAAAGACAAGTGGCTTGGTCCGAGGTCACTGCAAGAGCTAGCGCCGGGACTTTTTCACATCACAGCAAGAAAAAACCGAACGGTGCAGGACGCAATTCACGAAGAAAAGTGGATAGCAGATCTGAGAAGAAGAATCAACATGCACCTACTTCGAGATTTTGTAAAAGTTTATACCTTGGTTCATCAAGTCACGCTTTTCCAAAATGTGCCAGATGACATAACCTGGAAGTGGACAACCTCAGAAAACTACTCAACCAAATCGGCATATGAGACGCAATTCTTGGGAGCGTTGGAGGCCCCTTTTCAAAAACTTTTTTGGCGCATTTGGGCACCACAAAAGTGCAAAATTTTTGTGTGGATTCTCATTCAGCACCGACTTCCGACAGCGGATGTCTTAACAGGTCGCCATATGCAAAATGACCACTGGTGTCCTCTATATACAAACAACCCAGAAACAACTATGCATTTGTTCATAGACTGTTCGTATGCCAGACAGATCTGGGCATTAGTGGCTACCTGGGTGGGACAACATAATCTATTGCCATCACGGTGGCCAGCTCGGTCGAGGATGGTGGACTGGTGGATTGACACCTTCTATTCTGGAGAAGGAAGCTGCAGAAAAGGCCAAGCATCTCTAATACTTCTCACTCTTTGGCACATATGGAAAGAAATAAATAAAAGAATTTTCCAGCACCACAGAGAGGCGCCAATAGGGCTGCTGGCCATAATCAAGGAAGAAGCCCGGGCTAGGCGCTAAGCGGGGCGACCAAGTTTCAAACCTGCTTGCAAGGCGAGAATGAGACTCAGGCCGGAGGAGCGACATAAGCGGGGAAGCCTCTACCCAAAGATAGGTGGTTGCCGGCGTTAGGAGTGGCAGCCCATCTTTTTTTTGTAACCCTTTTTTATTGTTTGTAATCCTTTATGATATGTTTTTCTCTCTTTAATGCAATAACGGCATTCTCACCGTTTTCTACCACATATCGGAAATAAACGGAGCATATTGTGTAGTACATGGCACAGAAGGAATATATGGATATGACATTGCAAGCTAGTTGTAGTTGCTACCATAGGAGGTATACAACCAGTAATCTGAGTAATATTCTCATGGAACTAACGGTTGAAAGTTTTGCAGTTTCACTACCTTAGAGAAGGAAACCATGCTACCAACGCAGTCTAATGATCACATACAGACACAATCAATATTGTCTTGCATTATGCTTTAGGCTCACATGTCAAGACAGCTGCATGCAAATTGAGGTAAGTGTATTATGTTAATGAACTACTCTTCTGTCTACGGTCTACCCCATGATGGACGACCCGATGATAGCCAATCTCTGCTTCAATGTAACACTTTCCCTTCACAAGATACCCTTTGGACGAGTCCTCGAAATTCTCCAGCGAGATAAACTTTCCGCAGCCCCATCCTCTGCCCTTCACGGCGAACTGGCACCGACCTACATTTCCGACAAAAGAGCATATCACACAAATGACGACAATATGATTATACTTTTTTTTTCATCCATTGTGAAGTTTCGGTTAAATGTGAACCTTTGGATTTCTTGTGATTGCCACTTTCTTGGTCCTTAATGGATAGGCTGAATTCTACCAGGAATCCAGAATTTTGAGGGAGCTTATCCGACCTATACAGCATCAGGAACAAGGAGAGAGAATTCGAGCTGCCATCCAAATCCAGACTAGATGGGCTGACAGTTAGGGACCTGAAGACCAGACAGTGTTCAATTTAGTCCATTATGGATCACATGGTAAGCCTATATTAAGTGTGAATTTTCAATTTCCAGAGCACAGTAGCTGCAGAAGTTTTTATGCAACAACAGTGCTAAGCAAAACTGGATAATGGAAGTGTTGTAACCGGCCTCAGCTACGAAGGTTGTAGGGGTGATTCACCGAAGGACGAGGACGTCGAGTCCGGCGCGTCGGCGCCGTTGCCGGCAGTAGAAGGATGACGGGGATAGAAGAGAGAAATTAGATGGGCAAGGAGTAGCAATCGGAAGAAAGAAGATTTATTTCTTGCTTGCCTTCTCATCAATACAATACCCTGCCTTTATAGTCCCAGGCTAGGGATTTCGGTATTGCCGAAATCATGAAAGCAATGTATCCTAAAAGGAAACTAACACGTACTCGTATTTGAGTCTAACTGAACCTCTACGCAAACTCGGAAGGAGCTAACAAATCTCGGAAGGAGAACCAACTAATAATTTTTATCTTTAACTTCCCTCTTTCAGAAGTCCACAACATTACTCCCCCGCTAGAGAACCAGCTCGTCCTCGAGCTGTAGTTCAAGGTGGTTCCTTCTCGTCGTCGACTTTGTTGTCCACCACTTCAAGGTAGAAGAGTAATTGGCATCTATGTTCCCTGGTGAACTTCTCATCACAATTGTAGCACAAACCCTTCGCCCATCGTTCCGCCATCTCCGCTGGTGTTAAATGATGAAATTGATGCAATCTACCAACACCTGTGTCTCCTCCAGTCCTTGCTGATTGCATGTTGTAGAACACAGCTTGTTTGTTTGTTGTTGACATGGCCAAGGCAGCAAAAAGAGCTCGTTGTTCATAAGCCCTTGCGAAACTCATTGCTACCTGCAAATCTGGTATGTGTTGTAATTCGACATCAATTCGCAAGAGGTCAGTCAGTCCCGATGTGAATAACTGTACTTGCTGCTCACCCGACAACAGTCCTGCATGGCAAAGCAAGGCTAAGAACTTTTCTTGATAATCAGCAATTGTACTAGTCATCTTCAACCGCGCTAACTCCCCAAGAGGATTGGAACGGATTGGTGGACCAAAATGGAGGTGGCAGCGATCCTTGAAGCAAGTCCACGTCGGTGTTCCTTCGTCCCGTTCCAATTGGATATACCACTGTTGCGCAATTACCACCATATGATACACTGCCAGCCAGACCTTGTAGCTCTCGTCGGTATGTTGTCCCCAAAAAAAACTGCTCACAACGATTGATCCACCCGAGCGGATCCTCCTTGCCATCGTATGTCAGGAACTCAAGTTTGTGGTACCGAGAAACTCCTACTGTGTCTGCGAGGTGAGGAACCGCCGTTGCGATCTGTGGAACGGCCATCCTCGGCGGAATCTGTCGGGGCATGAAGGGTGGAGGCACCAAGCCTAAGGGCGGTGGTTTCGCAAACGGTGTTGTGCCAGCCATTGACGTGGTCAGTGCCTTGGGAAACAAACCCATTGGGAAAGATGCTGACGAGATGGTCTCCATGGTCGGCAGGTTCCGAGGTTCCAGCTTTGTCTCAGGAGCTTCCGGCAGCTGAAAGCTCCCCAAGATGCTGGAGTATTCAGGTTGGTCTTCCAATCGCTGAGTGCGCTCGTCCAAGTTGGATGGACGTTCTTCCAAGGCAATAACCCGGGCTTCAAGGGAGGAAAAACTATCTCTGATTTGTTTGCTCAGCTCAAGCTTCAGTTCAGCGATCACTGCCATCACTTCGGACAACTCGTCGTTCTTCTCCGCACCGGAAGACATGGTGGTCGGCTCTGATACCAAATGTTGTAACCGGCCTCGGCTACGAAGGTTGTAGGGGTGATTCACCGAAGGACGAGGACGTCAAGTCCGGCACGTCGGCGCCGTTGCCGGCAGTAGAAGGATAACGGGGATAGAAGAGAGAAATTAGATGGGCAAGGAGTAGCAATCGGAAGAAAGAATATTTATTTCTTGCTTGAGAGATTTATTTCTTGCTTGCCTTCTCATTAATACACCTTGCCTTTATAGTCTCAGGCTAGAGATTTTGGTATTGCCGAAATCATGAAAGCAATGTATCCTAAAAGGAAACTAACACGTGCTCGTATTTGAGTCTAACTGAACCTCTACGCAAACTCGGAAGGAGCTAACAAAGGGAACCAACTAATACTTTCTATCTTTAACTTCCCTCTTTCAGAAGTCCACAACACACTACTGGAGGCGGGCTCTTTGTCGAAAGTGCCTATTGCACTCTAAAAGTAGCTTTGCACTCGGCAAAGCCTTTGCCGAGTGCAACACTAAAGCAAAGCCTTTGCCGAGTGCAACACTCGCAAAGAGCCTCCGTCGAATCCCTTCCCAGGTAAGAGTCGCTTTGCCGAAAGTGCCAAATTTCGCACTTTCGGCAAAGGCTTGCCGAAAGTCGCCGTCTTGGCACTCGACAAAGATTTGACGCCGCCGCCGACGCCGTTTTTTTTTTTTGCCGAGTGCAACACTCGCAAAGAATTTTTAAACCTCTTTGCCGAAAGTGCCACAAAGACCGCACTCAAAGAAAGGGTGTTTTTATTTTTATTTTTAAATTTTTTTGCCAAGTGCAATGACCATTGCACTCGAAAGCGTGTTTTTTATTTTATTTTTTTTTGCCGAGTGCAATGGTCATTGCACTCGCAAAGCCACCACTAAAATTCCTTTTTTTTTGGTTTTTGCTTTTCCATTTAAACAACAATGCATATATATATAATAGAAACCACAATTCAACAAAGAATAAATTACAAACCACATTTATATATTACAAACGACCAAATTTGTCCGAATCCACAATTTATTACAAACCACAAGTTCATAGTCCACAAGTTCGATACATCGAAACTACTCATAAGCGGCTCACGGCGATCAAGGCTTCAACAGGCGATCCCGGCGACGGTCCGGTGCGGATGGTCTGACTTGCGATGTCGGCGACCGACTGGTTCGACGCCGCACCGATGTCCGCCGCACAAAAAAAAGATATTGCACGTGAGTGACAAGATAAAAATGTAAGGAGTTTAAAGAAAAGTTGAAAATTTCGGCAAGACTCTCTCGCACGGGACGCTTCAAAACTCGCAAGAAAAACGTCAAGACGAAGGCCGACAACCACATTTCCCAAGACGAAGGCAATCATGTGCTGTCTAGTCCACAATAACAAGTATTCATGCAACAAATGCGGTAAATTTGTAAAATTCAGAGTTAACGAACAAAGAAATTTATCGCAAAAACCATAGACATATGAGCATACGAAGAAAGCTATTGACCACTCAATACCAAGCAGCCCTCTAATTTGACTCGATCATTGGGCCAAGACAAACGGTTACAAACTAAAAATTCTAACAATACAACCTCGCATATAAAAAATTTGGCACTTCTACTTTCCAATGGACTCAATCATTTAAACTTAATGGTGAGCTGCAGTTTGAATTGTTTTTTAATATGATCATTTGCAATCTATATTTTGCAATTTGACAAAATTTCGAGTATGACTTCCTTAATTTACAAAGGCATCTCACAGATAGCCTTAGATGTTTGCCACACTTGTACACTAAGTATTCATTGTGGTAAAAACAAATATTACTAATCATGCGCTCAAATATAAGACCATTTGCATAAGTCTTTATAACATAGTGCAGAAAACGAAGCATAAAAGGAAAACTGAAGTATGGTGGCGTGCGTCCAGATTGAGAAATAAGGTGATTGTCTCCATGAAACCAGTTATTAAAATCACATTTGGAAAAACCTTTGCTACATCTGCGAACATAAGTACAGAATAGCAAAGTTGTCCTCGCCATTCTACGGCAACTAAAGTAATATAAAGTTACAAACCATGAAGAAACACAGAGACCAGAGTTTGACAATTAAATATTTCATTATCCTTATTCCTGTCAAAGATTCTTACTATCCTTCGCTGCAATATCATCTACCACTCGTGATGCGGACCTTGAAACAGAACAGAAAAAGATAGTATACGTTGGAGAAGCAAATAGGCACATAATGTATGATTCAGCCCATATGCAGTGTAAGCAGAAGGTTAGTCACATATAAGTGTGCAACGAACCATTTTGACTTAAGGCAGTTTAAAACAGGAAATTCACTCCAGAAGCATATATCATGCTAATATTTTCAAACAGCAAAGTATAGAATTAGTCAGTACTCAGTCCAATATGTATTTGTTATTTTCAGAATGAACGATCCTTCCTGGTTGATCAAGAATGCCATAAAACGTCGGCACGAAGGCCGACAACCACATTTCCGGCACGAAGGCCGTCACACCAACTAACCCGGCACGAAGGCCCACACATCAACAAATCCGGCACGAAGGCCATCTCTAGGTTTGACACTAAGCATGAGCACAGAAAGTAAAACATACTCACCGGAGTAGACTGTGGTGGTGGCTGTGGTGCAAGCAGTGTAGTGGGATCGCCAACCTTGTTGCTCCCCAAGTTGTTGCACTAACTCGAGCAAACCTTCTTGCTTGGCCTCAACAGACTTGTAGCCTCGACGCCGGCCTCCGCTCGGCCGCTCAACCGCCTTTCGGCTTCTGGGCCTCTCTGGGCCCGGTTGTTGCAGACTCGACCGCAACATTTGACCCCAATGTTTCAATATTGCAGAGCTAAGGAACGTAAAAGTCAAAGAACGATTTAATGAAACCGAATACTTACCGAGTGCCGCCATCGTTGTCGGCCGTTGGCTTATGGGCACGCTTAGAGCTCGTGCTCGCTGCTCGAGGCGGTTCAGAGGAGGAGTAGAGCCCGTGTTGAGGACGCCGCCGCCAAGCCGTAACCGCCCATGCTTTTGCCTTCCCCACCCGCATCACGATCTCAAGATCAAGGCGCCTCGGTCCTCGGATCGTAGGCCGCCCAGAGATCGACCTTGCCGCCTCCGTAAGAAGTGAGGCGGTGTGGACGCCGGAGTTGGTGTACGCCTCGCCCGTGATCCGGTTGTACTCGATGTTGACCTTGCCGCCCATGTGGGCCGAGCAACGCCGTGAGTTGGCCAATTGGCTGGCCACCGCGCCGCCGATCGCGAGAAAGACAACAACATGTGGTTAGAAATCATGCACTGAGCGCGCTAGATTAGACAAATGGTGCGACTTACATATGTCTTTGCATACTTGCCGAGGCCGGGCGCTGCCTCGATGGTGAGGGGCACTGCATCGCCCTTCGCTGGTCGCTTTCTCCGGTGCTCCTTCGCCAATCTGGCCCACCATTTCTCCACTATAGCGACCCGAAAGAATCGGGTGGTGGCGACCACTTGGAATCGCCACAAGCCATCAAGATCAAATTAGGCATAGTTAATCTCAAAATAAATCAACAGAGATGTTTTCTATTTACCAGAGGTACCGCCTCCCTTGTCGTAATCTCTGCCTCGCCTCCTCTTTGTGTTTTGTTGATTCTTCTATTACGGTAGGTGGCGCGTAGTCAACGTCTACCGAGGCGGCCTCGTAATACAAGTCCGAGACACGCCTTTTACAGAAGCCTAAGCCACCGACACGCCTTGCCTCTCGCCCTACCGGCATCTCAAGAAGTCCCGCATAAAGACACGAGGTATCCATTATTTTATTTGAAGAATGTCCAATGAATGCAATGAATTGAGGCTTACCCACAACTCCGAAATCACCCGATCCGCCAAGTTTACAGGCGAGCATCGGTGGCGACGAGGGCGAGTGGTCGAACGAGGGTACCTCTGGGTCCTCATCCTCCGACGCCCACACCGTGCCGTGGAAGTGTTCCTCGCACGTAAGTCCCAGATCCCATTGACATTGCGAGCCGACCCTCCTCCACAAGCATCCAGCCTCGCACAAGTGATCCCATTGACATTAGCTCTTATTATGATTTTTCAACATATCAAATGAAGAACATATGAAGTTACTTACTTATCCCCTGTGCAATCGATGGGCGGCGTTCGGGTCCAATCGGTCGCCGGAGCGGGCCGACCTCGCAAGTAGGGTTTCGAGGCGATTGAGGAAGTCGAACCCCTCCCCCTCCTCGGACGTGTCGCGGAACCCTCCTCGAGACGCTGTGCGGAACGGCGTTGTCAGACATCTCATGGACCCGCATCCTCGCCCACCGTGGGCGAGGGACGCCGTCGCCTCTAGAAGTGCGTGAGGAGCCAAGGTCGTGGTTAGTCGACGGCTCCCTTTGGGCCTCGCCTCGACCTCCTCTGCCTCTCGACGCCTCACGGTGGCGCGTCCCTCGGTGGCGTGTCCTCGGCCGGTGGCGTGTCCTCACCGGTGGCGTGTCCCTCGGTCTCGAGTAAGTCGACCGACACCTCCTAGTGGGCCCCATCACCGCAATTAAAAAGAATAAACCAAGATAGTACGATAAACGAGAAGTACTTAGCAAGGATGCAAAATAAAGAAAATGTAATTACAAAATAACATAGTATTACATGTATTTCTAATATTCTTCATGATCGGATTATCCGGACGATAGGTATCGCCATCACTATCAAGAGCCTCCAAATCATCAACAAATTTCATCCTCATCGCTATCATTGTCAAGTACAAGTCCGCAAGCATTTTCAAGTCTCTGATCATGCACCTCATCTGCAGCCTTCCTCGTCAACAACCCATTCTCGCCTACTTCCATTTCAATCTCTCCGCTAAGTCTATCTCAAGCATCCTCGTAGCCCTCGCCTTGTTGATAGAACTCCCGTCATGCGTGGGTGGTTTCAAGTTGTAATCATCATGTGGTGATACCTTGTGCACAATATACCAACCCTGAAGACGTGGGTCGGTTTTGCAAGCATATGGACAATAATAAACTTGCTCGCTTGTTGAGCCACAATATAGACATCATCTCCTGGATAGAAGGAATCTGCCTAGTTTCGACTATCCCAAATTTAGGGACTTTTTCGATACTACAGATCAAACCACCGCATTTGAATATGACCGCTTAGGTGCTTTTTCACCATGGAATTCGAGCTCAGATATTTCTTCAATCGTGCCATAATAGTCCTCTGCTCGCCACGGGCGAATTACTCCGGCGAATACTCCTAGACAGGTCCTTGATTGGGCCGATTTTCTCGTAGCTTGTTGTGTGAAAGCGATATCCATTCACGCTATAAGCGTTAAATGACGAGACCTTATAGTCAAAGCTCTAGCCACTTGTCGTAATTCGACACTTATAGACAAATCACTTTGGCACCGCAAGCTCAAGCAAGAGAGAAATGAAATTAGGCAACTAGGAACGCCAAAATTGAAACGACCTAAGTTGGTCAAGGTACCTTTCTTTGGAACCATGTAATGAAATCAAAGTAACCATGTTGAAGAAGGGTCTCTCGTTCATGGTCAAGGTGGCCTTGAAAGATGCCAAGATTGATCAAAAATTCCTCGCGACCGACAAGCAACAAGGTTGTTGGATGCGTAAAATTTACTGAGTATGTAACAAGTTCGCTGGAGAACTTACCCTCGATACTTGTCGACTTCGCCAAGGTTAGTCAACACGAGAGCATGATCTTGCGCCACTCTTCATTGGTCACCTCTTTTGGTCAGCTTCCACTTGATCTCCCGCTGCCCTTTGAATAGGCCGAGGGTCGATTCATTTTCGCCCTCGCTTATAACGAGGGGTGGGTTATGCACGCTAGGAAGCTTCTCACTATAGTACAATGTTGTGAAGTTTGACACCTCCTCACTAATGAATGCCTCTCGCTATGGAAGCCTCAATCCCGCCTTTGTTTCCACATTTCAAGCAATGCCTTTAGACATCTCTCGATTGATAGCACCAAAGGTTCTCAGACGGCCCCCATTCGCACCTCGCTCGAGGTGCAAAATCAAATGTCAGATCGACAAGAAAAAGCCAGTGGAAAGATCTTCTCCAACTTACAGAGCAACTCGGTGCCGTTTTTCCAACTCCTCAACCACTTTCAGAGATATCTCCTTGGCACAAAGTCATGGAAGAAAAGCTCACCGCCAAAGACCTTCCAGACATGCTCAGGACGAGCCTCGAACCATCGACGGAAGAAGCCGCCAATCCATATGTGGAAGTCATGACTCTTCATCCCTAAGACTCGGCCAAGATCTGGGTTCGCTCCCTCCTCGATTCACGCAAACCCATCAGGAAACTTAACGTCTGCATCCATTGTATCACTTCCGTCCCGTGCTTTTTTCCAAGACGAATCGCCTTAGGCCTTTTCCATGGTTTGCCGCTCTTGGAGGCAAGATCCGCAGCTTTGGTCTGTCGTGATAGTGTTGCCATGTCTACTCGCCTTAGGGTTGTCCTTTGTCTTGTCGTAAATATCCATGAGTGTTGCCCAAAGTGCTTCGCGACATTCTTCTCAAGCAGTATTACATCTATGTTATGTGGAAGGAGAAGGTCATCAAAATAGGAAGCCTCTCCAATCCCGACTTATGAGTCCACATATGTTCCACACCATAGCCCACAAAGCGATCTTTGTTTGGATTAACTTTCTTTCTTTTACCCTTCTTTGGATTATCTTTCTGCGCCGGGAGCACGAGAGCATCTATCTGAGCATGAACCTGGGCACTAGTCATCTTCTGAGGTGCAGGGTCGGTCACCGTGACACCTTTCGTGAAGTTCTTGGTGTCTCCTCTGAATGCATGGTCAAGAGGGAGGAACTGTCGATGCTTGTCGAACGACGAGAACTTCCCACCCTTCTTCAACCAAATGAACTGTAGAGCTGCCTTGCATACCGGGCATGGAAACTTCCCGTGGACACACCAGCCGGCGAATATCCCATACGCCAGGAAGTCATGCATGGAGTACTGGTACCAAACATACATTCTGAAGTTCTTCTTTGTAGCTCTGGTCAGAAGTCCATACGCCTTCATTCCAAGCCTTGATCAATTCATCATAAACAGGCTGCATGTACACACCCATTTTGTTTCCCGGGTGTCCAGGAATTATCAACGTCAAGAATATGTTTTGCCGTTGAAGTAGGGCCCCGGGGGGGAGATTGAGGGGAATAGCGAACACGGGCCAACAAGTGTATGGGGCCGACATCATTCCGTAAGGATTGAACCCATCCGCTGCCGCAAGAACACGCACATTACGCCCTCTTCATCTTTGCCACGATGGTTGCCATTAAAGCTTTTCCATGCTTCACCATCCGCCGGATGTACCATCTTGTCGATTGTATCGAACGCCATTCTTGTGCCATGTCATCTGCTTTCATGGACTCCTGGACATGAATAGCCGTTGGAGCCTCGGATGATCGGAAGGTGTCTTAGGACTTTCATGGGGATGTCCTCATTCTGCTCCTTCTTTCCATCACCTTTGTCTACCTCCACATACCTAGAGGATTTACACTTTGGACAAGATTTTGCATCCTTGTGTTCTTCCCTAAATAGGACGCACTCCTTCTGACAACAATGTATCTCGCCATACGGCATCTTCAAGGTTCAAGGAGTCTCATTGACTGCATAAGCCGCTCGGCAGATGATGACCTCCGAGCAAATTTCAATAATTGCCATCATAGCATCGGCTGCGTGCTCGAGTCATGTTGTGCCGACTTCAACCCCAAAGAGGTGGCCAATGGCATCCAGCTTGAGAAACCGTTGTCTTCTCATGTAGGACCTTCAGGTCGAATCCAACATGGCCAAGAACGCCTTAGCGCTTGGCTCGCTCCTCCTCCTCATCCTCCCCGCTCGTCCTCCGTGAGGCTGCTCAAAGAACGTCAGATCCTCATAGTCACCTAACCATCCTGTACCCCGCCACACCGTCAATGCCTCCAAGCGCCGCCTCACGGCCTCCTCTCTAGGACGATAGGCTTCACCATGGGACACCCACCGGGTATAGTTTGGCATAAATCCATACTTGCAAAGATGCTGCACCATGACTTCCCTTGTTTTTCTTTTCTTGTTTTCACATTGGCTGCAGGGACAGAACGTGTCTCTCGCTCCCTTAGTCAGCTTTAAATGCATGGTCCAAGAATTTCTGCCTTATCCATCCATTCACGGTGATTTGAGCTCGACTTGGGCGCCCGTGTACATCCACTCACTGTTATCCATCCTCTAGCATATACACATAACGGAGTAATATAACCATCGGGCTTGCATCTCGCACGGCGTGCCTACCGCCTAATAGGTGAGGATAGGTCCTATCCCACTCATGGATGTAGATGAGGTTAGTTTCCATGTTTACTCGATCCGAGATGTATTTTGGCAAGATTTTCATCGCTTCTCCCGATACACGCCCCGAAGGGAGTGTGTATCCGGAGAACAACAAGTGAGGTGGTGCCAAACTCCGCTCTCGGATCCGAAAGGTAACATGGAAACTAACCCATCTACGTATCCGCTGGCTGTCCAAAAACGGGATAATCCGAACAGATACGGCCATAGATATGCAGAGATCCGCATACCTCCAACCGTGACTGCTTTGGACGGAGACGCTTAACTGGCTACACCGATCTACGATTACAACGGTAAGGAAGAGAGCTCAATTATACCTAGGGCGGCCCGATTTTTGGCACTCGGCAAAGCTAGCGGCACTCGGCAAATCTGCGTTCTCCCGTAGTGATAGTTACTCTTGCGTTCTCCCCTGAGGACAATAATAGCTTGTTTGATCCCGTTTAACGACAATTAACAACATTTAACGACGACAATTGACGATATTTAACGATATTTGACGACATTTAACGATATTTGACGACATTTAACGACAATTGACAATATTTAACGATATTTGACGACATTTAACGATATTTAACGACAATTGACAATATTCTCCTTTAAATGTTCTCTGCTTCCTTCATGCTTAATTTAGCTTTATATATCAACAAGCTCACACAAATAATACTGCTGTTAAGAAAAGAGTACACAAGGGCAGTGGCAATATGCATGTAGTATACTAATATCAGAACACTATTATGTACACTTTTGCCGAGGGAATTTTGTGGATCGCAGCGATGTAATGAAGTTACCGTCAGCGTAGTGCAGAATTTATCCTATGATCAACCTTAGGTAGTCCAAAACAGAAAGGAATATTGTTTGTGTAGGGGTTTAAAGTTGTGAGATGATAGGGAAAATTAGATGAAAGTTATAGCGATTTTATCAATTAGGAACTAGGTACCAAATCTGTCTGTTACTTCTAGGATTAAAGCAGTTGACAATTTTATCATCAGAAAGTATTGGGGGACAATTGAATTTGGCCTAAGAATGAACGGATCTGCAAACACCTAGATGAAACGATTCGCAAAGAAAAACTTGATCGCTTAGGAACTACTTGTTGAAATCGTGATCTCGCTACTTTTAGGATTAGGCAATTGATGCGAGATTATACCTCTATCACTAGATGGATCAATTCTTCGCCAAATTTAATCGACAAACGAAATAGGATCTAGATTTTAAAATCATCCACGTAAATTTAGGGCATCGTGGCATGATATCGCTAAATTAAACAATTTGTAATGATCCCGAAAATCTAAAGATGAATCCAGTAAAATGAAAGCCAATCGATCAACTCGATGCCGAGGCCGACCGGGCGGGCGGGCGGGCGGGCGCGGCGGGCGGCCGGGCGGGCGAGGGCGGGGGGCGCCACTGGGAAGCACTGAGCGGGACGGCGCCCATGGAGGAGAGCTGAGCGAGGGAGCCGCCACCGAGGAGCACGGCTAGGGGAAGCGCCACGGGGAGCGCCGGGGGGGGGAGACGCCGAGGAGGAGCGCGCTGGGAAGCGCCGCCGAGGAGCGCGCCTGGGAAGCGCCACCGAGGATCGGGAGATGGGGAGTGGCTCTCGCTAGGTTTGGGAGAATACGGAGATGGATTAATGGGCTGGCCTTATGGCCTGTGGTTTCCCCCTTTGCCGAGTGCTGGGCCGGGCCGGCACTCGGCAAAGGCTTTTGTTTTTTAAAAAATTTCTTTGCCGAGTGCCACTTCCTGGCACTCGGCAAAGGACCTCTTGCTTAGAGTGCCAGGCAATGGCAAATTTTTTTTGACACTCTAAGCAAATTTTTTTTGTTTTGTTTTTTTTGCCCCATTATTTTTTGCCCATGTTCATTGGGCACTTTTTTGACTTTTTTATTTTTTTTTTTTTTTTTGATTTCTGCATGCAAAATGTTGTTTGAACCTGTTTGCACATCTCCACATGTGATCACATGCGAGATGTCCGGGTTTTAGGCATCCGACGCCGCAACTTGCTCAAACCTTCTCAATTTTTACCATAGACTCTACATGCGATAACACGACGCCTCGACAAGTTTCGGCTATTTTCGACTTCGCTCGATTTTATATAATTTAAATACACTTTTCTCGCAGTACTCGTCATGTTACGCCAACAAGATGCTCGAAATTTCATGTGAGTTCCTCGGATACGGCCTCAACATACACCAAATATCATGAATATCATTTTTGAACGACCAAATTCAATTATTTCATGCACTCGCAGCTCAAATTTGAAATATTCCATAAAATTCAACTAAACAAAAAAACTAACTAAATATAGCACAAAAAGTCAAAATTGTCCCAAATTTGAACATGGAGTTTTAAATAATGTGGGAAGGCCTCACAAAAAAATGGGTCAAAAAACAAAAAAAAAATTTTGCCGAGTCTTGCCCGCACTCTAAGAAAGAGGTCCTTGTCGAAAGTGCCAGAAGTGGCACTGCAAAGAAGGATCTTTACCGAAAGTGCAGGAATTGGCACTTTCGGCAAAGAATTTTTAAAAAAAATTTTTTTTAAAAAAATTGACTACATATGCTCGGCCATCAAGGGCCATTTTTTGCCGAGTGCACTTTTGTCGAGTGTTGCACTCGGCAAAGAGGGCTTTTGCCGAGTGCCGCCTTTGCCGAAAGTGCCGGCACTCGAGGCACTCGGCAAAACCACTCTTTGCCGAGTGCTAGACTTTGCCGAGTGCCACCCGCCCCAAGACTCGGCAAAGAGTGGCTTCACGAAAGTGTCCGATTTTTGGCACTCGCAAATCTGCTTCTCCCGTAGTGACAGGAAGCAAGAAAAAACAAGCAGGTAAATATTGGAGGTTCAAAATCTAGTACCATTCGTATCCACCAATTTCAAAAGTTGGAGAGGTGCATGGACTCTGAGGTGTGGTGAAGCCTTCAATGATCCAAGTATACATTCCACGGTCATTGAAGGTGTTGCTCTGGACAAGCAGGCTTTCTGAAGTAGCATATGTTATTTTTAGAGTGACAGCCTTGACGAACTCTACACCTAAAATGCAGCTGTCATTAATGAGAAATCCAGAAGATGGATCCTTCAGTGTCTCAAGGGGAATCATGTACGTTGTTGCTGAGCATGGGCTTAAAGTCTCGAAATGGTGGGTAACTGCGCATCAAATGGAAGGCATCAGTGGGTTACAGAAATAAAAGAGTCTAAGAAAAATTCCTGTTACTTTACTTGCTAATATCTTTAACAAAAAAAATGCTCGAGTCTAAGACCAATAATCACAATAACATTACAACGCTTAAGCAGAACGCTTGTCGAGCAAAGTGCCAAACAGAAAAGACAGAAAGAACTCTTGCTGTTGCAGTTCAGAAGTGAAGCCACGAAGATCATATTTTTGTCTCAAGATATTTGCTGTTGTACCTTCTTGTTCAACACGCTTTCCATAAGACTGGTCAAATATAAAGAATTTGAAAACTGCTTGCACAACAGTATCAGATCTTAGAGAAGTTCGTGCTAACTGCAGCGTTTATGCAGCATAAGATAAACATACTCCATTCCATCACTCGTTTTGTATATTGGGTGCAAATTCAAGTGCCTGCAAACAAGTCAAGAGAGAGTTACAAAGTCTGTTTACAAGATAGATCTCTAAACAAACTATGGCTTTGTCTTCTCTTCTGATAGATACATAAGGAAATTCTGGTAGCTCTTTGAGTACACGGTGCTGAGAAGCCATGCATGGTACTCGAACTAGTACTTTGTTGATCAGTGGCAGAAGTAAATAGATCCTGCCCTGCATTTGAAGAACAGCTAAGATAGGCAAAGATCTTCGTGGATTTTTCGGGAATTATTATGTGTTATCCTAGAGGACCCCTACACCCTTTATTTATAGTCTCGAGATACAATCCGACTCTAACACAACTTCTATATTAGACTATAACACGAACTCTCCAACACTCCCCCTCAAGATGAGCATAAGATACCAATCATACCTATCTTGTTACATATTGTATAACACTCGTTAGGGCCTAACCCTTTAGTGAAACAGTCAGCCAACTGTTCACCAGACTTAACATACTCCAACTTCAGCATCCTACCATCAAGCTTCTCCTTGATGAAGAACCTATCAATCCCAACATGCTTGGTACGATCATGCTGTACTGGATTGTTAGCAATGTTGATTGCACACTCTGCCTCTACAGTAGACCGAGCCACAACATCCTGCTTCTTGCTTCTCCATGACACAAGGTTACCTCCCACAAAGATTCAATATCCAGAGGTAGACCTCCTGTCATCCACACTACTCACCCAATGAGCATCGCAATACCCTTCCACATTCAAATGTTGATTCTTCCAGAACCAAAAAGCCTTTCCCAGGGCTATTCTTCAAATATCGTATGATTCGATAGACAACATCTATGTGTCTTGTTCTAGGATCATACATATATCGACTAACCACACCCACTGCATATGAAATATCAGCTCTTGTATGACAAATAGATGAGACACCCAACAAGCCTGTGATAAGCTTCCTTGTCAACTGGATATCTCGACTCAGCACATAGCTTGTGATTCCTATCAATAGGTGAAGCAATAAGGCGACACCCAAGCATACATATGTTTCTGCCAGCAGATCAAGGACATGCTTCATCTGGGAGAGAACTATACCATTCGAAGAATGTACAATTTTAATCCCAAGAAAGTATCGAAGAGGTCCAAGATCTTTCACCTCAAATGCCTCTCCCAGTTTTTTTCTTCAAGGACTTGATTTCCTCAGCATCATCTCCAGTAATCACAATATCATCAACATAGACTGCCAATATAGTGATATATGATCCTTTATGCCTATAAAACACAGTGTGATCTCCATTGCACTGAGAATAGCCCATGCTACAGACTGCACGCTTGAATCTATCAAACCACGCCATTAGAGACTGCTTCAGACCGTATAAACACTTCTTGATTTTACACACATTTTTCTCAGTCTGCTTGTTCTCAAAGCCTGGAAGAATCTCCATGTATACCTCCTCTTGTAAATCACCATGTAGAAAAACATTCTTCACATCCAACTGATGTAGGGGTCATCTGAAGTTAGTTGCACAGAAGATCAACGTTCTTACCATGCTCATCTTTGCCACTGGTGCAAAGGTCTCATTATAGTCTATCCCATATGTTTGACTATAACCTTTAGCAACCAACCGTGCATTGTATCTCTCTATCTTGCCTTCAGGAGTTTACTTAATTGTAAACACCCATTTGCATCCTACTGCCCTTTTTCCTTCTGGAAGTGGAACAAGATCCCATGTCTTGTTCTTCTGAAGTGCACTAAGTTCCTCCTTGATGGCATCCTTCCACTTAGGATCCTGCTTAGCAGCTCGCCAATCCATTGGAACATGCACTGTGAAGAGATGCAATGAATGCTTTGTATGCAGGTGAGATATGGGAATATGAGATGAAATTTGCAATATCATGCTCAAAGCCATACCGGACTGGAGGCTTTCCTACATTAGCTCTAGTTTCCCTACGTTGTGCAAGTGGTAACTCTAAATGGGAGTGATTAGAATGAACATTATCACTCGCCCCAAGGGGAGGCAAGGAACTTGATGGAGAGAGACACGAGCAGGGATTTGGGACTGGATCAACTGGCAAAGCCGGTTGTTCAGAAGGCTGTTCAGGCTGTTGTTCAGGCTGTGGCAAGACCGGCTGTTCAGAGAGCTCCGCCGTTGGTAGCTTAGGTGCTGACTGCTTGTCTCTCTACTTCTCCTCCTGTTTCCCAAAGCGTCTTCACTGATAAACCTTCAATTCTTTTGGGGCTACCACATCTCTCGCATATTCCGTTAGGTTTGGGCACGGAATTGTCCCCACAATGACTTCTTCTTCTCATTGACTCTCCTTGTTCTCCTTTTCTCGACTGTCACCCTTAGCGATAGGAGAGAACTCCAAAAACTGATCAAGGGTACCTCCACTCGTGTAGTAAGGCTCAAACTCCCGGAATGTCACATCCATACTCACAAAACAATCTTCGTTCAAGTGGATTCCAGCATCTATAGCCCTTCTAACTTAATGAATAGCCTATAAAAATACGTTTCAATTAGGGATGGCAATGGAGGCCCCATTCCCCGTTCCCCGACGGGGAATTCATCCATTAGAGGCCGGGTTTGGGGCTATTTCTTCCCCCACAGGGATTCTAATATGCAAATACGATTCCCCATCGGGTGAAGCGGGGCTGGGGCCGTTCCCTTACTCCCCATCCCCGCTACCCGCATGGCGCCTCGATAACCCTATGACATGTGGGACACTAGCCCACTACCGCACTGTTTAAATCTTTAAAGGTTTGCTTGCTTATTTGCTTGGGAGTTGGGACACCATCTTTAATAATATTGTTGGAATTCTTCATTTGGAACAGTGATAAGCACTCTTTAAATCATTTGGAACACTGATTCTGTCGTCTCTATATGTGTCTGTATAGAAGAGGTTGAGGATCCAATTTTTGGGTCTGGGTTCCCGTGGGGCCCCGATAACCCAACGGAGATGGGGAACGGGGGAGAATAGCACCCCAGGACAGGGACGGGGATGGGGAACAGGGTGTTTCCTTCTCTCAGGGACGGGAATGTTCCACCACTCCCCGCCGGGGAATGGCCCCGTTGCCATCCCTAATTTCAATGCCTATGGATCCAACTTGCCAATCGCTGGTCGGTGATCTCGTACAAAACACACACAACCAAACACCTTGGGAGGCACCTTGAACTCCCGCTGACCCAAAAGAAGTTCAGCTGGAGACCTCATCCCAAGTATTCGAGACGGCATGCGATTGGTGAGATATGCTGCCATCCTCACTGCCTCGCTCCAAAATCCCTTTAGCACATTCATCTGAAACATGAGTGAACGTGCTACCTCCAACAAATGTCTATTCTTCCTTTCAACCACTCCATTCTGAAGTGGGGTTCCTGGACAAGTAGTCTGATGATATACGAAGCGATGATAAATTTATTTCGGTGAGCTTTCTACTAAGCTTGTTAAAACAGAGAAGCATAACATTTACAAATTAGTGTACTTGCTCAAATTGGTATTGCTTCTGTGGATATCATGGGGATATGCCCATGATCTTAGGATGATGAGACAATTGGCAATGGCGTTGAGGGTTTGTGGAATCACCCGCTTTGTTGTTCAGCTCGAGCCTGTCGGTCTCTGGCCGCCATGGTGGCGGCCGACCGCCATGCCTTGTGTTGATTTGCTGGTTTGTTGTTGGGCGGTCGACCGCCAGGTGGCGGTCGATCCGAGTGGAGCGGTCTGACCGCTTTGCTCGAGCGGTCCGACCAAGCAACCTTATTGACTTTGGATTTTGGAGTCGACCAAAATAGAGGGTGTAGGCAAGTGAGAGGGTTCTTCCGACTTGGTCCCATAATTTTTGGAGTTTCCTGTGAAAAGTTCTATTTGATTGAAAAGTCCAGAGAGTTTCGGATTTCCAGGGAGGAAATTTGGCTAAGTCTTGGACTGACGGTCAGACCGGTTTTTGGTTGGCGGTCAGACCGTTTTGGGAGCGATCAGACCGGCCATGGTGGCGGTCTGACCGGTTTTGGCTTGTTTCGTCATCTCGCGTGGTGGCGTTTTGTGGTTGTTAGGTCAAGTTCATGGTTGTCATTGCATATGTGTTGCATGATGCATGTTTTGGCTAACGTGGGTCAAGTTGTGAAGAACTTGTTCCCGAAAACGGTTTGTTGGTCTATTGCTGCGCAGGTGGCTTGCAGGTCTATGACGGTCAACGACAAGGAGGATCGGGACTATGCTTGGAGAGCTGAGGTTCAGAACGATCAAGGATGCCGGGTGAGGTCAGAGGACTCAAGCGGAGCGCAGAATGGACATGGATGACCGAACAGGCGATTCGGCGATCGTTGGATCAAGCGGCGCGGAGTCGCTGTAAGTGCTCGATGGTGCGGTGGGATCCGGACGGAGAGACTTGACGACATGGAGCTGTTGAACAACCTACATGTGGCGAAGCATGGGATTGCTTCACGATCTGTGGACTCGGCTTTTGGAGAAGGATCAAGAAGGGTATTTTGGTAATTTCACCAAATACCGCCTTGGTGACCTTTTACTAAACCATGGCGCAGTCGGCGATGGTGAAGCGGTTTAGATCAATCGATGATGAAGACGGTGCTTTGAGATGCGTCGCGTCGTTAACCCATTGTGTGTTAGGGTTTAATGGGTGCCCTAATGGAATATTCTCTAGAATATAGCCTCCACTATATAAGGGCTAAGTGTTGGTTGCACTTAGAACCCTTTGGCCATTTGTAACTGTCGGACCCAAATTACATTCAGACCTTCAGGTTCAACGACTAGCCCAGATCACGCTTAGTGCACACAAGGGTAACAAAGGTGGAAATCGATCCATACAAGCTTAATAATAGCATAAACGAATAATTTTGATTAATAAATAATGGTTTTGACCTTAAGGTCGAGTTTACAATTATTCAAGCCACGCAGGCTAACAGATAAATAAACGGCAATGAAACAGAACGGCAAGGGCGCCCCATCGATTCACCACAGTAACCGATCGATCCAGACCTCACGATCGAGCACCTTCAAGATACTCGCCTCTAATGTCAAGCGAAGACTCCTCCTCTGCTTGATTCGTTAAAACAAGCGTGAGTACACACCGCATCGCAAGCCACACCACGAGATGCAAAATATACATGCCGGCTTTTTACAAGGGAAAGGCATTCGTGGGCTCTTTTGCATAAATGCGACTTTTGCAATTGAATACAATTAATAGATTGAAAACAGTAAAACAAATAGACAATAATAATTTGACAATTTATTTCACAAAGACGCACACAGCTCTAGACAATTTTAGCACATAGCTAGATGATTTAAACCACACAGCTCCCTTCCCACACAGTTTTATGAAGATCTACCCCTAGTGTGAAATCCCCGAGCATTGTCCATGACCGCGGACGCGGCTATTCGAATAGTTTTACACTCGCAGAGGTTGTACACTTTACCCACAAGATATAATTAGTGTAGCTAGCACTAATCATAACAAAGCATTTCGACATTCATCTTACTATGCTAGGCCCGCCCCATACCGTGCATGTGGTCGATGCAGTGAGGCTTAGTTCAATGGCGCACATGGTGAGGTCCTTAATTGACCAAGGCAAGACTACCACAATCCCTAAGCACACAAACTTATCAAACCCATGCACACAGCTCCACCAAAATAGCACACACTCTATATCACACAAGATTCACCACTTGCCTCGGTCCAAATCCTTTTACCACCCCGTTGGTTTTAAGTACAACACATGCCATACAACACATAGTGCACACAGCTTTTATCACGTAGTTCCATATTCATTTAGTCAAATTAATACAGCAATCTACATGACAAGTGATTCGTGGCATGGCTAAGCAATCTAATCGCACTAATTAACCCACGTTGGTGCTACACTATACCAACTAATATAACTAGGGTGACAAAGAATTTAGACATAGCAATTTACAAGGAAGGCATAACAATTAGGAATTTACATCTACACCCAAAAGCTTTCAAATAAATACTTGAATTAAGATGCAGTAATTTGAATTAAAATACTTTAATAAAACTGAAGCAAAATGGTCAAGGGCATAGCTTGCCTTGAAAAAGGTCTAGGAATTGATCTTGATCTTGAAAGGTCATTCTTCTTCAACTCTTCCAAAGAAATGTCAAGTCTACTCGCAAACGAGACAAACAAACAAACTAAATAAATAACAGAAGCAAATAACTCCAATAAAATAATTAAAAATCTCCAATAGATAGATCTGGATTTTAGACGAATTTAGAAATTTGAATGGATGAATTTAGAGTTAGGATGCAAAAGATATGGGGTTTCAAAGTTTAAATCTAAAGAAAACCCTAAAATTGATTTTCTCGAATTCGAATTATTTCTTAATGTAAAAATCAGAATATTGCATCAAGATGACATCGAGATGACGTCACCGGGAATTTCGGAAAAGGAATAATAAAGAAAATCGACATGTGGGGCCCACATGTCGCTGGCACGGCCACGCGGACCAAGTCCACCGAGCCTCTGGTCGGGTCATTTGGCCGGGCGACCTGCGTCACAGGCGCCGACGCAATACCACGGGCTACCACGCTGCGCTACTGGAGGCGATGGCGACGAGGCGGAGGGTGACGTGGATCGGCATGAGGGCTGGCGCAAGATCGACCCAATGGTCCCGCGAACGGCGGCGATCTGTGGCGGTGGGTGGTACCAAAGGGTAGAGGCGTTATGCGAACCCATCGTGCGGCTCCGGTGGTCTGGGTGACTGTGGTGGCCGGCGAGGTTCAAGCGGCGAAGAGCTTCGGTTTTGTTTGCCAAGGCGCCCGGTGTGGCTCGGTGACGGCGAGGGTTCTCGGTAGCTCAAGGCGAGGAAGGCAATGGCACTCCCGGAGGCAATGCGTCACCGACAATGAGAGGATCGGAGTTTTAGGTTCCGGTGACCGCGACCAAAACTCCGATTGCGGCGCAAGGGCTCGAGAGGCAATTGGTTTGGGGTTTTTGAAAGGGTCATGATGATCCTCGAGGTGCTACTTATAGGGTCTAGGCGGCCTCGAGCGACGTGTTTGCCAAGGAGGTTGAAACCACCCGAGAAGGGCTCATGGAGATAAAGGAGATAGAGACGGAATTTGAATTTGAATTTTGTTTGAACGAGTCCGGGGAGGATAGGGCTTCTAGAAGCGATCATCCGCGCACAAAATCGGGGCCGGTTGCGATATTGTCGGACGGAGCTTCATAGGCGGCAATGGCGGACGCGGCAGCGACGCGGAGACGAAGACCAAGTCGGGGACGACGACGTTGCAGCGGGCCCACGCGTCAGAGAGAGAGAGAGCGAGGTGCTCATACATGCAAGTGAGATCTCGAAGGCCCATCCCGATCCAACGTGAGGAATGAGTGGGCCGAGGGTCAAGGCGCTGAGGGAAAGGAGTTGGGCCAGAGAGATTCGGCCCAGTCACTATTCGGAGATTTAAATACCTTTTTCTTTTTAAGAAAATACCAGAAATCCAAATAAGCAATGGAAATTAGCAAATGAACTTGGAAAAATTCTAGAAAATTCCAGAAAATATATCCAAGCTCATAGGATCCAAATAAAATAGTTTTCACTATTGTTCATGTTGACTTTAGTCATATTAAATTGTTTTGTTACACAAAGTCCAATATTAAGCTTTTTAAATTAAATTCAAATAAATCCAAATGGTGAATTTCTCCCTACTAACTATTCAAAAGATTTTAAAAGCTCTGAAAATTGGGATGTTACATAACCCTAATTTTGTGTTTTAGGGTTTGGGGATGAAAGGAGGAGAGCTAGGGTTCTAGAGAGGGATTGAGAGTGAGTGCTCTTGGAGAGAGCTGTGTCCTCCTTGGTAGGAGTGGCTGTAATCAACAATCATCCATCTCCAATCAATCCAATCTGATTTCATGACATGAGTCTCTATTTCGTTTTTGTGTTCATCCTCTCTATTTGATGCTCTATTTGATGATTTGGGGCTTTTCTTGATCCGGGTGTTTTTACTTGGTTTTTTTTTCTTGATCTTGCTTGCTGGGATATGTGGGAACTCATCTAAGGTCATCTAGATCATCATCCACCCACGAGCAAGCTTTTGGATCTAACTTTTGATTTTGCCCGGTTTTGGTGAAAGAAAGGGTGATTTTCGGGGGTTTTGCTCTTGAGAGCTTTTGGCTTGATTCTTCCTATGATTGAGAGTGCTAAGATGTATGGGAGACCATCCTTAGCCATCTTGGATTGATTCCTCCCACGAAATCATCTCAATCACCATTTTCGCATTTGGCTCGGTTTTGAACCCACCTTTGTTCAAACTGAAAAAGATAGAAACTTTGGCATGGATCTCTACAATCTTTGATTGGAATAGGTTCCTAATATCTTTAAGAAGGTGTGTTTCAAATTTCGTGGAGTTTGGCCTTACGGATCAAAAGTTAGACCGATTTTCGTTTCGGTTTTCAGTCATGCAGGCTGATTTTCTCATTCATCATCAGTCGGGCGGTCGACCGCCAATATCGAGGTCGATCGCCTTGTAGCGGTCAGACCGCCCATTTGAGAGGTCTAACCGCTAGGCAAAAAATCAACCCGCCAATTTGAGAGGTCTGACCGCCTAACTCTTTGTGATTTGAGTTTTTGGGTGTTTTGCTTGGGGTTTTGATTTGGATTCAATACAAGTCCTCTGCAGTACATGAATGTTGATCTTCATAGCTTCCGTAGCTATTGGAGTGATATTGTGTTGAATCTAATCAAGGTGAAAAATTAGGCGAGCTCCTATTCACCCCCCCTCTAGTCGTCTTTCCGGTCCTACAATTGGTATCAGAGCCAAGTTTGCTCTTTTGTGATCTTAACCAATCTTAGAGCATGGCGACTAGTGTGCCAACTTGTGAGTGCTTATTTGCATCTTATCGTAGTTCTTTTGCCGTTGATGTCCGTCGTGACGAGAGGCTTGAACATACGATTTTTATGTGGTCAATGAAAGAGGATTTCTTCTGTGATATTTGTAGCAAATTCTTTTGTTTTGATTGTCCTAGTTTCAGAGATGAGATTTGCTTGGAGCCTGAAGAGAAGGAGCCCGTTGGCACATTCACTGTAGCTTGTGAGGTTGAGCATAATGAAGAGCTTTTTGAGGATGATAGTGATGATTCTTCCGAGGACGATCCCCTACTCAAGCTAAGCAAGGTGAGCAAAGAAAAACTCATTGATGGCTTGATTTCATATGAATATAAATTGCATGCTCTTAGGAAGAAAATGAAATTGCTAGAAAAAGAAAAGGATGATTTGTCTCATGAGCTCTCTGAATTAAAAACCTCCATGAATGCTTATGATTCATTGCTTGTAGACCTGGAGGACTTGAATAATTCTCTTGCATGCTTAAAATCTGAAAATGAATTATTGAGATCAAATGCTTCTATGCCATGTGATTCTTGTGTTGCCTTACATATTGAGCTTGATAATGCTAAGTTAGAAATAGGCAATCTTAGATCTATGGCTAGAAATGATTGTGATTCTTGTGTAGGCATGCTTGCTGAAATTGAAAAGTTGAAATTGACTAATTCCATGCACCTTGAGCAATTAGAAAATGCTAGGGCTGAGATTATTGAAATTGAAGCTAGGCCTTGTAGCATGTGCTTAGAACATGAAAAATTGCTTAAGGATGGTTTAGTCTCTTGCAGGAATTGTGCTTGTTTAGAAAATAAAATTGATGCTTTGAACTGCATGCTTAATTCGAAAGCATCATTAATTTCTTGCACATCTTGCATTTCATTGAAGAGCGAGGTTGAGTCTTTGCGCGATGATATGAGCGCCAAGTCATGTGACTCTTGTATTTGCCTTCACTCCGAGATTGATGTTTTTAAAATTTCTTTTGCATCTTTGTATTCGGAGTTGGAGTCTTTTTGTGCTAAATGTGAGTCACTTGATGTTGGTTTTTCTGGCATCGCTTTGGATAGCTCTTCTTTGGTGAGTTCGACTCTTTCGGACTCTTCTTGTGTTGTCCAACGGATTTCAAAAGACAAATGTGCTTCTTTCTCAAATGGTACTAAATCTTCAAAAGAGAAGTACCATTGCACATTTTGTAAGAAGAATGGACACACTCTTGAGTTTTGCTTTCGCCGTTTGAAACATGAGCGTCGAGTGCGTCGTCGTACCTCTAGGAACACACATAGCCTTTCTCATGGCATGTGTGGGTCTAGTGTCGATACGAGGACGAGTCATGATGCTAGTTCTTCCAGGATTTCTTCTTTGAGCGACAATGGTGCTTCATCCTCTCGGACCGTGTCTACTAGTAGACCTTTACATCATTGCTCATTTTGTGGGAAGAATAGACATCATGTGGATTTCTGCTTTCGGCATGCAAAACAGATGCGTCGAGCTCATGCTTCTAAGTCTCCTAGTGGGCATAGTCTTTCTCATGACATGCACACTAAAGAGCCAAGCACGAAGACTCGATTTGTTGATGGCTTCTTTGACACCTTTTCTAGTGGTGTCGACAAAGACCGTGGACATGGTTTGCATAGTTTTGGTTTTGGTCCACGAGCTGCCCCGAGGCAGGATTTCCGCCGTTGTCCAAGAGGTGGACCCCGTTTTGTTCATCGAGGTACTCACCCACGGCGTGGTTGTGTCAGTTCTTTTGATGCTTCTGTTGGTTCTCATCTTGGTGCTTTCAAGCAAGGCCATCGCCGCTTTTCTAGAGATGGACCTCGTTTTCCTCATCGAGCTGTCCACTCACGGCGTGCCTCCAAGGATGAGATTGGATCTTCTTGCATGGACCATCATTTGCATCATGCTAACTCACATAATGGTTCGACTGCCTTTGGTGGTGGTGTGTCCAAGATTTGGGTTCCCAAGCATTCGTTCTCTAACCTTTCGGGACCCAAGACTCGGACACCTTGCCTTTCTCATGTGTAGGTACCAAGAACGCAGGTTGGAGAACATGGACTTAAAGATTCCGATCTTTTGCTTCATCACATGATCGGGACACTTGATGGTTCTCCACCTCAACGATGGCCTCCAAGAGGCATGTGCTTTCATGATTGGTGCTTTCACATGTCTGGTGAGCTATCCTATACCATCATGCCTTTATCTTCATGATTGATTTTTGCTTATACATCCATGTATTATATTGTTGTTCATTATTTTCATGGTTATGTGAGCTTTGTTTTGTCATCATGAGCTTGTGCTGTCTTGTACCCTTATTATCTTGCTCATGATTGATTCTTGCTTATATATCCATGTATCTTTTTGTAGCTCTTAATTTCTATGGATGTATAAGCTTGGTTTTGTCTTCAAGAGCTTGTACTAATTTCATACATTAATCATATTGCTCTTGTTGATCTTTGTCTTATGTATCCACTTGTTCACTTGATATCCATGTTAGCATTCTTTATCCATGTCTTGTTCTATAACATGCTTTTTGCTTACATGGTTATTGTGCCTTACTGTTAATTGTGGATGCATGAGTCTTGCCATAGCTTTCACTAGCATGCTTTACTTTCGACTGTATATATGAAGTGTGATATGCTATGTGCTTGTTTGGTTGCTCCTATGCCTTATTGTGGACTAAGGATAGGTTGAGCTTTGTCATATCCTGGATAGCATGTGTTGTGTTTGATTTGTCTATCTTCATGCTCATGTCTTAAATTATTGATTATATGATTTTATGAGTTTTGGATCATTTGCTGCTATCCTTGCTAGTCATGTGTCTTGGTACTGTTTCCCTAAATATTGTTTCACTAACCCAGTACCAAGGCATAGCCTTTTTCTGTCTCTTTGGTGTAGTCTTTCAGCTGAGAAGAAGAACATGTGATTCATGATTTCAAACTGTTGGTTCTTCTTCATATGTGCTTTCAATGATGGCTATCACTTCTTGGAGACAAAGGAATTTGAGATGAGGATGATGGGTGAGCGCAACTACCTTCTGAAGCTTCAAGGAATGGATCTTCATCCATCATGACTACATCTCACTGCCAAGCAGTGTGACTCAGGTTCGAGCTTCTATACCTTACTTTTGTGTATGGTATCCCTAGTCTACCTTGCATAACATTTGGGTTTGTTGGGTTCAGGGTAGATAGGAGGCTTTGTACTAGCACGTATCCTTTCTAGGCACTCTTTTTATCCCATGTTTTCTAGGATGCACTTCTCTCACAGCCTAGGTCGAGCTTGTCTCCCAATCACTTGTCTTAGCAGGTTTTGAGCTGCCTGTAGAGCTTTTTAGTGTTGGTGTTTCGCTCCCTAGCTTTTCGAGTTGCTTTCCGTAGAGATCTTGTGGTGTTTGAAGTCTTTGTGCTAGTTTTTGTGGAGTCCAAGGCCTTTTGGCAGGTTTCTTCCTTCAAAGCTTTTTTAGACCCAACAAGGTTTGTCACCTTGAGAAGCAAGTTAGGGATAATTTATCCCTATGGGTTGGTTTGAGGGGGAGTTGGTTCTTTTCGGAACTTTCTTAGTTCTTTTCCGAACCTTTCTTGTTCATCTGAACTTTCCTTGTTCATTTGAACTTTTGTGGATCTTTTCTGATACCTTATTCAAGTGGTATCTTCTTTGGATCTTTTTGATCCTTGTGATCTTTTTAGGTTTTTAAGTCTTTTGTGCATCTCATTGTATCATATTGCATACAAATGAAAAATAAAAAAAAAGATGCATTGTAATATAAGCTTTACCGCTTCTGTCTTTTAATTGATGAAGCTTTGCTTATTACCCTCTTGAGCTTTAGTATTTTAAATTCTTGCTCAAGATCGTGTCTAGTTCTTTGACTTGCTAGAATTATCATGCTTTCACATGTGCAGCAATGTCTTTGCTATATGAGCTAGAACTTTTAATATAACTTGAACTGAAATTTGCAATTTGTGGATCTTTTAGCTAGTTGCACAATTGGTGATCCTTTTTGTGACATTGGCCCTGTCAAAATTGCTTTGTTAGCTCTGGAATCTAGAATTGAACATCTTTGAGCTTTCAGTTCATTAAAGAATCTAAAATAGCCCTTGTGCAAAATGAAAAATGATCTCTTTTGTGCGAAAAAACTGATCTCACCAATTCTTTCTCATGAGACGGCTTGCCATTGTACTAGGTATGAACTCAGGGGGAGTTTTGGATGACCTAGACCACTCTTTTAAGCTTTTTGTGCTTGAGATGGTCGCGGCAAGGCTTGAGATCTAGCACATAGCCAAGAAAACAAATTGTCAAAATTGGTTGAAGCTTAGGAAGAGGTTGTGGATGGCTCCTAGTCCAGGACCTTCTTTACTAAGATAGACCTTTTATCAACTTGAACATTCATTGCAAATGAGAAACAGTTGAAAATTGGGCTTTTGAGGTAATTTGAGCAAAATGATTCATTTCATGCTTTTTGTCTCTAAGATGGTCTTTGCTAGCTTCTGGATCTCACATTGACATTCTGACAAGGCCATTATCACTTTAGGATAACTGTTGTTGAACTTGCTAATTTTGACGCATTGCTTAATTTAATCCAACAACATGTGATATTTTGAGCTCATTAGCCTAGCTTTGCTATATATGTCTTAACATGATCTTGCTAGCTTTGTCAGGCTTGTTGTATCTTGAGTAATGGTAGAAATGCTAGCCTGTTCAATTGAGTAATCTCCAAAGCTTCTTTTACCTAAAAAAATTGAAAAATCAAAACAAAAATGAAGCCACCACATTGCATTTCATGCATGCTCTTTCTTTTGCTTCTTCCTTGCTTATGCATTTGTCATCTCTGGATGAGAGGAAGGGATGATTCCTTGATGAATCCATTGTCAAAGGGGGAGAAGATATAGCGAAAATGTAATGTTAATAAAGAGCTTGTTGGTTATATGGGAGAAGTTTTGTAAGGGGGAGAAGATAGGAACTTTTTGGAGAGATTTGGAGAAATTGAAAATTTAAAACTCTCTCTTAAAAAATGGTGATCATAGTGAGGGGGAGCATTCATGCATTCATATTGCATTCTTTTGCTCTTATTGCATTTTCTGAACTTGAATTGCAAATCTTGAAGCCTCACAATGATCTAAGGTCAAATAGAACAATTGTTCTTTCATATGGACATTAAGTGAGATTTTTGTCGATTCTCTGGAATTGGAAGCTTTCTTGCTTTCTTTTGTCAGATCTCACTTGCTCGTGCTATTCGGAGCCACTTGGTCATTTTCATTGCTTTCTCTTGCTAATGGACCAAGTTGTGCCTTTGTGCGAAAACGTCGAGTACTTTACTTTTCAAACCCCAAACTTACATTTTCTGAGAGATTGCCAATGTGTTCATCAAGGGGGAGATTGTGGATATCATGGGGATATGCCCATGATCTTAGGATGATGAGACAATTGGCAATGGCGTTGAGGGTTTGTGGAATCACCCGTTTTCGGCGTTGCTCCAGTTCTGTCAGGCCTCTGGCGGTCTGACCGGCCATGGTGGCGGTCAGACCGGCCATGCCTTGTGTTGATTTGCTGGTTTGGTTGCTGGCGGTCAGACCGGCCAGGGTGGCGGTCAAACCGGTAGTGGAGCGGTTTGACCGGCTTTGTCTGAGTGGTCCGACCGGCAACCTTATTGACTTTGGATTTTGGAGCTGGACCAAAAATAGAGGGTGTAGGCAAGTGAGAGGGTTCTTCTGCACTTGGTCCCATAATTTTTGGAGTTTCCTGTGAAAAGTTCTATTTGATTGAAAATTGCAGAGAGTTTCGGATTTCCAGGGAGGAAATTTGGCTAAGTCTTGGACTGGCGGTCAGACCGGTTTTTGGTTGGCGGTCAGACCGTTTTGGGAGCGGTCAGACCGGCCATGGTGGCGGTCTGACCGGTTTTGGCTTGTTTCGTCGTCTCGCGTGGCGGCGTTTTGTGGTTGTTAGGTCAAGTTCATGGTTGTCATTGCATATGTGTTGCATGATGCATGTTTTGGCTAACGTGGGTCAAGTTGTGAAGAACTTGTTCCCGGAAACGGTTTGTTGGTCTATTGCTGTGCAAGTGGCTTGCAGGTCTATGACGGTCAACGGCGAGGAGGATCGGGACTAAGCTTGGAGAGCTGAGGTCCAGAACAATCAAGGATGTCGGGTGAGGTCAGAGGACTCAAGCGGGGTGCAGAATGGACATGGATGACCGAACGGGCAGTTCGGTGCGACTGGTTGGATCAAGCGGCGCAGGAGTCGTTGCAAGTGCTCAGTGGTGCCGGTGGGATTCGGACGGGAGAGACTTGACGACATGGAGCCGTTGAACAACCTACACGTGGTGAAGCATGGGATTGCTTCACGATCTGTGGACTCGGTCTTTTGGAGAAGGATCGAGAAGGGGTATTTTGGTAATTTCACCAAATACCGCCTTGGTGACCTTTTGGCTAAACCGCGACGCAGGTCGGCGCATGGTGAAGCGGTTTAGATCAATCGATGATGAAGACGGCGCTTTGAGATGTGTGCGTGTGTTAACCCATTGTGTGTTAGGGTTTAATGGGTGCCATAATGGAATATTCTCTAGAATATAGCCTCCACTATATAAGGGCTAAGTGCTGGTTGCACTTAGAACCCTTTGGCCATTTGTAACCCTAATTTTGTGTTTTAGGGTTTGGGGATGAAAGGAGGAGAGCTAGGGTTCTAGAGAGGGATTGAGAGTGAGTGCTCTTGGAGAGAGCTTTGTCCTCCTTGGTAGGAGTGGCTGTAATCAACAATCATCCATCTCCAATCAATCCAATCTGATTTCATGAGATGAGTCTCTATTTCGTTTTTGTGTTCATCCTCTCTATTTGATGCTCTATTTGATGATTTGGGGCTTTTCTTGATCCGGGTGTTTTTACTTGATTTTTTTCTTGATCTTGCTTGCTGGGATATGTGGGAACTCATCTAAGGTCATCTAGATCATCATCCACCCACGAGCAAGCTTTTGGATCTAAGTTTTGATTTTGCCCGGTTTTGGTAAAAGAAAGGGTGATTTTCGGGGGTTTTGCTCTTGAGAGCTTTTGGCTTGATTCTTCCTGTGATTGAGAGTGCTAAGATGTATGGGAGACCATCCTTAGCCATCTTGGATTGATTCCTCTCACGAAATCATCTCAATCACCGTTTTCGCATTTGGCTCGGTTTTGAACCCACCTTTGTTCAAACTGAAAAAATAGGAACTTTGGCATGGATCTCTACAATCTTTGATTGAAATAGGTTCCTAATATCTTTAAGAAGGTGTGTTTCAAATTTCGTGGTGTTTGGCCTTACGGATCAAAAGTTAGACCGATTTTCGTTTCGGTTTTCAGGCTGTCCGTGCTGATTTTCTGTTCATCATCAGGCTGACGGTCAGACCGGCAATATCAGAGGTCAGACCGCCCCTTGTAGCGGTCAGACCGCCCATTTGAGAGGTCTGACCGCTAGGCAAAAAATCAACCCGCCAATTTGAGAGGTCTGACCGCCTAACTCTTTGTGATTTGAGTTTTTGGGTGTTTTGCTTGGGGTTTTGATTTGGATTCAATACAAGTCCTCTGCAGTACATGAATGTTGATCTTCATAGCTTCCGTAGTTATTGGAGTGATATTGTGTTGAATCTAATCAAGGTGAAAAATTAGGCGAGCTCCTATTCACCCCCCACTAGTCGCCTTTCCGGTCCTACAGCTTCTACCGGTGGCAACGGCGAGCGTTGAAAGAGTATTTTCGGCGATGAATCTTGTGAAGAACAAGTTGAGAAATAGTATGGACGATCAAGTATTGAATAATTGCTCAGTCACCTTTATAGAGCGAGATATCTTCTTGAAAGTTAGTGATGATGATATAATCAAGTGTTTCCAAGGAATGAGATCGCGTTGTGTGGTATCGTGATTTCCATTAGCTATTTAGGACTCTTTTATTCATGTAAGATTTTATTTGAACTATTTGTATTGCACTATTAACTAATTTCGAACTCTTTTGTGTAATTGTGTTGAACTTATGAAATTATTTATGTGTCGTACAAGATTTTTTTTTTCATCTTTAAAGTGTGTACCTCTATTGCTAAATTTCTGGCTCCGCCACCGAACCTAAGCAACATGCTCATGGCCTAATCTTTATTTGGCATTTTCACTTTCAGTCTTTCAGTACCTTAAGCACAAAGACAAACAAAGCCATAGCTGCACCATTGCAATTCAGTAAAACACACACACACACACGTTAGAAAAACACCAAGTCTAGTTCTCTTGCAAGGAAATTCTGGTGAAGAAGAAGAATCAACGCAGAGAACAAATTAGCACAGAGAAGTTTTCCTGATTTCTATTAACTGAACTCTGCACTTTACATGAGTATTTATACATGTGGAAACGACGCATCGTTAATCAGTTTATATGGGGAACGGGCGCACCATTTGGTTAGTGAAACATTGCGTCACTTTATTTGTTAACTGCACTAACTGTGTGCAATTGCATGCACAAGGTTTAACTAACAACACACACACACACACACATGAGCATACGCGTACGCGCAGGCAGATACTCTACTCCATTTTGGAGGAACCAACAATAGCAACCTCAGCTTCAATGCAGCACTTTGTTTCCACGAGGTAACCATTTGACGAGTCCTTGAAATCCTCCAGCGACATGAACTTGTTCCATCCCCAGTTGGTAGCATTCTTTGAGAATTGGAACCGGCCTACAATTCCCAACAAAACAATGTGTAAATCACTAGCAAGTGAGAACATGTGATGATAATTTAGCATCTGGTAAAGAGCGAACCTGTTACTTTCCAATACTTCTCAGCTTCCTGGCCTTTGATGGATATGCTACATTCTACCAGGTTCGCGGTGTTCTGAAGGAGCGTATGCGGAATTTTCATGTTCAGGTACAGGGAGAGATAGTTCCCATTGTTATCAATACCAGATGGATAGATACTGATGAACCTGAAAATTGGACAGCGGTGCACAATTTAGTCCATTAACTATTCGCGGTGTTCTGAAGGAGCGTATGCGGAATTTTCATGTTCAGGTACAGGGAGAGATAGTTCCCATTGTTATCAATACCAGATGGATAGATACTGATGAACCTGAAAATTGGACAGCGGTGCACAATTTAGTCCATTAACTAGTACTTAGGAAGGTACGGAAATTCAGATGAAATAAAACTCATTCATTTCAAGCATTGCAAGTTCAAGATGTTAGAACCATTTGTGTCCACCGATTTCAAACTCTGGAGAGTAGCCTGGGTTTTTCAACCCAAAGAAGTCATCGATGTCCCAAGTGTAGACTTTACGTTCACTGAAGGTGTTTATCTTCTGGACAAACAGCGTTTCTGATGTATCGTTGGCTTTAGCAGTGACAACTTTGATGAACTCGACACCAAAGACGCAGCTGTTGTTAACAAGAAATCCAGAGGACTGTTTCTGCAGTGTTCTGAGGGGAATCATGCATGAGGTCCCAGAGCTTGTGCTTGCGGTCTGGAAATTGTGGCTAACTGCACATAAAATATTCAAATGCAAGGTATAAACAAAAAACTTTTTTTTTGGGCTTCTGAAACACACAATGGCTGCAAATTAAAACTCGAATAAGAAATCACAAAAACATCACAAGGTTAGTAAGTTACACCTAATAGTCTAACCAGGAAGGTTTTGAGTCGATGTGTGAAAAGCAAAAAAGATCTTATTATTTCTATCAGGAGTACTTTGCTAGTTACCTCGATGTTCACTGTGCTTTCCATATGTCTGGTCATATATCAAGAACTTGAAAGATGCCGCCACAACAGTGTTGGATTTCACAGAAGTTCGCGCCTGTTCAAGTCTAAGAGAAACATATTCCTTCTGATCACCGCTCTTTCTGTCCCTTGGATTCAGTTTCAAGTACCTGCAAACAAGTCAAGGGAAAGGATAACAGAACTGAGAATCTGTTCATGAGATGGATGCGTCAAACCACTCTGGCCATGCTTTCCCTTCTGATAGATGCAGCAAACAAAGCGTCTCTACCATTTACTGTTCTAATTACACGAACTAAGCAACGCATCAGAGCAGTTGAAAAGAACAGTATGCTAATTGTACCAGTTAAGCCCCATGATCTCAAACACCCTGGAGCAGGTCCATCCTTCACCCTTATCAAGAAGTGAGGGGAAGCCATCAATCCTCCATTTGAAGGTTGTCTGCGCTGCTGGAGAAGGTGGCACTGGCACAGGAACTGCCCCCTTGGATTTCTTGCTCTGCCCCTGGTTTGATCGGCCTGGAACAATAATTCTTACATAAGTAACAGCATCAAAGATCACAGCAGCAGATCAAATTAGTACTACAAAACATAGGAACAATCCAAATACCGCGAGACGAAGAGGCGCCCATGATGATCCGTTAGTGCAGCCTTACTAGTTCAAGGTAGTGTGTTCTTGCTCTTGCTTTCTACACACAAAAAAAATAAAATTCAAGTGCACTATATGTAGATTGTAGAGGTTGTTATGAATAGCGCTTGTATTCATTATGAGGCCAATGTGCCAATATATATACAAGTACAAGTGTGACATATATGCAAGAAGCCTCTTATACAACGGGGAAAATACATATACATCTAATACATCTAACACCCCCTCAAATTTATGGTGGATCAACAACATTAAGTTTGGAGAGATAGAAACTGTGCTGAGCTCTGGTCTACGCTTTTGTGAAGAAGTCTGCCACCTGAAGTTCTGAGGGAACATACTGAAGAGCAACAATCTAGTCCTATACCTGCATCTGCATATGTAAGAAGCATCAACACTAATATGCTTTGTAAGCTCATGCTTCACCGTATTTGTAGCAATGCTAATAGCTCCTGTACTGTCAGACGAAAGAGGAGTGAATGCTGAAACAGAAATACCAAAATCCTCAAGTAACCACCATAGCCAAGTAACCTCCGCGGTCAACAAAATCATAACTCATAACTCAAATTTCAAAGACTTCGACGAGCTAACATCGCTTCTTAGTCTTCCAAGCAATGAGAGATCCACCAAGAAAAACACAATAAGCAGAGAGAGACCGGCAATCAGAATGATCACTAGCCCAGGTGGCATCAGAATATGCCCAGAGCTGTAAAGAGCTGGAGCGAGGGAAAAACAGACGACAAGTGATTGTTCTACGAATATATCGTAGAACACGAATAAGATAACTATAGTGGAGCTGAGTGGGAGTAGAAACAAACTAACTCAAGAAATGCACAGGGTACGAAATCAGCAACAGGCTCACCATCAGTGGGCCGAAGATGAATATTAAGCTACATAGGAGTTTCAGCGGTGTGTTGATCAGTAAGAGAAGCACGATCAAAGAAGATCCTAAATATACTTTTCTTGGGACAGATAGAAGCCCTCAAGTGTAGAAAGAACCTCAACCCCAAGAAGTAGCGAAGAGGACCCAGATCAGACATGAGAAACTGCTCATTAAGACGCTCCTTCACAAAGGTGATGTACTGAGAATCATCTCCAGTAATGATCATATCATCAACATATAAAAGGAGAAGCGTCCAACCACGAGGCGAAGTGTGAATGAAGATAGTAGGATCATGAGCACTGGTAGAGAAGCCAGCTGCAGTGACAACAGAAGAGAAACGATCAAACTAGGCACGAGGAGCTTGCTTGATGCTGTAAAGAGATCGGCGAAGGCGACAAACTATACCCTCAGGAACAGAATACCCCGGTGGTGGCTGCATATAAACATTTTCATGCAGCTCACCATTTAGAAATGCATTCTTGACATCAAGCTGAGAGATGGACTATGCCCGAACAGATGCCACAGCAAGAAGAGTGCGAGCGGTGGTCATCATAATCACGACCATGCTCCTGCTGAAAACCACGTGCCACAAGGCGACTCTTGTAGCGCTCAAGAGAACTATCAGAGCAGGTCTTAATCTTGTAGACCCACTTGCACGTAATAGGAGTAACACGCGCGGGAAGAGGAACAAGATCCCACATGCCAGTATGCTCAAGGCAGCAATCTCCTCTGCCATCGCATGCTGCCACTCCTGATGAACAGCGGCATCACGATAAGAAGTCGGTTCGGCAAAAGCCGCTAAACAAAAGCGCACAGGAGGCTGAATAGACTAGCGATCACGAAGGGCATATCGAGGGGAGGCCGAAGAAGATGAACCATCAGAAGAAGATGGCGCATCAGAAGAATCCTCAACTCGTGAACGACTAGTGTAGTAGAAAGGATAAGAAGAACGAAAGGCGAGAGGAGCCTCTGGAGAGGGTGGCGGTGGCGAAGGAGACGGTGAAGGAGGAACCGAAGAGGCCAAAGGCTGTGATGGAGGTGTGGTGACTATGGGGGTGGTGGAAAAAGCCAGAAATGAAAGCGGCTCACAAGAGATGCTGGAGTGGTGGAAGGAGAAGGACGAGGGTAAAAAGGACGAGACTCATCAAAAGTGACGTCCCGAGAAACCCGCATCCGTCGCCCAACAGGATCCCAACAACGATATCTCTTATGCTCAGCGCTATAGCCCAGAAAAACTGTTGGAAATATGCCCTAGAGGCAATCATAGAGATGGTTATATTTCCTTATGTTCATGACATTGGATAATATGTTATCTTGTTCCTAGAATAATATTGTTAATATTGATTATCAAGTATGTGACTTGATTGTGAAACTCTATATTTCTATGATAATTATTCTTATACGATCCCTAGTTGGAAACATATGAGGACACATATGAATAGACTAGCATATGTATTAGTTGATGACTATGTTTCACAGGTCATGGATATGGAGATATCAAACCAATAATATGGACACATGTTAGAGAAGATGATGTCGGATAAGACCCACCTTGAGACACTATTGAGATTGTTATGATTCTATGTGTCGTTAGTTGGTCTCAAGCAATGATGATGTATAATCCTTAGACTTGAGATCAGCATGGTTTCCTACATATGTAATAGCACTCTTAGGGGTTGCCAAACGCTACAATCAGAATCGGGTAGTTATAAAGGTAGCTTTCGGGTATGCTATGAAACATGCAGAGGAATGTGACTGGTCGGATATGGGATTTGCCCCTCCTAACATAACAGGAGAGATGTCTCTGGGCCCCTCGTTGTGATCAGATAAAGAAAGTGCATGGCCATGCCATTAGTAGTCGAAGTGTTCGACCACGTAAAGTAATCTGACACTTGATCGAAAAAGTATTGAACAGTAAATGGATGACACAACATCTCACCTAGAATTCAACCAGACATCGTGAAGCAAAGGGAGTATACACGAGTAGGTCGCTTAGTTCGAACAGTTACGGACTGGTCATATGGAGATACGAGCTGGTCGTAGACTGGTCGAACGTAATCACAGAGTGGTCGTAACCTGGTCGTAAGGAGTTATGAACTGGTTGTGACCAAATATGAACTGGTCGTATAGAGATAGGACTTGGTCATAAGTGATGAGGACCTGGTCGAAGATCATATTGCATTAAGGTTCGTCCGATATAATTTGTGTGTATTCGGGAATCGCTATGTTCTGCTAGGAGCCGCTACGACCCGTGATCGGAAAGGGTTTCCGAGTCACAACCGATTACACATGAACCTACAGGGTCACACATTTAACGGGTTAGAACAAACCAGTACGGATACGATTCATATAATGTATTCGGATAGGATCCGTCACGAGCACTATATAAAGAGATGCATGGGGCTGTTGGGAGGGACGGGTGAACGTAACAGATGAGACACACGAAAGTTGTGAGTTGAGTTATTCTACCGAAACCCTAGCCGCCATATTCCTGAGAGCTCTGCCGTGCGACTTGGTGCTAACACACCGGCGCATAGTTGTTCCTTCCCTAGACGTGTGGATACCGTAGAGGCGCTACTGCGACTGTTGCGCTTGAGGACAATCCGCGATCTTTACAAGGAACTGCAGAGGTTGCTAGAGGAGACGATCGACTCGCGAGGATGCTGGACGATCGACTACGACCACTGCATCGACGTGCTCGACATTGGATGATCGACTACGACCACTATATCGATGTGCTGTACGTTGGACCAGGCTGCTCCAACCCTTCTTCCGTTGCTCTGTGCGTCTGGTGGTAACGATCTGTGATCATCTACTTGCTTGGCTTTCTGGTTTGCGTGGTAGAAATTTTTATTTGTTGCTATCGTAGCCTACCCGTACCCCATCAAAAACACACTCCACGGACTGACCGGTCAGCTTGGTGTGCTCACGAGGGGCAAGGAGAACATAGCATACACACCCAAAGAGGCAAAGACTAGAATAGTCAGAAATCTTGCCACAGAGACGCTCAACTGGGATCCCACCCTAAAGAGCAGAAGAAAGCTGAATATTAATCAGGAAAGTGGCAGTAGAAACAGCATCAGTCCAGAAGTGCGGTGGGACAGTAGAAACAAGCATAAGAGCACGGGCTGTCTCAAGAAGATGACGATGCTTCCGTTCAGCCACACCATTCTGGGCATGACCACCAGGGCAAGAAAACCGAGAGAGAGTGCCCTGCTCAGCAAGAAAACCACGAAGGACTCCTGACAAGTATTCCCCAGCAGAGTCAACATGAAAGACATGAATAGGAGAATCAAACTGAGTACAGATCATGGTGGCAAAATTCTTGTAGATGGATAAAACCTCACTACAAGATGACATAAAGTATATCCATGTGTGGCGAGAAAAATCATCAATAAAAATTATATAATATCGATGACCTACTTTCGAAACGAAAGGAGCCTGACCGCATACATCAGAAGGAACAAGATCAAAAGGACGCTGTGACACTGACTCACTGGAAGGATAAGGAAGTTGAACCTGTTTACTAAGCTTACAACCCTGACAATTTAGAGAAACATCACCAGACACAGATCCTAAAAGGCCACGATGAAGTAAAGAAGATAGACACGACCCACAAAGGTGCCCCAAATGATGATGCCACTGAGCAAAAGACGCAGTGGAGGATGCAGCAAAAGCGGCGGCGACAGTGGGGGCAACAAGACTGGCAGGGGTAGCGGAAGGAAGACGAAGCCAGTCTAGCTCCCAAAGACGCTGTGAGTCACGACGGCTAGGGCTAGTACCAACCAGAGTCCTTGTGCGTCGATCCTGAACACAACAAGAATCAGAATCGAGAATAACACAACAACCATGGTCAGTGAGCTGACCGGTAGATATGAGCTGCATGATTAGTTTGGGAACATGAGAAACAACAGGAATATGAAAAGAGGAATTCTAAAGAGTGCCTCGTCCTGCGACAGAAAGAGGTGTACCATCTCTTGTGCGAACAAAGGGTAGGAGCAGCTAAAGGATGAATCGAAGTGAGACTGTGGAATCAAATGTCATATGAAAGGAAGCACCAGAGTCAAGAATCCAAGGTGATATACCGAGGAAGAAGTAGAAGGTGGTCTCTCACTAGAAGATCGTGCAAACAGAACCAACAGAATCGGCGGTGCAAGAGCGACCATGCGACGCATAGTGTGAGAAACTCCCGAGAATCGAAGCACCAGAGCTCCTCCGAGAGGAGGAACCACCGCCTCCTGTGGAGGACGGCTACCTAACGTAAATCCTTCTTCTTCTTATAGCAGTCCATTTGTACATGTCCATCCTTATTACAATGAAGTGCGAGTAGTCCCCTACTAACAAAGGTACATCCTTTGGTGAAGGAGTGGCTGGAAACGTAGCGGGTGTAGAAGCTGCCAGAATCGAAGAAAACGACGGTGAAGACAGTAGACCCGCGACACGAAGGCGAGTCTCCTCAGCACGAACGGATGCAAGGGCCTCCAACAAAGTCACACGAGGGTGGCGCACCAGCAATTGAGCACGAGTCTGTTCATACTCAGCCTGGAGACGGGTCAAGAAATCGTAGATACGACGAAGCTCCAGGTGAGACTGCTGACGCTGACAATACTGCCACGTGTGGCAAACATCGGGTCCCAAAGAGTCAATCTGATGCCATATTGCAGACAATTGGGCATAGAACTTGTCCACAATGGCATCTCCCTGCTGCATCAACTGCTCCTAACGCATAACAGAAAGACACAAGGAATCACTAGACGTCTCGTAGCGGTTGCGCAGATGTGTCCACATCAACTGTACTGAAGCCAAACCAACCACATCCCCAGTGAATTGCACTCCATGCTAGCAACCAGAATAACAGAGGCACAGACATCCTCATCAATCCATGTCTTGTAGGCAGCATACTGAGTCTGAAAAGCCTCCATAGCATCCTCAAAAGCATCAGACGCCTCCTTACGAATATCTTCGGAAGTAGTCTTCGGGGGCACAGGCTCAGCAGGTGGAGCAGGGCGAGGCGGGCAAGGCAACTCGTCGGTAAGAAACTCCCAAAGACGTTGACCACGCATGTGGAGACGCATGTGCTGAAACCAGTCTCGATAATTGAGACCATCGAAGATCACCAGGCAACGAGGAACGGAAACAGTACCCATTGGTAGGCGGCGTTGGACGGTGCGGCGACCAAGACAACAAAGTCTAACAGGCGGCGCTGGACGGTGCGACGGTTAGAACGACGTTCTGTTTTTTTCTTTTGACCGGCTGCTTGCTAGAAAAGGCCCGAGGCCTACTCGGCCCGCTGGAAAACCTAAAGCGCACGGGGGAACCCTAGTTCCCCAATGGCGGCAGCAAGACTGGCGGCGGCGGAAGCGGCAGAGACAGTGCGGCAAGCCTTCGGATGGAGGCTCCGGCGACGGCACGGCTCGGGCTCGAGGTCCCTGAGTAGGCCTGCGATGGCGCGGCAAGCCTTCGGATGGAGGCGACGAGCGGGAGGCTCCGGCGACCGCACAGCTCGGGTTCGGTCCCCGAGTAGGCTGGCGATGGCGCGGCAAGCCTCACGACGTCGGCGTCGGCATCGGACGCGGCGGCTTCAGGTCGTGGCTTCTCAGCGTCGGACGCGACGGCTTCCGACGACCGTGGGCGACTGACACGGCGCGGCGACCTCAGGCGGCACCTTCAGAGGAACCGGCGGTGGCGAGTGACAAGCAGAGGACACAGGAAGGCGGCGACGGCGGCCAACAGAAAGACCAGCAGCGGCAACTATAAGACCCTAACCCTAACATCGCTCTGATACCATGTTATAAATAGCGCTTGTATTCATTATGAGGCCAATGGGCCAATATATATACAAGTACAGGTATAGCATATATGCAAGAAGCCCCTTATACAACGGGAAAAATACATATACATCTAACAGAGGTGACATAGGTGCACCAGAATTTCTCAGCAAATGGGGTGAGGTTTCTGCTTCTTCTTGGAGACTTTGAACTGAGGCAAACTTTTTTTAAAAAGAAAAAAGAAAAAAAACTGGACAGAGGCAAACCGATGCAAGGAAAGTACTATTTGTCACTGGGAATTTCCTAGCGTCTGATAGTTTGAAACTGATCGGCTACAATGCAAGTATACGGCACTTAGAATTGAATCAGTTTCCTGACACCAGGCCGCAATGTGACTAAACAATTCATTTGTGCGTGTCATATGTCCCAAGTCATCCCTGTCATATGTTCCAAGTCATCCCTTCTTGCCCGTCATTTAACTACCAGGCCGCAATGTGCCTAAACAATTCATATGCGCGTGTCATGTCCCAAGTTATCCCTTCTTGCCCGTCATTTAACTACCAGGCCGCAATGTGCCTAAACAATTCATATGCGCGTGTCATGTCCCAAGTTATCCCTTCTTGCCCGTCATTTAACTACCAGGCCGCAATGTGACTAAACAATTCATATGTGCGTATCCATTGATTTCTAGTTTTGTGTCGTCATCTTAAGTGTCACCTTATGCCATCTTCCTCTCGATGTGGTGCTTCCATTATAAATTGGTGTATTGTAACCTAATGTACTACCTTTGAGTTGCATATTTTTTGCAGCAACTAGTTTATCAGAAAGCAAAAGGTAGTTAAAACTATTTTTGGTACATTGACAGAATGAAGGGTTGATTTTTTTTTTCTTCAGATTGCTGCATAAACAAATTCTATGAGTTTTAAGATAGCACAGTGAGGCTTGGTTTGGCCGCAACTTCACTACATGCTCAACTCAAGATCGGCATGAATTTCGTGTGAGCTTGATCTAGGCAAGCTCCAATAGGCTCGAGACTCGGGAGAACCTCGATCACATCATGAAAATCAAGCTGTGCAAACTGCAAAACCAATCCGAAGACTGAAGTCCAAACAATTTGTGGCACTGGACATTATATCACTTAACAATGCAGCATAACATGACTTCAACTGCAAATCAGCGGCATATTTAGCATGACAAGTGTACCACACATCAGAAATAAACGGAGCATATTGTGTAGTACATGACACAGAAGGAATATATGGGATATGACATTGCATGCTAGTTGTAGTTGCTACCATAGGAGGTATACAACCAGTAATCTGAGTAATATTCTCATGGAACTAACGGTTGAAAGTTTTGCAGTTTCACTACCTTAGAGAAGGAAACCATGCTACCAACGCAGTCTAATGATCACATACCGACACAATCAATATTGTCTTGCATTATGCTTTAGGCTCACATGTCAAGACAGCTGCATGCAAATTGAGGTAAGTGTATTATGTTAATGAACTACTCTTCTGTCTACCCCATGATGGACGACCCGATGATAGCAATCTCTGTTTCAATGTAACACTTCCCTTCACAAGATACCATTTGGAGGAGTCCTCAAAATTCTCCAGCAAGATGAACTTTCCGCAGCCCCAGCCTCTGCCCTTCACGGCGAACTGGCACCGACCTACATTTCCAACAAAAGAGCATATCACACAAATGACGACAATATGATTATACTTTTTTTTTCATCCATTGTGAAGTTTCGGTTAAATGTGAACCTTTGGATTTCTTGTGATTGCCACTTTCTTGGTCCTTAATGGATAGGCTGAATTCTACCAGGATTCCAGAATTTTGAGGGAGCTTATCCGACCTATAAAGCTTCAGGAACAAGGAGAGAAAATTCGAGCTGCCATCCAAATCCAGACTAGATGGGCTGACAGTTAGGGACCTGAAGACCAGACAGTGTTCGATTCAGTCCATTATGGATCACATGGTCGGCCTATATTAAGTGTGAATTTTCAATTTCCAGAGCACGGTAGCTGCAAAAGTTTTTATGCAACAACAGTGCTAAGCAAAACTGGATAATGGAAGCAAGAAAAAACAAGCAGGTAAATATTGGAGGTTCAAAATCTAGTATCATTCGTATCCACCAATTTCAAAAGTTGGAGAGGTGGATGGACTCTGAGGTGTGGTGAAGCCTTCAATGATCCAAGTATACATTCCACGGTCATTGAAGGTGTTGCTCTGGACAAGCAGGCTTTCTGAAGTAGCATCTGTTGTTTTTACAGTGACAACCTTGATGAACTCCACACCGAAAATGCAGCTGTCATTAATGAGAAATCCAGAAGATGGATCCGTGAAGAGGTAATATCACAGACGGTTCGTGTTGAAGAACCGTCTATGATATTACTAAATTCTCATATGGTTATTTATTGGAACAGTTTGTAATGAGAAACGACTGGTTAGTCGATTCCGATCTTTTAAAGTGGTCAAAGTTGATCTCCAACAGAAGAAAGCAGAATATATGTAATCCGGTAGACACATTGTTCCGTATGTGTAATTTCACTATCTTTGATGTGTAATTTCCGATCAACAGAAGAAAGCAGAAGTACTTCACTTAGTTGGAAGTTACACATCATACACAGTGAAGTGCTCACTTGATTGGAAGTCAATTTGTTCCGTGAATTTTGTCTTACTAGAAGGGTATGTAGATGAGAACTTCAAGAAGAAACGGAAGTAAGAAAAGATAGGAAGTTTGTGAGTGGTTTTCTCTTAGTTCTGCCCTTCTGATGGTTATTTATATAGGCCAACAACTTGTGGCAAGATTAAACGAATAAAGACGGAAGTCCGACGGATAGAAATTATTAGAATCTGCTCCTAATAAATCGTTGGTAACCAAAGCATCACCGTTTTTTCAGGAATTGTTTTTCATAAATACGGTTGACACTCTTTTTCCTATCTTTACAACAGAAGCTGGAGGCCTCATCACAGACGGTTTTCAATAAGAACCGTTTGTGATTACACACATCACAGACGATTTTTAAATATAACCGTCTATGATAATTCAATGTTTTGGCTCACGCACGATGCGTCTCTTCGTCTCGCGCACCGACGCTACGATGCGTCTCTTCGTCTCTTGCACCGATGTTACCATGTGTCTCTTCATCTCGCGATTGCGTTTGTTCATCTCGCGCGTCGGCGTTACTCCTTGTTTTATAAGAATGATCATCGTGCGCCCTGATGAGGACACACGGTATTGATCAATATGTACGCAGCTAGCTTTAGTACCGTCAATCGCGTGCCATGGTGAGCACGCGGAGCATGACAGCCAGGACCAAGGGGAGGAGGTCGGTGATCGCCGTCGCTCTTCATGAAGTCGTCGTCGACATCGTCGGTCGCGAGCTCTCCTAAGCCCATGGCTGACCTCTGTAGCCTACGAGCCATCTACAAGGCCATGTACAAAGCGTCCAAGGAGCACGCCGTGGGGAAGCACGTGGTGCTGGAGCGAGAGGAGGCGATGAAGTGGCTGGACAAAGAGCGCTACCTCGCCATCGTGAATCATCTAGTCGACGCCGGCAACCCGGAGGCCTGCTTCATCGTCGACCTCATGCTCATCTTCGCACACCAGGACGTGCAGCGCGGCCTCGTGTGCCTCGACCGGGCGGCCGTCGCCGGCCACAAGGCCGCGGCCTACGTGCTCGGCCTCCTCCTCTACATGGCCGGCGAGGCGCCCGACGTTGGGAAGCACTACATCAACCAAGTCAAGGGTGAGCTAGCCAGCGGCGGGTGCGAGATGTACAAGAGGACCAACCGGGAGTGCAGGCGTTCCAGAGGCTCACTGCGGACACTGCCAGTAATGTGATGTAGAAGATGGCCGGGTGTTGGAGGTGCTGGAGGATGACCACCGTTGCATGAGCACCGGCTACAGCATGAATGTAGGGTAGGACGACTACGTCGTCTTCTGCAACGACGACAGTAGGATTAGGCATAAGTACGCCAAGTTCTTTGCACGGGTGTAATTGAACTACTTGTCGTAAAATTAGCGATTTTAGCATAGTTTTAGCAAATATTCAGATATAATTCCTCATTATTTTTGTCAATATTATTCACTAATTAAATATGACAGCTGCAAATCAGACTTTGAGCTCAAACTAATGTTTTACTAATATGTGAATGTGTCATATATGTTCTGAATTTGCATTTATGTATATTATCGCAGACAGTTCTTTATTGAAACTATCTGTGATGTGTATTTATCACAGACGATTCTACTTTAGAACCATCTGTGATGTCCAACCCTATTTATACTCAGACTCTAGGGTTTGCCCCCCCCCCACTCAAATGATTTAGTTTCGTTGCGGCGCGCTAGGGTTCGGGCTCCCACATCTTCTTGAGCCCGGCATTGTCGTCCTCGACGCCGCCCCCTCCTCGAGCCAGGCGCACCTCCTCTCCCGATCCCATCGTCTCCTCCCCGAGCATGAGCCGCCGCCTCCCCAAACCCAGTGCCCCTCCTCCCCAAACCCGGTGCCCCTCCTCCCCCGAGCCCGACGCTCCTCCTCCCCTCCCCGAGAGATGTCGCCGCCTTCCTCAACAACGCCTTCTCCTCGAGCCCGGCGTGCCTCCTCCCCCGAGCCCGTCGCCTCCTCCCCGAGCACGAGCCGCTGCCTCCTCCTCCAGCCCGACGCGCCTCCTCTCTTGCTCTGAGGTGCACTCAGCCAGTGCATCTTGGGTGGTTCTTGCCATCCCTTCGTGAGTTATTTTTGTTTTCATAATTTATTTACTTTACTAAGTGTGCTGTGCTAGTTGTATTTCAATCCGTCTTGACTAGCACTGGGAGACTTGGTATTGTGTTGGGCTCTGGTAATTGCTTGATGAGGATAATTATCATATTATGAAATTGATGTGATAGCAATATCAGACTTAGGCTATTTGGATTGCTTCTCATTGTCAGTTTGTACTAAGTAGCCAGTTCTAATAAATTTTTTCAGTTGAAACTGGACATAATGTGTGTTCTGTACCTTTGCTGGTTTACTGATAGCAGATTGGTTGTTTTATTGAGATTAGTGATTGTGTCCAATATTTGATATTAGTGATTCTGTGCAGTTTTCATTTAACTGATTACTAATTGGCTAATATGATAATAGAGCATTTCTGTACATTGTTAGTTGAATTACCTTGTGATGACTGAAAGTATAAAACTGCTATTTTAGAAGTTATTTCTTGACATTCCAGTGAAGCATTATTTGAGCTCAAAAGTTTGATTTATTGTTATCACATTTAATTGATAAAGAATATTGGCAAGTATCGAGAAGGCCAAGATTACTAGGGGTGGAAATTGGTAAAGGATAATCTGTTTTATCCGATATTCGTATCCGAGAAAATGCAAATGTGGTAAGTAAAATCCGCATTCGAATAGTATTAATATCCGTATTCAGTGTTATTTGTATCTGTATTCGGTGTTATTCGTATCCGGAGAAAAATGGATAGTATTCGTATCCGTATTCGGTGTTATTCGTATCTAGGAAAAAAAACCGGATAGTATCCGAAAAAACAAATACTATCCGGGAAAAACGGATACGAATACTATCTGTTTTTGTCCCAGATACGAATACGAATACTATTTGTTCTACCGAGATTTGTCGCAAAAGTTGTAGGATATTCGCATTCGACCGAATTGAGTAAATATTCGATTCGAATTCATATTCGTTACGACATTCGATTCAGATTCAGATTCGAGAATGTTCAATTCAGATTAAGATTCGCTTAAAAATAGGATTCAGATTCAGTATTCGTTTTGAAAATAGAGATTCGAATTCGTATTCGGGACTATTCGATTCGTATTCGATCCGTTTCCATCCCTAAAGATTACATCTTGTGCAACTCTACATCTGAAAATCATAAACATTCAAAACTCAGCAATATACTGTTTTCATATGGTTGCTTATCTTATCTTTTGAGCATTTTATCCTCGGTTAATTGTCTTACTGAAATTACATGTTAATATGTTATCTTGGTCAATTAATTATTTCCAACCCGCGCCCTCCTCCTGAGCCCGCGCCTCCTCCCGAGCCCGCCTCCTCCCTCTTCCTATTGTTGATCTCTTTCTATAAAATCTCCAAGCAGTTCTTTGCTTTTGCCTTTAAAACAAGCTACACACACACACACACACACACACACACACACACACACACACACACACACATATATATATATATATATATATATATATATATATATATATATATATATATATATATATATATATATATATATATATATATATGTGTGTGTGTGTGTGTGTGTGTGTGTGTGTGTGTGTGTATATATATATATATGTATATATATATATATACATACATATATATATAGATACATACATATATACATATATACATATATATATACATATATATATATATATATATATATATATATATATATATATATATATATATATATATATATATATATATATATATATATACGCACACACACACACATATATATATACATATACACATATACATTTGTTGCAGAGTAGAGAGATTAGATTAATTTTTTTTATGGTAGATAATTCTCTGGGTATTACAGAATGTCTTGATCACTATTTTTGGATGTGTCAATTAAAAGTTATGGAATCTCTAAGTCGAAAATACCGAAGATGACAGATCTATCTTCGGAGTTAAAAACAAGGGTTTAAACAAAATAATTTGAACTTTCGATCACCTGAGAAATTGTGTGTATAAGTGTGTAGATTCTAGAAAGTCTAAGTTCATGATTTTTGGAGCTATAAATCAAGAGTTATGTTTTTTCTAGGATGACTGTCTTGTTTTGGACATAATGGTGTTCGAGAAGAATGGTATCATTTCGGGTTACGATTAGGGGCAATATATGTTTATTTAGCTTTATTGTTGTGTTGTGTGCTTTTGGATGGTATTCTTAGTATGTTTTACGAATGCCAGGTGGTGGTGAGAAACCGGGGTTAGAGTCCTCTACCCGTCGTCACCCATGGCACGGTTGCCGCAAGTACAACTAGAGGGTAGCATATGACAAAATAAAATTCATGAAAATTGCCATTATTTTATTTGTATGAATTTTATTCATGGTCTTGTTGCTGGAAGATATTTGTTCATGTTCGATTAAAGTTATTATACTCATTTGCATCAAAGCATACATCCTTGAGTCTTGGACTATCTGGTAGCCAAGAATGATTCTTTTGAGGTCCCCATCATGTATTAGACAGGCATGAGATCCCCACACTCGTGGAGTGTAGGCTTGAGGTCTTTGTGCTAGAAGGCATAGGCTTGAGTATGCATCAACGGATGCACTACTCCGCATTACCAGTAATTGAAAAGAAGGAAGAGAGATGCATCCTTGACATTTGCATTGCATGAAAGTGGAAGAGATTTAATTATGCATTTGTTGTCAATGGTTATATGAGAATTGTGTTATGTTCATTATTGATTCATGATGTTTGTCTATTACACTATTTGTGCCTTGTTGAGTCGAGGACTCACGTCGCGCTCAGGGGAGGAGGGGCACCAGGTTCGGGGAGGCGGCGGCTCATGCTTGGGGAGGAGACGGTGGGATCGGGGGAGGAGGCGCGCTGGGCTCGAGGAGGGGGCAGCGTCGAGGATGACGGTGCCGGGCTCAAGAAGATGTGGGAGCCCGAACCCTAACGCACCGCGACGAAACTAAATCGTTTGAGTGGGGGGCGGGCAAACCCTAGAGTCCGAGTATAAATAGGGCTGGACATCACAGACGGTTCTAAAGTAGAATCGTTTATGATAAATACACATCACAGATAGTTTCAATAAAGAACCGTCTGTGATAATATACATAAATGCAAATTCAGAACATATATGACACATTCACTTATTAGTAAAACATTAGTTTGAGCTCAAAGTCTGATTTGCAACTGTCATATTTAATTAGTGAAGAATATTGACAAAAAATAATGAGGAATTATATCTGAATATTTGCTAAAACCGCTACTTTAACGACAAGTAGTTCGATTACACCAGTGCAAAGAACTTGGCGTACTCATGCCTAAGCCTACAGTCGTCACTGCAGAAGACGACGTAGTCGTCCCACCCTACATTCACGCCGTAGTCGGTGCTCATGCAATGGTGTTCATCCTCCAGCACCTCCAACACCCAGCCCAGAGACCCGACCATCTTCTACATCACATTACTGACCGCGTCCGCAGTGAGCCTCTGGCACGGCTGCACTCCCGGTTGGTCCTCTTGTCCGTCTCGCACCCGCCGCTGGCTAGCTCACCCTTGACTTGATTGATGTAGTGCTTCCCAACGTCGGGCGCCTCGCCGACCATGTAGAGGAGGAGGCCGAGCACGTAGGCCGCGGCCTTGTGGCCGGCGACGGCCGCCCGGTCCAGGCACACGAGGCCGCGCTGCACGTCCTGGTGCGCGAAGACGAACATGAGGTCGACGATGAAGTAGGCCTCCGGGTTGCCGGCGTCGATTATATGATTCACGATGGCGAGGTAGCGCTCTTTGTCCAGCCACTTCATCGCCTCCTCTCGCTCCAGCACCACATGCTTCCCCACGGCGTGCTCCTTGGACGCCTTGTACATGGCCTTGTAGATGGCTCGTAGGCTGTAGAGGTCAACCATGGGCTCAGGAGAGCTCGCGACCGACGATGTCGACGACGACTTCATGAGGAAGAGCGATGGTGATCACCGACCTCCTCCCCTTGGTCCTGGCCGTCATGCTCCGCGTGCTCACCATGGCGTGTGATCGATGGTACTAAAGCTGGCTGCGTACGTATTGATCAATACCGTGCGTCCTCACCAGGGCACGCGATGATCATTCTTATAAAACAAGGAGTAACGCCGACGCACGAGATGAATAGACGCAATCGCGAGAAGAAGAGACGCATGGTAACGTCGGTGCAAGAGACGAAGAGACGCATCGTAGCATCGGTGAGCGAGACGAAGAGACGCATCGCGCGTGAGCCAAAACATTGAATTATCATATACTGTTATATTTAAAAATCATCTATGATGTGTGTAATCACAGACGATTCTTATTGAAAACCGTCTATGATGAGGCCTCCAGCTTCAGTTATAAAGATAGGAAAAGGAGTGTCAACCGTATTTATGAAAAACAATTCCTGAAAAAACGGTGATGCTTTGGTTACCAACGATTTATTAGGAGCAGATTCTAATAATTTCTATCTGTCGGACTTCTGTCTCTATTCGTTTAATCTTGCCACAAGTTGTTGGCCTATATAAATAACCATCAGAAGGACAGAACTAAGAAAAACCACTCACAAACTTCCTATCTTTTCTTACTTCCATTTCTTCTTGAAGTTCTCATCTACATACCCTTCTAGTAAGACAAAATTCATGGAACAAATTGACTTCCGATCAAGTGAGCACTTCACTGTCTATGATGTGTAACTTCCAACTAAGTGAAGTACTTCTGCTTTCTTCTGTTGATCGGAAGTTACACATCAAAGATAGTGAAGTTACATATACGGAACAATATGTCTACTGGATTACATATATTCTGCTTTCTTTTGTTGGAGATCAACTTCGACCACTTTAAAAGATCAATCCCGAGGAATTGGCCGTCGGAATCGACTAACCAGTCGTTTCTCATTACAGACGGTTCCAATAAATAACTGTATGAGAATTTAGTAATATCATAGACGGTTCTTCAACATGAACCGTCTGTGATATTACCTCTTCATTGGATAATACCATGTTTCGCACAAAACTGATTGAACTCATTAGAAAAATACTCACCACCACGATTGGACCTAATTCTTTTAATCTTTCTGTCTAATTGATTCTCAACCTCATCTTTATAGGTTTTAAAGTAGTCTAATGCCTCATCGTTTTCAACAAATACACATAGCAGTATCTAGTGGCATCATCAATTAAAGTCATGAAATATCTTTTCCCTCATTTTGTCAATATACCATTCATTGCACACAAGTCTGAATGTATGAGTTCCAATTTTATCGAATTTCTTTCCTCCGCAGCCTTGTGAGGCTTTCGAGGTTGCTTCGTTTGCACACAAATTTGGCATTTGGGGCCTTTGACTACGGAAAACTTTGGAATTAAATTTAAACTAAAAAGCCTAGACATACAACCAAAATTTATATAACATAAACATGAGTGCCACACATTGGTCTTACCATCATTCGTAGAGTCATAAATATAGTCAACAACCTTATTACAAAAATCTAAAAGGAAAAAACAGAACAAGCCTCCACACTCATAGCCTTTTTCCAATAAAGAATCCAAATTTTGACATGACTACTTTATTCAACTTGAATACCAACTTGAACCCATCTAGACATAGAAGGGAACCGCTGACAAGATTCTTATTTATTGTAGGGGCATGCTGCACGTTCTTTAAGCGCATGATCTTTCTCGAAGTGAACTTTAGATCTACCGTGCCAACACCAAGAACAAAAGCATGTGACCCATTCCCCATCAGGACGGAAGAACCCCGTGCGACCTGGTAAGAAGAAATCATAGATGCATAAGCGCATACATGAATATTAGCCCTGGTGTCAATCCACCAATTAGTAGATTGACATGCGAAAAGATACTAGGTAAATTATCATACCCAAATGCTTCGGCTTCACCAATAATCACATTAGCAGACTTCTTCTACACTGGATGATTTTTCTTGCCAATCCGTTTGCGGCATTTCTTGGCACAATGACCAGTCTCGTCACAAACAAAGCAAGCAATATCATTCATGTTCACTTTCTTCTTACTTTTGTTGGACATTTTGAAGTTAGTGATCGAAACAACCTTGTCTTTCTCTTTGTCAATATGTTGCATAATGTTCGCTCTAGACTGCCCCTCTTGCACCATTAGTGTCACGTCCTTTACCCGAGCCTTCTCTTCAACATCAAGACTAGAAACCAGATCCTTGATGGAAATGTTTTGTCTCTTATGTTTTAGAGATGTGGTGAAATTCCTCCACGTTGGAGGCAATTTGGCAATAACGCCCCCAGCCACAAATTTGTCAGGCAATTGACAACCAAGGTGTGTGATTTCCCTCATAACGAATTGTAGTTCATGAGTCTACCCGACTACAGAACGATTATGAACCATTTTGTAATCATGATATTGCTCCATGACATACAATTCATGTCCAACATCTAAGGCAGCGAACTTGTGTTCGAGTGCACGCCACATATCCGCAACATTCTTTATGTGCATATACACATCACAAAGCTGGTTAGACAATACGCTTAGAATACACTTGATAAATATTGTTGTAGCCGTGTCGTATTCTGTTTGTTGTGCAACAGTACGAGGTCCTGCAGGACCTGGTATCACGGCCCAAAATACATTCATAGCCGAGAGCCACAATTGGACTCTTGTCTGCTATCTCTTGAAATTCACACCAGTGAATTTCTCCGATTTCATTGCCTCGGCAAAACCAGCCATCACAAAATGTCTATCAGGTTTTTAGATTGTTAGGTATATGCACACTTTTGTGATTATTATAATTCCTAAAACAATAATTGAATCAACAGTAGTATATATACTAGGCATATTTGGGAATATGAACAGTAACATAATAATCAACTTAAATATATCTATCTCATATATATACACTAACAAGGCAAAGCCTAAAACAAGAACGTTATTAACAGCAGTAAGCATCAACATCATCATATGACAAATATCTAGGAAGCAAGGCCTAGCCATATCAAATGATATCACCGCGACTTACAGAGAAACGCTCCGACGAAGGTCACGGTAGAGCCTAATGTGAAGAAGAAGATGCACCGAGGATGATGGAGAAGGAGGAAGCTATGAGCAGTCGCGCGAACGCTTTCAAAAAAACCTGATTCGCTCCAACTCGTACAGGATCACGAGGGACACCGGCTTCGGCGACACTTGCTCTTCCCACGTCAATGCACGCAAAAGAAGGGATGGAGAAGCCGAGCTTGCGTAGCGCAGAGGAATAGGGCAACAGAATGGTACTGATCTCTCTCTATTTTTTTAGTCTGAGAGGAGAATTCTCTCCCTCATATAGAACCAGCAACTAGCCATCGCGCGGGTGATGGCGTGGCAAGGTGAGCGAGGGAGCATGCGTGTGTTCTTCTTTTGTTTGGTTCAACTAGGTAAGATTAACTCCACCTTATATATTGGTCTTCTCCCATTTAGACTAGCAATATAGTACTAAATTTTCCATTTTTTACCATGCATGAGTGGACCTTTTGGATTTTTCTATGATTTATTAGAATTATATGTAGATCAAGCCCATAAACTCCAATAAGAACAAGCCCGATATGGAGAATCCCTCAATGTTCCAAGTGTGAATTCCACGGTGACTGAAGGTGTTGCTGTTCTGGACAAACAGGCTTTCTGAAGCAGCATTGGTGTTTACTGTGACGACTTTGATGAACTCCACAGTCCACACCAAAGACGCAGCTGTTGTTGACGAGAAATCCAGAAGAGGGTTTCTTCAGCGTTTTAGGGGGAATCATGCACGAGGTCCAGAACTTGTACTAACAGTCTGGAAATGGTGGCGAACTGCACATTGAATGCACGGTCTGAGCAAGTTACTGATATTTAGAATGATAGTTACTTTCCATTATCTTAAGAATGTGTTATTATTTTCCACGCCAGTCAAAGGACTGTCATATAGCATTGTCAAATTTAAGCAAAGCATTTCTGTGACAAAGTGCAACGAAAAAAATACAACATAGTATTTTACATTATGGAAGCCACAATCTTATTCAGCTCTCAAGATATATTTTCTGTGGTACCTTGGTGTTCACTGTGCTTTCCATATGACTGGTCACATATCAAGAACTTGAAAACTGCTTGTATGTTAACATCAGATCTCACAGAAGTATGTGATAGGACCAGCCTAAGAGAAACATACTCCTTTTCGTCACCACTCCTTTTGTCCCTTGGATTCAAATTCAAGTACCTGCAGAAATAAAGCGAGAAAAATCCATTTATGAGATGTGGCCTTGTTTTCTCTTTTGATACATCATCCATCTGTATGCACTTTTTGAAAGGCTATGCACAGAACCCGCCCTAGTATTTTTCGGTGGTCGAAGTTAGTAGTACTTATTTTATATCTTGAAGAACAAGTAAGATAGGCGAAGCACTTTCATAAACAGATATGCATCATATTTTACTTTTAAATGTGTTTTCTGAACCCTTCATTTTTTTTTCAGGAATCTAGCAGACCAGGTTAATATATGTCAACACGATATTCATACTATGTGATTTCTGTTACAACCAGAGTGATCGGTGATCCCAAGATCAACATACACAAATCAAATAACGAAGGTTACAAAGGTTTATACAAAGAATTTCTCGTGAAATGACTCCTAACCCTAACAGAAGATCAGGATATAATTAAACTTTAGACTAGGACATGACTGTCCAAGGACTTCAACTGCAATTCTAATTGGTGAGATGTGATTAAGAAGCATCGTAAGAATTTCCAATAGCACAATTTTCATGTCTGACCTGCTTGCATGAGTAAATTGTAGTTAATCAACATCATGACGAAAGTTTTTTTTCTTTGGACTAAATCCTTTTTTTTTTGGAAGAACAGAAGAAAGCTCCAATTTGATTACTTAATTTAGAGAAGACTACTATGCAAATTACAAAGGCAGTTAAAAGAACAGTACGCTGGTACCAGTTAAGCCCCTTGATCTCAAACACTCTGGAGCGAGTCCAACCTTCACCCTTATCAAGACGTGAGGAGAAGCCATCAATCCTCCACTTGAAGGTCGTCTGTGCCAATGGAGAAGGTGCCCCAGGCACTGTTGCCCCCTTGGATTTCTGGCTCCATCCCTGGTTTGAGCCGATGCTTTGTCTTTGCGTAGCACTAATTTTCTTGTCCCTCTTATTCGAACAACCTGAGAATACAATTCAGACATAAGTAACAACATGAAAGACAAAGCAAGCGAGTAATTCACACACGCCTCGCGTCGTCCCCCTAGGGCGACTCGGGGCGACTCCCCTGCGCCGCCTAGCACCCCCCTCGCCGCACCCCGCCCGGCCGCCGCCATCGTCTCGTCTGCTCGTGGCGGCGCCTCCTCCTCTCTCTTCCCCTTTCTCTCTCTCCCTCCTCCTTTCTCCTTCCCGCTGGCCGGTTTCTCCGTCGTGAGGTGCTCGCCGGGCCGTCGCGCCCTCGCCGCTCCGCCTTCGCTTTGGCGGATCGGGCCTCCCGCCACCGGATCTGTTACAGTGGCGGCTACGCCGCAGATCCGCGCCTCTCCGTGTTACGACGGTGGTGGTCAGCGGCGTCGCCGACGCCGGATCGGCGCCCTCTTCGCTTTGAGCCTGGCGGCGTTGGCCGTGGCCCCTTCTTCGCGTGGCGTCGATGGTGGCGTCGGTGAGGGCTGCGGCGTCTGGGTCCTTCCGGCGGCGGCTTCGCCCGAGCAAGGCCTACTGAGCTAGATGGCGAGGCGGACTCCGTCGGCGACGGCGCCAGCTCCATCGGCCTCAACGAGTTCGCCGCTCATCGCCACCGAGGCCGGCCATGGTCGAGGAGGACCTCCGCCACGACTTCCGGGTATTCGACGCCGACAACAACGGCACCTCCCCGCACGCCGAAGCTTCAAGATGCTCCACGGCCTCGGCGCGTCCCAAAGATCTGTTGCCGCTTGCCGAGGGCGTTGCGGTGCGGCACGTTGTGGAGTCCGCGTCGGTGGTGGCGCCGGTGGTGGTTGCGGTGCGGCGTCGGTGCTGCCGTTGCCGGTGCTGGTGCGGCTGGGCGCAGGTTGTTTGGCCCGTTCCTCCTTCTGTGCAGGTTTCTGGGGCTCGGAGTCGCGAGCGAAAGCTATGCCCGGCTTGCTGGTGCAAAGGTCGTTGACGCCCTCGGGCGCCATTCCCTCCCTGGAGGCGACACTTTCGCGTCTCCACCCTTGTTGCTTCTCCGGGTGAAAACTCTGTCCAGGTGTCCGGACGGGCGACGGCGGCCTTGTGGTCGTTTCCTTCCTGAAGGCGTCGCTTCGAGAAGCCCCTACTCTTTTCGTTTCTTTCGTAGGTTTACCCCCATCGTCCTCGATTCACGGCGGCTCTTCTTTCTGGTTTGGCGCTTCACGATAGCTTTTCGGTCCAATGCGCACTCCTCCGAAGCGACGCGCTGCCGACTTGTGTGACAAGAGGAGCGGCGTGGGAGCTGGGCTCCGCCGACAGAGAGGTGCGACGTGGGAGCTGGGCTCCGCCGACCGAGTTGTGTGTCAGTGAGGAGCGGCGTGGGAGTAGGGCTCCGCCGATAGTGAGGAGTGGCGTGGGAGCGGGGCTCCGCCGATAGAGAGGTGTGGCATGGGAGCAAGGCTCCGCCAACCGAGTTGTTGGGTTGGTTGGTTAGCGCGCGAGTTGAGTTGAGTTGGTCTTGCCTGCTGTCTGGTTGTGCCTTTCCGGTGTGAGTGTGAAGAATCTAGACCCGCCATTATGTGTTAATGGAGTTTTGGTTATTAATGACAAATCTATTTTTGAGACTAACACTCTTATTGATATATCTATTGTTTAGTCTCAGTTTGGATATAAAAGGAAAAATCCAAACAGGTATGCATTCATTTTGATAAATCTAATTGTGAGACTAACATGTTTATTGATATACCTATTGCTTAGTCTCAAATTGGATATAAAGGTGAAAATCAAAGAGGTATGCATTCTACATTATATTTCTATATATTGTTGCATTCCTCGAATCCAAAATATAGGATGAATTCCACCAAAAGTCTAACTTGAATATGTGCATATGTTCTTATTACACATTTGTGTATGCACACATTTAGGGGGAGTTCACACTATGTTTTGTGGTTTCATTAGTATTGATCCGTATTCCCGTTTCCACATATATTAAGGATCTTTACTTTGAAACATATCCTTGAGTATATATAACTTGTGTAGTTAATATATTCATATGAATATATGAGACTTGTGTAGCTCATACATGCTCATATATCCTTTGAGTATATACAACTTGTGTAGTTCATATATACTCATACCAATCTACATTCAATTATTTGTAATTGAAGTGGTTGTCATCAATTACCAAAGAGGGAAAGATTGTGGTATCTTGTTCCACCATTATAAGTTAATGGTATGTTGTGGTAATTAATGACAATCATATTGTGGAACTAACATTTTCCATGAGTTGGATGAATAGGTTGTGTTCCATGAGGATGGAGACTTTGGATGACATCATGAGTTGATTGTCATCAAGTCAAGACTCGGGATGAAAGAAATTATCATGTGTTGATGATGTTCAAGTCAGGATACCGAAGTGAAGAAAAACATCATGTGTTGATGATATTGAAGAGCTTGAGTAAAGGATGCATCATGTGTTGATGTGTATCAAGTTCAAGAAGAGGAGATGATCATGAGTTGAGCATCAAGTCAAAAGAAGACCCATCATATGTTGATGGAAGTCAAGTGAAGGATGCATCATGAGTTGATGTATATCAAGTCAATGACTTGGACTTGAAGCGAAGATGTGCGTCATCAAGCTTTAAGTGGTTGCGCAAGGCAAAGGTATGACTAGCTAGGGCTAAGGATGTGTTCCTAGTCTTTTACCGGTCTCGGTGTTTGGTTGGGAGACCGGGTTGCTAGTATAGGTTGCCATACTATTAAGAGGGGTCTTGTCTAGTAGCTTGAGTCTCATCATGTGTTGATTGCTAAATCTTGCTTGCTCTAGCTCTCCGTGGTATGATGCTATTATTTGCGAATGTGTTTTGCAAATAGCCGAGGCTCATGCATTTAATCCTTGTAGCATGTGACTATACTTTGCAAATGTGTTTTACAAATGGTTGAAGTCCATGTACCTACTCTTTGTGGCATGATCTAAGTTTGCAAATGTTTTTTGCAAATTGTTGGGTTTCATGCATTTTCCCTTGGCATGGTCTAAGATTGCTTGTTGCTAATACTTTGGACTTAGACCATGGTAGTGGCTCTTTGGAGTTGTGCTTTTTGATTTAATAAAATGTGTTTAAGATCAAATCAAATAGGTGGGTTGTGTAGCCCTCTGAATAAGCTTTCCATGGAGTCCAAGATCACTCAATTCCTACATCGGAGTCAAAAGTTATGACCGTTTTTCCGAGTGTCGCCTGTGCTGAAATCCAGAACCGGACTGACCGCCCACATGCCTGCGGCCTGACCGCCCACATGCCTGCGGACTGACCGCCCTTGTAAGGCCGGTCAACATTTTCCAGAGGGCATATTTTTCGGTTTTCTTGCACCCGGAAGGCCCAGACTGACCGGGGGTCCGGTCAGACCGGACCCTGTGAGGGCGGACTGACCGGGAAATTGCATGTAACGGCTATTTTTATAGCCGTTGCCTTCAGAGGCGGACCGACCGCCCTATGCTCATGGCCCCGACCGGTTTCCCGATTTTCAGCAGATTCTCCTCCAACGGCTAGTTTTTGTGTGTGGACTATAAATACTCACCTTGGCGGTTGGAGGGCAACCTTGGCATCCTATTTCACTCACTTGAGCTAGTGTGAGCTTCTCCTCTCCATTGTGCATGTGTTGCACCTTGTGAGCAAGGAGAGAGGTCTCTAGTTGCATGTGTTGCATCTAGAGGTGGATTTCAGATCCACTTGAGCTTGTGCATTCGTTGCACGTGGTGAGAGTCAAGCAAGGGGCTTGGCTTATTACTCTTGGTGTTTGCCGACACCTAGACGGCGTGGAGGCGTGGACCGGTGATCTTCTCAAGAAGCTTGTGAGAAGGCCCGGCGTGTTGTGAAGGTTGGAGCTCACCTACCCGGAGCGGGAAAGAGCTACCACTAGTGGAATCGAGGTGTTTGGCTTAATTCGTGGAGCCAGTCCAATTAGTTTGGGCTTACCTCAACGTGGATTAGGGAGACCGCAAGTCTCCGAACACCACGAGAAACGTCATTGTGTCATTGTGGTTTGCTCTCTAGTGATTTAGTTTGTGCAATTTACATTCCTATAATTAAATTGCTTACATGTCTTTGTATGATTGCTATCATTATCAATAGACTTATATTGTTGGTGCACTTAGTAAAGACTAGTTGATTTAGGCTTTAATTGTGCAAAACCGAATTGATTTATAATTCCGCATTAAAACTCGGTTTTAGCCAAAAGATTTTAAAACCGCCTATTCACCCCCCCTCTAGTCGGCCTCCTCGATCTTACAGAGTGTCGTTCTGTTCGAGTTGAGGTCGTTTTGTCGTCTTGGGGTTGGCTGCCGGTTTTTCTCTCTGAAACCGCGCATCTGTTAAGGTTTTCGGCCCGGTTTCCCTTATAAACTGGGTCATTTCTCTTCTTCTTTATATATATGCTCAGTGGAGCTCCATTAAAAAAAAAAAGACAAAGCAAGCATCGGCTCAAATTAGTAGTACTACGCAAAGAAATAGTTAGTTCTCCCTTAGTGGCAGCTTTGTCAGTGCAATGTAGTCTTCTTGCTCCTCCCTTTCAACACAAATGGTATTAATATGCTTTATATGTACCATTCAATAGGTCCCTTCCATTAAAACATTGCGTGTACAAAAAAATTCACAGCACATGACTCATGAGGTAAGGTTTATTCCCTGACAAACCGTTGTATGGGTGCACATCGCTGAGGATTTCCCAAATCTGGACAGATTGGAGCTGGGTCAGTTTGTGAGTCCGCAGCTACTAGAACGTTCCTCATACCAAAAGTCTCTTGATTGTTAAGGGTATTTGTGGTATTTTCTTTATACTAGGGTTTAGTCTTGTGTCCCTTTTGCACCCTATATATATGGCCCATTAGGTCTCTTGAATACATACACAATATTCATAACATGGTATCAGAGCAAATGTTAGAGTTAGGGTTTACTGTAGCCACCTCTGCTCGTCCTCCACTGCTGCTGCCCGGGAGGAGCTATCTCCACTCCCAGGGGTGGCCTATAGTTACTCGGCGTAGTAGCAACGTCGCCCGAGCTCTCTGGATCCGTCGTCGCCTCAGATGCACCAGTGTCGTGCCCGTCGATGTCTTCTCCTTCGGCCGTAATGCCCGTCGATGTCGTCTCCTTCGGCCACCTTGCCCGTCGATGTCGTCTCCTTCCACAAGAAGATGATCGAGGGCGCCAACGACTGCTTCATTGTCATCTTCGACGAGTCAAAGCTCGTTCCCCGACTTGGATGCATCGACGCGCACCAGAACCAGTTCCGCCTCCCGAGCGACGACGTGCAGTGCCACGTCCGCTCAGATCCGGCGCTGATGGCCTCTCCTGCTCTGCCTCCTCCGCCCGAGCTTGCCCCACAGCTGTGACTCCCGCCCGGATCTGACGCCCCATGTCAACAAAGGCCTTAAGTAAAACTTGTTCGTACAAAACTACCAATTCAAGGCTTACTCCATTGTGTAGTTGTGGGTGAGTTTAGCTTGAGGTTCTAGGTGGATATTCAACCTTAACCGGTCTCCACTGAAAAACTGGTATATCAACAGCACTTTGGAATAATGGGCAAATTCGTGGTGCTTTTGGGATCTAGTGGGGGATTGTTGGAATTTTGGGCTTGGCCCATACAATATTTCAATTAAATCCTAGAAAAATCCCAAAAGCTCACTCATGCATAGTGAAAGGTAGAAAGTTTAGTACTATATTGCTAATCTAGGTGGGAGGAGGCCAACATATAAGGTGAAGTTGGTCTTACCTAGTTGAAGCAAGCAAAAGAAGAACACACACGCGTGCTTGCTCGCTCGCTCGCCTCATCTCGCCAGCCCGCGCGTGAATGGTCCGACGATTTCGTGTCTGGCTGGCTATGGAGCTGCAGCTTCTTTTTGCACATCATAACCATGCATACTGATCAGAAACTGAAAACTGAATACACTGTTTCGATTGGCTTTTATGGCACGCCTTAACCGCGGTTAAAACAGTATAATGTCATTTATGACGGCAGTTTCTAATCTGTATTATAGCGACGGTTTCTAATCAGCATTATAGCGGCAGTTTCTTCTGCTGACTCTGGCTCTATAAAAAGGAGACATCTCCTCTAAGATCAGACATAACCAGAACAAAGAGAGGCTCTCAAAATAGACATATTCAGTTTTGTGATGTTGCCCGGTTCTTTGTTGATGTGCTACCCGACTACTCCATCCCTTCCTCGGCGTGCACCGACATGAGGAGAGCAGTGTCTCCAAAGCCGGTGTCCCTCGCGATCCTGCACGAGTTGGTGCGAATCAGGTTTTTGAGAAGCGTTCGCGCGACTGCTCACTGCTTCCTTCTCTGCGCGTTGTCTTCTTCGGATCAGACTCAACCGCGACCTTCGTCGAAGCGATCCTCTGTTGAGTTTCATACACCAACCAATTCATCGAAAAGCTTAATCTGGTGATAAAAGATGGACAATTCATTTATACTTGACCCCTCCCCCTCTCCCCATGTAGACTCTCTAGGCCTAAAACGCAGAATAGAAGTGGACTGCAATTATTATTTTTAATTGTGCCAACCGAGTCTTGAACTAAAGACCTCTTGGTTCTGATACCATATTGAGTTTCATGCACCAACCAATTCACCCAAAGCTTAGATTGATTAGGAAAGACGGACAATTCACTTATACTTCAACAAAAAAGAACTTTGCATTGCATGAAAGCAGTTAAAATAACAGAATGCTAATGTACCACTCATGCTCCTTCATGTCAAACAGGCTATAGTTAATCCATCCTTCACCCTTATCAAGAAGTGAGGAGAAACCATCAATCTTCCACATGAAACTTTCCTTGTCCCTCTTGTTCAAACCACCTGAAATCACAATTCACACATAAGTAACAACATGAAGGATCACAACGCTGGCTCAAATCACAACATGATGGTGTGTGGTTAAAAGCTCTTAGAAAAAAAAATAGAAATAATCTAGAAATTCCCATAAAAAGGGGAAAAACATCTAGCCCTGGACCTGCTGATGATGAGTGGTTAAAAACTCTAGAAAAAAGAAAAATATCCAAGAAATTCACACAAAAAAGAGACAGAAAATCCAGCACTCGATTTGGTGGGGGTCCTCATTATAGCTAATCCACAACCATTAGATAATATCTGCAACAAATTTAAACTCAAAGGATAAGAGACCTCAACCATAAAAAAAACAACTCTCAGAAGATAATATTCCAAGTCATAAGAACAACCATGCAACTTCGCGGGCTAAACAATCTAGTAAGCAAGAACATCCCAAAGACTGAGACAAAGAGACACCGATTAGTTCTCTCTTAGGGACAGCTTTTTCAATGCATCATTGTCGCTGCCTTTCAGCACAAATGGTATTCCTGTGAGTTATTTGTACTATTACCACTCAATAGGTTCTTTGGTACAAAAATTTCCCAGCAAAATGAGGTATGGTGAATTGGTGACAAACTATTACGGAAGGGCACATAACTCGGAATTTCCTAGAGCTGGAGGAATTCAAGCTTGGTGAGTGTATGGCTCTGCAGCTACTAGATTGTTTCTTCCACCGAAGGTCTCTGACAAGTAAAATTTCGCCTCTTACCTGTTGCCTCTTACTACAAGTGCTTGAGTCATTAGCTAACTACAACTAGAATTGCTAGTTCTTTTCACACCAAAAGTTTATGCCAACTCATCTTTTCATCCTTCAGCGCAATTTCATGTAATATCAATCCTATCATCCATCTATTAGACTGCCAACTTTTCTGATCCATCAATGAATATTCATTCATATTGAGTTGCATGCACCAACTAATTCACCCAAAAGCTTAAGCTGATGAGGAAATACGGACAATTCGTTTATACTTCAACACTCCCCTCACATGTAGGCTCCTTCGGGCCTAAGACGTGGAATAGAAGTGGGCTAAAATTATTATTTTTTAATTACGTCAACCGGGTCTTGCACTCAAGACCTTTTAGCTTTGATACCATATTGAGTTGCATGCACCAACCAGTTCACCCAAAAGCTTAATCTGTGTGAAACCGTTCTTCGTTGACACATTCTCCTGTCGCGGCAACAACATTCCCTGACGTGGCAGCCTCCGTTGCGCCTCTTGCTCGGCCCGCAACTGGTCCTCATCACATGACCACCCGAGCCAAGGCCGGCCTCATTTTCCCAGTGGGTCGCCTGAATCTCTTTGTTGTTGTCTCTTCAGTTTCTCCAATTCCGAAAACATGTCAGGCTGCACTTCAGGATTCCAACTGGCGTCAGGCCATCTGGGTGAACTAGTTGGTGAATACAATCATAAACCAGTTCACCCAGTCCAGCCGGCGTCGTTGAGGCGTGGAGGAGTGTCGTCAATGTGTTGGAGAAGTGCGAACTTGCCGAGCATGGCGGTGAAGAATGTCCACCACTTAGTAAAGTTCGATGCCTTGAGGTCAAGAACAATCGGGATGTAGGTCTTGACGCTCGCTACATTGACTGTAAGGGAGACGGGTGACATGGCAGATGCAGCGGTCAGGGTGTCGGCGTCGGTTACAGAGGTGGCGGAAGCGAGGGTTGTTGGCGGCATGTTGCGCAGTGAGGAGCACGACCGGGATTGAGAGAAAGTTGATACCATGTAAACAAGTATGGGAGGAAGATGTGCCGGCACGGCAATAGGCTACCGACCTTTCCATTACATATTGTCGGATTATGAATAGTAATCAGCAGGGAGGATTACAACCGATATGATTACAACTGATATGGTTACAGAAGATTTACAAGATCAAATATAATCTAAACTACCATAACTGCACAATGTACATATGGAAAGAATATCGCTAACAATTCATTTCTAGACTTTGCATCATCATCTTGCAGTCAGTTTTTACCTAAAGAAATACTCATGCTTTACATATTTTGTTCCAGAAGGAATCATGGTAAGGCACTAAGGCTATGAATTTCCCCTCAAAATAGATAAGATTGCAAGGAGAGGAGCAATACTACTAAGCGCACTTGTTTATCATCTCATGCAAACTAAGTGCAATTACAAAATAATAAAACGGACATGTTAATGATCTCATCCAAAAGCTACGCGTTTGTGGCACGAGTGGGGTGTGCTTGTGATGTGCGTCCTCCACGTACTCTCTAAAAAAATCTACGTGTGCCTGGCTGATTTTACACATCTGAACAGAATTCATGGTTGTCTTTCAGGCAAAAAGACATGGTGCCTTCATCACAGAAACTTGTGCAACAACATTTCTTTCACACAGTGGCTTCATTTCCGAAATTTATTGGAATTTGCAACTAAAACTGCAAGCGTTGCTCGTGTAGAAGCAGAGATCAAAAGAGCGGACATGTATTAGGTTCGGATTTGGGAGTGGCACTTACCAGAAGAGCAAGAGCTGCCCATGGTTGTGCGTGCTTCAATCCTTTTCTTGATTTCCTTTTGTTTCTTCACTTCCGCTGCACAACACAGCACCGAACCATGAGATCGAACTTAGATGGCTCGAGATAGCAAGATCAAGAAATGCCTTTAGCTGGGGAATTTTGTGGCTTAAACACATTTCGGATTCTGGAGTTCACCGCCCGGAATTGTTTGATCAAACACCTTGAACACAAAAGCGCCAGTTGAACACAAAACCCCAAGAACTCAGGGGTCGTTTGGATTTTGGGAAATGAGAGGGAATGGGATTGGAATAAGATGTGGGATAAGATCGAGAAATTGGGGGATAGATTTATCCCGACTCATATTTCATTCCTATTCCCACCCCTCATATCCCATTATCCTAAATAGCCCCTCAGTTTTAACCGCCGAAGTAGGATAATCGAGTGCGAAATCAAAAAGAAAAGGAGCGAAAAAAAGAAAGAGGGAAAAATGGTGTCTGAAAGTAGCTTAAAAAGTAGATAATTTTTGTCTGGTCAGGCAAATCTAAAGATGAGTTGTTTGGTTGGAAGTCTGTGTCTGGAATTGGTGAATGAAAAATAAACCATTGGATTGAAGGAATCAAAGGTGGATGAGCTTGCCTAGCAGGTAGCTTCCCAGGCGTTTGTATTTTGCACCCGGCGCCCAGGCATCAAAGCATGCAGCAGCCCGGTAGCCCCCAGGAGCGCTCCCGCCTAGGCAGCAAGCCACCAGGTAGCGAACCAAACTAGCCCAATCTTTGCAAAATGTAGTACTCCCATAGTTTAATAATGTACGACACTTTGGTAACCCATGGTCCTCAATAAGTAACTTTGATCATCAATTTTCATAGTAATATGTTAAGTTAAAAATATAAAATATTATATTATGAAAGTATTTCTTATAATAAATCTAATTGTACAATTTTCATACGATCAATCTAAATAGTTCTGTGCATATTAGCGGTCTAATTTAAAAAAGTTTGATCACTTGAATTCTAAAGTATCGTACATTTCTGAACGGAGGATTAATGCGTTAGATTTATGAAGAACATAGAAGTAAATGGGGAGAAGGCGGTGGATGAGCTTACCTGGTGCGCCTATGCGCTACTCACGATGGCAGTGCCGTGAGTTCCTCGCCTTTTTGCCGCGTTTTGTCTCGCAAGTCGCAAGCCACCGTACAACAGTACCGTTTTAACACAGGAAGGTAAAGTGAGCCTGGAACGCACGAACTCTAAATTTTGAATGCAGTCTGAATAAAAGTCACGGCTCTAAATTAGGCCTAAATTTAGAAATTGTGGTTTGCGATGCACTATGTCCTTGATCTGTCTATCTATAAAAAAAATCACGGCTCTAAATTAGGCCTAAATTTAGAAATTGTGGTTCGCGATGCACTATGTCCTTGATCTGTCTGTCTATAAAAAAAAAAACCGGAAGCATCGTTGGAAACACAGGAATTTTTCAAAAAAAATTATAAAAAATGGTACAATTTATGTAGGAACAAAAAAAAAATCGAGGTCTAAGTAGACCAAATTATACTGTATCCATATGATTACACACCGATCTACCTAAAAGTTAGAACTACTGTATCTGCACAGCTTAACGGTGCAACCAAATTGAACCGTCTTGGAATTACTGTAGACCTTTCCTCAAAATTGTCCGAACATTCTTGTACTCCTAACCTCCGCCGTCAATATCGTATTGGATTTTGGCCGACCAGTACACCCAAAAAGACTTAAACCGATACAAATTTCATTGAATTTATTTCGTTCCAAAATTCTAGGTCTAACCATGGAACACGACTGTCACCGTCTCGTGCCTACTGGCAAACACCAAACGGCAAACGGCCCCGTCCTGATCGTCCTGATATGTTCACATGTGCTGCCCGGCAGCCCAAGTGAATAGGCAACACCTATCTAGTTATTCTTGTAAGACGACCCATCTATTTGTTATAGTTTCTACGAAACTACCCATAAACCGTCCTTTCATTTCACCCACATGGCAGCATGGGCGCACGACACGACACGAGAGACGAACGAGATCACATCGAGTAACGCGCGCCGTCGCGCGGGCATTACCGCTACAGAGGGGCGGAGCGTCAGTTACATTCCACCGTGTGTCCTCGTCGGGTGGGTCCTTTCCATCGTAACATACCATGCCGTGCCGTGTCTAGGGTGTGGGCCGGTTTTAGGTGCACCAGAAACGGTGACAGTCAAGGTCTACCGAATCTTATCATTTTTTTTTGCTATACTCTGAGTCACACAAAGTTGATCAAGGTAGGCGTTTTATTTGGCTCTTAGTTACACTTGTAGCAAGATTCCTTTTCTGCTAACTAATCACTTATGTCAGTGATTAAAATGTGTAACAAGATTATCTTTGCTAGCTCAAATATAGCTTCAGTTTTGATGACTAATCTTAGACGAGTTAGTTTGAAAAAAATCATGGCAAACTTGGCAACCTTTTTACTTATTATTATATGAACCAAACGGCCGCTGGTTGGCAACTCCCGACTCCCGTCGCGGCGCGCAAAATATCCCCACCACTCCAACCACCGCCCGTCCGTGGGTGCGCTCCGCAGGCCACAAAAACGCGACCAGCCCAGGCACAGGCAGCTCAGCCCACGCAGAGAGACCGAACCGACCGCGCGGCGAGGCGAGTAGACGAGTGAGTGAGGAGGAGACCAGACAGACTCCAACAAGCCGCCGAATGGGCTCGAACAACCCGGTGGTGCCCGACCCCGTGCTCGGCCTCCACCTCCCCCTCCGCCACCCCGGCATCCTCTCCCGCCGCGTCGCCATGGCGCGCGACGCCGTTGCGCCCGCGCTCCGCCCCTGGCTCCTCGACCTCGTCCCGCTCCTCATCGTCCTCCTCATCGCCGCCCACGTCGTCGCCCTCGTACGGCCCCTCTCCCCTCCGCGCCTCCCTTAACCCACCTTGCTGCTGATACTGGCTGGATTTGGGCTAAATTTACGTGTCTGGTTTTGCCGTGGCAGGGGTACTGGATCTACAGGCTCGCCACGGACGGGTCCAAGCAGCCCGCGCGGAGCAAGAAGCACTAGGCGGCAGCCGTAGCGGCTGAGTGTAAGGCCCTTCTCCTCTGCTCTTTCTTTTTTTACCCTTCTCTCATGGGTCGTGATCCTGTGAGGGATGATGGTTTCGAGAATTGCTAGTTTGTCTGCGAGAGGGGGCCTGTCTGGATGCCTGATTACGCGAGTGAGTTGTGCGAAATCTGCACAATTCTGGCTACTAGGCAGGTGGCTGAAATGTTGGGATATAACATTGTGATAGAGATTCCTTAAAAAAACATTGTGATAAAGATAAGTAATATGTAGGATGCTAATACTGATCTTCACATTTCGTGGTCTTGTAATTCAGTATCACTAACATTGTCTGAATTGTTGGTGGCAGTGGGTTTTGGGGCTTCACCGCTTCTGTCCGATTTAGCTTTGGTTAAGTTGCCTGAAGAGCAGTTTTTGAATATTTTATGTCTGTGTCTGACCGTCTGACGATATATGGGGGTCCCCTTAGAGTTGGATTTAGATTTGATATAGCATATTGGATGATGGCATGATCGTGAACTGATAATTTTGGGGTGGATATGTTTGGTGGATCAGGATTTATTTTTCCAATACTACTTTAATATGTAATCATTGATCCTTGTTGATTCTGATTATCCGCATTTTGTAAGTGAAAGCCTTGTTCTTGCTGGTTTGTTAGGCACTTTGCTTTATGAAAGCATCCTAGTAAACATTGACATGAAATAAACCGCTAAACATTATAAGGATTAGGCATCTCTGTGTGGGGCTCATATTTTAGGAGAACTGTTTGATCTTCCAAGGGCATTCACATGCTCCCACTCATTAGTCTTCCCTGTTTTATGTATTGTGCTGTTGCAACATAAGTTAAACTGTTAAAGTTTTCCAATTAGACACAAGTTTTATGCTTTTCATATCAAGGTTTCAGCAGAGCTGGATTGTATTGTCTTATATGTTTAATTATTTACTGAACTATGGAGTATGGACTGCAGTAACTAGCAAGCAAATCTTGAAAATGCGTTCATACTTTATTCTTTTCAGCCCTATCCCTTTTTGTTTGTCATCCTATATTGCCATTGAATAGTAATTTTCAAGCCTTCCTGCGCTGTTCATGCCTTTTATCCTTTCGGGCTGAAGGCCTGAAGCTAAATGTTTGACAATGAAGCAGTTTCAACAAAAGCTAGTTTGCATACCAGTTTGGCAGTTTCTTAGCTGGTATGGATCTGAGGATCTCAAATCTTGTTCCACTCCCAATTTTTAAATATAGACAGAGTTAGGCTTCCAAAAATAAAACGATTGATTTTTAACACAGCATCTCCAATGTTGATCGTCAATTATTTCTTCAGCTAACATTTGGCAAAAGAGAAGAAATGGAAGAAAAAAACCATTGCTCTGTCCTAATCTAAATGGAATTGTAAATGATCCTTGCCTTTGAAAGGGAAAAAGATGCTGCGACTCAGATGATGTCAACAACTTAGATTTTATCCTCAGGAAAGCTTGATTTTTCAAAAAAACAAATGGGGTGGCTCAAACATTGTAATTCGTGAGTCAAATTTTATTTATAATGAGCAAGTGCAAAGGAGTTTCTTATCCTTTCTTTCGCTGTACATTCACCATGAAAAAGATTGTTTCTGATGAATGAATGATGATGATACATATACTTGTGGCATGTATCCCATTTTTTTAGTCTACTATGCATAAATCTCATTTTCCTTCTGTGAGGAACTTGGAAGAAAAAAAAACTTTTTGCACCACAAAAATCACGATTCGGTCTGTTGCCTCCTTTTGTTGGAGATAAACTGATAAAGATAGCCATGAGTAGTGACTTCTTCGAATTATGTGATTTTTAAGCTGGGGTAATGGGTCTTTAAGTGGTCTATTAGAAAAAATGTCTGTTACTATTGCTCCCATTCTCCCATTTTTCAAGTTCACCAGCCCATCTAGCCACACAAATGATGGTAAATAATTATTTCATTAGATAACTTTGTCTGTGCTATGTATACTTTGTTTTTGTTTTGTTTTTATTGTGTTAATGTTTTGTTTACCTTACTGCAAAAGTACCATCTTTCTTCAGTTTATGCATTTGGGTCTGTTGTATATTTTTACATAATAGCGTCTAACAAACTTTGACTTGACTATTCTGTTGATTGAAAAACAGTAAACGAGAATTTTGATTGGCTCTGTAATGAACATAATTTTCGACTACTACATGCATAGCAGAAAACCATTCAATTTTTTAAGTAACCTTTGCAATACTTAGAACTTTTTGAAATTAATCGTACTCATCCATTTTGGTGCAGGCTTGCAGCTAATGTTTGTCATTTAGGTCTTGCATCCTCTGCTTGTTGATCTCCAAGGTTTCCAATGTAAAGCGATGGCGTGGCAAAGCTCATGAAAGAACTGAAGATAGGGAACCAGTTTCTTCCAGTGATTTGTTCAAATGTTGGTTTCAAAAGTGACGTTAGCTGGTATGTGAAAGGAGGACCTTATGATCATAAATAGTTTACAGTTGTTGAGAAGGTTTGCCATTCGATTGATCTTTCTGTGTAACGACCAGTAGCTAGACATATCATTTTCATCTGATGTGGGCTTGTATAAACCATATGAGCAGCTTTTTCTTTGCTGACTCAGAAACGAAAGTTTTAGCCTCCATGCTTCTAACTTGTCTAAAGAACACATTACAAATTAGTAACTGAGATAACACTTGGGCCATGGCACTGCTCTTGCTTGCTCATGTACACACCTTCATGGCTGTATTCGTCTTGGTTTTAGTCGCAGATTCTAGATAATCACATCAAGCAACATATGCCAAGTGTGCTGCCGTGGCAACCCAGCTGGATACCCCATAAGTTCCTAAGATGATCGTATACTTTCGTCACTGAATTGTCGGCAATCCATTTGGTAACTCTTCACGCTTGCTATGCTTTCCCGCCCCAGCACAGATCCAAGGCAAAAATGAAAAAGATATTGGCAAAGAACATACACAAAAGCATGTATATTTTACACACAAAAGGCGTGAGAACAAGGCGTGCCCAACAGTCGACCTGTTCATTGTTCGATTCTCCCAGCCTCTCTTTGCGTTTCTTGCTCAAAAGGGGGGCTTTCCGTTTCGCCTTTGCTCGTGGGGCGGCACGACAAATGGTAAAGTACAAATAGATGCACAGCACAGAGCTGAGAATGCTATGAACTTCAAAAGCCAGGTCAAATCTTCAGCAACATTCTGATCTCGAAGAATTCAGAGGACGAAAAGAAAAGATCACCCTTTCAGTTATCCAATCAACCACATGCATGTACTGATGTACCAGAACGAATCTAAACGGAATCAATGTCTTTTTGCCATCAGAAAAGCTAGAGCTAGAGCTAACACATAATACAAAGATAAACAGCAAAGCAGAGAGAAAGCTTTATTTAAGTCATGGTATACAAAGTTAATTAAGCCATGATATAATCACAGCAAAGATGAGCCCAACAATTCTGCGTCGTCACTCAGCTAACGGCAGACGATGCAGAGAACGACCGCGATGATTATGATCAAGATGAGGAGCGGCAGCGAAATGATCAGCACGAACTCCATATGCTCTACCTGCAAAACGGATAAAAAATTATATTAGTTATCATTCGGTCTGAAAAAAAAAGTTTCCTTCTTCCTTTCTCGTTTAGCAAAAGCAAAATGCTACTGCAAAAAAAAGCTACTAGCCTAAAACCCGCTCAATGTTCCGTCCACCTATAGAGTGGATCCCCGCGCATGTATAGCACTCCATTTATATTTTCGTCTTCGCTTCGTGTAAAAGGATTAATTCGAAGGTGCTATATTTGGACACAACAAACATTATATGCTACTACAACTTACTTTAGATAAGCAATGTTGGACTAGTCACATCATCACAAGTCCACATAGGGCCACATGGGCTGTACTATGAACGGACCAAGGTATTACACCCACCTCCACTTAAGGGTTGACGCTCTTAACAGCACACCGTACACACGTCAAATTCCCATAACCATCCCTCGGTGCAACCTTGTGCTGTGCGTACCCGCTAGTGGGCCCACATGCACACGTATTTGTGCAGTGAGGGTTGATACTCTGATACCATCTATAACACTTTGGTCTAAGATCCGCTCAATGTTCATCCCACCCATGAGGCAGACTCACACATGTATAATACCACGCTTACACTTTTGTCATCGTTTATAGTAAAAGGGTTAACTTAGAGGTACTATGTTTGAACCCAACAGACATTATATGCTACTGCAATTCACTTTAGGCAAACAATATATGACTAATCTCACCATCACAACTCCGTATATGCCACATTGGTCACACTACGAACGGACCGAGGTATTACAATAGGTGGGTTCACTTCTGGCCCTCCCTTGGATTTGGCTAAGATCAGAACGGAAGGTATCATCGTTTCATCATCGAAATGTACAGCCAGTAGTTGCTTTCTGCCCTTGATAAATTAATTAGTACTGCTTGGCATATCTTGCGCTTGACTGGATCACTCCACAAGTCAACAGATGAGTCTTGAAACTTGCTGTAGAGTTATTGAAAGATACAGTTCTAGTTTGCTTCCTCAACATCTCCATTTTCAAAACAAATATCAAATCTACTAGAGCTCACTACCTCAGACAATTGATTTGGTTTCAATTGAAAGCTACTCAGATCAGTGTAAAATATATTTAATAAGCAGTCTGGATTTAGCACGGACAGCATAGCGCAAAATAAAAGGAAAGAGGCTAAATATAGTTTTTTTTTTGTTCTGTTTTTTAGGGAAAGAAGCTAACGATTCCAGTAGGCGAATCAGCACGTGAAGCGACACAGGTAGGATCGATCGAACAAGTGTCCTGGATTTGGGGCATGCGCTGACACTTACACTGGAGCTAAAATTTTCATACGACGCACGGATCGAAGCATCAAACGGGTCGTAAGGAGCAGAGTTTAGTTAGGGGGGCAAGCACACGCACCTGTGTGAATCGCGCTGCTCTTCTCGGCGCAGGGAGAGGTGAGGAGAGGAGCTTAATGGAGACGGCGATGGGGAAGAGAAGGGGGGTGAGAGAACAAATCAGCTAGGGGAAGAACCGAAGAAGAAACGGGAAGCGAAAGCGCGTGCCACGTTCCGGGCTAACCCCGGAGTCCCGGACGCCTGAATTCAACTGGACGGTGCCTTTGTTGTCTACTGGTCTTACTCCCACAGCGAAGCTTTGTTGCAAGGTAACTGCGTCGGTTTCCGTCAATTTTACGTAAAAAAATTATCTATTCTAAACAATTTGACGTGGAGAGCAACGAAAAGATACAGTATATTTAGTGGAGTCATATGACTCCGGTGACCTCAGCACAATCAAACGTGACGTTTTATATATGTAGGAGGTAACTCTAATTGTCTAAGTAAGATTAGCATATATGAAACTATCAATCAATAACTTTGACGACAAAAAAAAGAAAAGAAAGAGAGACGAATGGGATATGACAAGGGCAGGCCAACAAATCACCAGACGGCCAAACCAACGACAGTGGAGACGCACTGCTTTTGCACTAGCTTTATTTACCACTTATGTCATCTTTAAAAAAGAAACCACTTATGTCACTAAACAGCAGCGACGTACGTACTACTACACTAGCAGACGGCACGATGAATTGTTGCGCTGCCATTTGATCGATCGGCGAGCTAGCTAGCGGCAGACGATGCAGAGGACGATGGCGACGATCACGATGAGCGCCAGGAGCGGCAGCGATATCACCAGCACCAGCTCCATCGATCGTTCGATTGGTTATCTGCTGCGTTGCCTATGTATGCGACCTGCAGAAATGAAAAAACATGTACGTATGAACAGAGGAAGTGCAGAGTACTAACTAGTAACTACTGTAGTGCTGCTAATTAGTGACACCAACTAAGGTCTTCTCTCTAATCACAGTAACATGCACGGTCTGCAAACTCCCTGTCAAATTTCTGGAAACATTTGTTTCAAAAAAAGTTTCTGGAAACACACTACCGAAAGGCTACTCATTGATTGTTTTATACGAAGAAGAGTTTATGTATGTAGCATGCGTCAACATTTATATCAGCTCTACCTACTTACATAAATAAATTGATAAATACTACTCATATCGAAATAACAACCATAGCATGCACATGCTTATACTCCATGAGACATCATCACGAGAGAGAGAGAGAGAGAGAGAGAGAGAGAGGACGGAATAAAATTGTCCGTGTGTGGAGATCATGCACGCGCTACAGTAATGCTGAAATTGTCGCGCGCATGTACACGCGACAGGCGCAAGCAGCAGGAAGCATCAAACGCACGCGCGTACCTGAAGCTACTGAGAGACGAGCTACCTCTTCGTGCTGTTCTGCTCAAGATCCGCCCCGATTGATGGTCAGAAGCTTAACCACGATCGAGAACGAGACGGAGAGAAGAGAGGAGAGGAGATCGAGTTAAATGGAGATGGAGGGGAAGGGAAAGCGAAGGAATCGAATTGTTTGGGCAGGCCCGGGTGTTCGCCAGTGAAGTACTCGGTGTGAGTCGAAAGAATCGGCTAGCTTTCCATCGTTCCATCCCCATGGCCATCCGGAAGCATCTTAGCCGTGTCAGGCGTGCAGTGCGCGCGGCTGGATCAACCCACCTGGCCGGTGGGTTCAGATCAGGCTCTCGTGTCGATCGGTCGGTCTATCATTCGGCGACAGCTAGCTCTCGTTGCATAAACACATATTCCTACTAGGTGATTCGTTCCGTGATCAGCAAGCAGCCGTTGAGAGCCACTGCAGAGGTGGTACGTACGGTTACAAGGTACTGGTGCTAGTCACGCGCTGGTAGAGGTTTGATTACTCGTGTCTTGGTGCATGTGTGGCCACGACAAGTGTGTTTTCCCGGCTAAAGTTCGGATTCGATCGAGGACACGGACGGGTCGAGACGTCTCTGCACCTACTGGGCCCTCCGCTACTATTCCAGGTCTTAGCAACAGCTAACAGCAGACTCGTTTAGTCTTTTTCTAACCTTAAGCACGACCACACCTGACGTTACGCCCCTCTTTCCTTCTTCCCTAGTGTAACATGAGCCAACGAGCGTGCAAATGTTTAGACGTTAGACGATGGATATATAGTTGGATACCCTCTTACACTACCAACAACTGCGTAGTTCCCGAGTGCCTATATCTTTCCCGAGTGTCTGGACGAAATATATCTTTCCTGAGTGTCTGGACGAAAACACTCGGGAAGGTCCCGAAGTGTTTCCGAGGACACTCGGGACAAGAAATCAATACTCGGTAGACAAAACTTTCCCGAGTGTTTTTCATAACACTCGGGAAACAAAATGTAATCCCAAGTGCATCGAAACAAAGACACTCGGGAAATTTTTTTTTGGGTCGCACCCATTTTTTCCCCCGCCGCACCTTTTTTTTTCGCTTTTAACCCTACTCCCCGCTCTATGTCCCAATCCCGCGCGCAGCCACCTCCCTGTCTTCCTCCTTCTCCCTCTTCTCCTCCTCCCACTTGGCACCTTTCGCGCCCTTCTCGCCTCCTCCTCCTCCACCATTGTGGCGCCTCCTCCCGACTCCCTCCTCCTCCGCCCGCTCCTGGTCTCCCCAGCGCCTCCTCTCTCTGGCCTTGTTGTCGGCTCCACGACCTTGGGCCCAACCCCGCTCTCCTCTCTGGCTCGGCTCGCCTCGCCAGTTCCCATGGTGCCTCATCCCACCATGGACGCTCTTGCCGCCGACCTCCGGGTCCTTGGCTTGTCATAACTCACGGCGCCTTGGCTCCAGATCTGCTTGCCTCCTCCTCCTCCCGAGTTCGTGGCCGTGCTCACGGCCCAGCCGCCTTCTTGCTTGCTGCGCCTTGGCCTCGCCTCCTCGGCTCTACTCGGCACCTCCCTCATGGCACCGCCTCTCCTGCCTCTTGCAAGCCGTTAGGCCGGTTTGCCTGTCTTTGCTACCCCTCGGCGGCGGCCGGGCAGCCTTTGGCTCTCCTCGACGCCTCCTCCTCCTAGCGCCCTTCCCTACTCGGTCAAGACTACGTGGCTCGCCCGACCTATGGTCGCTCGCCTCCAAACCGGCCGGTTTGGATTTACTCCCTTAATTCTCCCTTTTGATTTTGCTATACCTTATATGTGATGCTTTGATTTATTAATTTTGATATAGCTTGACTTCTCGATGTTGGTTGTATGATGCACAAATGAAGAAGATGGATGTGGGTTCACCGATGTTCAAGGCGGCAAGGAGGTGATGAGGTGAGTTGCTGTTATGGTGCTCCATGGGTTTGAAATATACTTCTTGGTTCACTGTGTCTCGATATGCAAAGCTGGGAGCTAGTCAAACCTACAATCTTCAGAGGAAAGGATTTTTTTGCCTAACACGTGCACTTATAATTCCTAAGTTACCAAGCAATTTATGAGTGCTGATTAACATGTGCACTTATAATTTTCTGCTTGGTTGACAGGAATAGGATTATTGACACAGCTCATCTCATGAGGGGTCTATATTACAAGAGGAATCTACAAGCAAGAAGCTCAAGTTCTAATATTTCAATAGAGAGTTATTTTGAGGAGCTTGCAATGGATGAGCATGTGTTACCATTTTGAGGAGCTTGCAATGGATGAGCATGTGGTGTTCTTAATATGTTTCATCAATGTGTAATATGTTTCGTTAATGTGAAACATCTATTTTATTTTCGAGAGTAAGTTACATCAAGCCCAAGTGTAGTTAGTTTTTTTTAATTAAATATTAATGATTGATTTGTTTTAGATTTGTTGCAACTTGCAAGACCCCACCTACATTTAGAAGCTCATCTTGATTAGCTCATCATTTTGGCATTGATTTTTACCAGATTCTCCGGCTTTGGTTCGCTGAAAGTTTATGATAGTTATCAATGTAACATTAGCTTTATGATATGTAGAGTAGATTGTTGTGCTCTTATATCTGAATGGAAAAGTTATGTTAGTTAAGGAACATACTAATGATGAAATGGATGAATATGGCACAAAAACTAATTGCATTTAGGTTTAGAGTAAGTAAACCTGAAGTAAGAACAAACATGAAGCATAATTTATTTTTAATTGTCTTCTCAACTGCTGAGACTTAAACTTTCCTGTCATGCAATATGATTCATCCAATATGAGTGGATATATGACAATTACTTTCCTAAAAATCATGGGACGAAGTTATAATGTGTGCAAACAACTTAGCCTTCTTGATACATATGCTTCTTGAGAAATTCAGGATTTGTTTTTTGGGTTTGTGCTGCAGCCAGACACTACTCCCATGTCCCAAGTTGCCAATTGAAGCTTACTCTTTCTATTTGTGCTCCTTAGATTCAATTAGATGTTGATATCCATAGCTTCTGGATTTGCAATAATTCACTCTATGCTCGTACTTTGTTTCAGTCCCTTCTACGTGTGATGAACTTGCGACGGTACAATGGGCGTGTTCTTTTTGTTCCAGCCCCAGGATATGAAGGATTTGGTGATCCTGTAGGACAAATTACCAGTTGTAAATCAAATGGGGCTAGCACTGGTGTCCAAGGAGACAGATCAAATGACTGTAATGATGAAACATGTGCCTATTTAGGCCCTTCAATTGATGAAGCTGATCTGGAATGGAGATCACTGAATGGTCCATTTGTTTCAGTTTGGGTCAGCAATGTTCCTTTTGCTAGTGAAGGTGTCATGACAGCACCACAAGCAAAGGTAAATCTCGCTCCATTTTGGTTTATTTTTTCATATTTTGACTAAATGACTAAAGGCTTAAAATATATTCATACATGTTTTGCTGTGTGCTACAATCAAGTTAGAAACTTAGCTGGTAGTTTCTTTCAAGTGATTCTAGCAATAAGTTAAATATTGTGTCAATTTAGCTGCATGCATAAAATTCGTGTGGAATCATTGATTGGAGTATCTATTTACCCTCAAGATCTAAATGCTCTTCCTGTAGTATGTAAGAATGTCAAAATGTTACCAGTCATTCAGTGGTATCATTTTCCATTTTGTGCTAATTCAATGGGGATTTTGATTGACTGGTGCCCCCTGAGCACCATAGCTTAATTCTTCTTCATCACCTTGCAGTTTGCAGATGGCTACTTGGATGCAGCTATAATCAAGGATTGCCCGAGGTCAGTTGCTCTTGGGCTCATGTTGCAGACGAAGGACGGTAGCTACGTTAAATCGCCATATGTGGAGTACTTCAAGGTGTGTTAGTTTACCCTATGCATGCGGCATGCCCAGAAAATCCACCCGATCCAAATATGGCCAAAAACTGAAATGTCATCTCTGTACTTGTTAACAGGTAAAGGCTCTCCGGATTGAGCCGGGCCTGCGCGTCAGCAGCAGTACCAAAGGTGGCATCATCGACTCCGACGGAGAGGTGATCGCGAGAGGCGACAGATCCAACGACGGTGAGCTAGAGCACCTCTGGAGCAGTGGTATCCGGAGTGTCCCAAGGCGAGTCCGTGTCAGAATTGCCCGCAAGAGGAACGACGAGGAGGACGCCAAGGAGGAACTCTACTCTTTGGTCACAGTTGCTGAGATCCCCCAAAAAGGTCTCAAAGGTTTGAAAACCAAGGTTGTTGAGGATGAGGACTAAACCTTCCATGGTTTCTGTCAGTTAGAACTTAATGCATATCTCTGCTAAGAGCAAATTTGGAAGTCTTGCTTTAGCTTATTGTTATCTACTGTTGATGACTTATGTAATAGAAGATTCGAGACATTGCTTATTTCCTTGAAGCGCTTGAAATGTTTGTCTAATTGTTTGGGATCAGTGGAGGATCTACATGCCTTGTGATGGTTCTGTGTTCCAGTATCACTTTTGAGCTATAATAAGTGGGTGGCACTTTCCCGAGTGTTTCCCAAGTGTCAACACTCGGTAAAAGTATCCTGTTACGGTGGCTAAACCCGTTGTGACGCTTATTCTCCCGAGTTTTATATGTTTCCCGAGTGTTTAGATTTACACTCGAGAAAGTTATTTTTCCCGAGTGCTGGATGTTCCCAGAGTGTTCAGATTTACACTTGGGAAAGATATTTTTCCCGAGTGTTGAATTGTTTCCCGAGTGTTCAGATTTACACTTGGGAAAGGTATTTTTCCCTAGTGTAAATCTCAAAACACTCAAGAAACCAGTTTTTCCCCCGACTAATCTCTCCCGAGCGCTCTTTCCGGACGGCCGACCTTCGGGAAAGTATCTCCCGAGTGTTTTCACAAATTTCCCGAGTGTTTTAGACACTCGGGAAAAACCAGGATTCTGGTAGTGTTAGGCATTGTTTGGAGCGTGATATTTTTTTTCTAATACTTATGGGAAATGAACTGTTTCTCTCTCTCTCTTTTGTGAGAGAATGGAATTGCTTCCTGTGGAGCTCCTAATACTTCTAACTAGAAGATGGTGTGCATACGAGCTATTTTAAATGCATAGCACAATATCAATGTTCCATTCCCTTCACTCCCTTGATGACAAGGAAGATCTGCGAGTTCGTTTTTCTTTTTGTTCACTTTTAATTGGAAGATGGTGTGCATATGAGCTATTTATGCCACTCACTCCACTCCCTTGCTCCCTTGTTGACAAGGAAGATCTGCGAGTTCGTTTTTCTTTTTGTTCGCAGAAAAAAGGGAAAATGCATGAAAGCAACGGAAGATTCCAGAAACAGGCCTGTAACTTTAGTTTTAAGTTTGTATAATGCTACGAGAAATACTATAGGACTCTATATCGTTCCAATGGTATAGGCATTCACCGTTTATACCGATCCAACGGGACGTGCACTCCCCCCCCCCAATATTCCCCCACCACTCCCATCATTCTCTCTCTCTCTCTCTCACCCACCTCATCCCATCTCATCTCTCTCCATCGTCTCCGCTGGCCATGGCGGTGAGGGTTGGGTGTCTTCGTGCTTTGGGGGGGGGGGGTCGGATCCGGCACGAAGGGGCTGGGCGACATCAGGGGTGGTTGGATCCGGCGTGCAGCGGGGCTAGGCGGCGGTCGGATCCAGGGCTCGGTGGCATTGGAGTCCCTCTCTCACCATTGTCAGGGAATAAGGACGCATGGGCTCACTCGCCGTCGCCAGAGAAGAAGGTCGGTTAGGAGACGAAGCAACGAGGTTTAGATCGTCGGACTCCTCCACTCACTGGTCGCCACACGCTCTATGTGTGCTACTTCCGAATCCTCCTACTCTCGAGTGCGCAGCTGCCCCATGCAATCCGCCATGGAGCGCTGTGGAGGACCACGCCGTGGAGCGCCGCCATTGTCCGTGGAAGCCACCATGCTGCCCGTAGCCGCAGTGAGCTCATCAAAACTTGCTGAAACTCATTGAAATTTCTTGAAAATTTTGGTCGAAACTTCTTGAAACTCCTTGGTTTAAACTTGTTGAACCTATTGAAACTTGTCGAAACCTCTTGAAATTTGAATTCCAAAAATTTGAAACTCGTTGAAACTTTGTTGGAACTTCTGGAAACTTCCATATTCGTGCGAAACTCACCAAAACTTGATACCTTTCAATTTTTTTTTGAAACTTCATGATGTTATGTTTCTTTCGGATCGTCTAGGAGTAGATCTAGCCGGGGTGCTTGATGAATCAAAGACCTAGGATACGTTCTAGTGCAGCAATAGAGAGACAGAGAGGGGTGGTTGAGGTCTGACGAACCTGACACCGCGGAGGGGAAGGGTTCAGAGGCCGCCATCGGGTTCGTTGGTGAAGTCTGCGCCGCACGGCAATGACGTCGGTGAAGAGGCGATGAAGACATCGACGTCGATCAACAAGCGGCGCTGGCGGTGGCTTCCGTCATTGGTCGCGCCCTCACTTAGATCGGGTTTAGGGTTTGTCGGTGGGGAGGTCGGCTCAGGTCAACCTCGTGATAAGAGCCGCTGGCCCCCACCTCTTTTTATAGCGCAGGGTGACAGGGGCCCTCCAGCCATGGTGGGCTAGTCGCCCCCGATCAGGGCGCGAATCAAAAGGCCCAACTGGGCCGTTGGGTCCAGTTAGGTAAGAGATCAACCTAACAATCTCCCCCTTGATCTCTTTCCATCTTTCACTTTCATATCATTTACTTTTGTTCATTTCATTACAGATTAGCGCATAGAGCATGTCTCGTCGTCACGGTCCATTGCCGATAGATTTAACAGCTACAACACACTACTCTGTTCTGAAATAGATACTTATCTTTGGGCCTTCTTTTGTCCAGGAGTTATAGGCTTTCCCTTAAACCCATGCCGGCTACATGTTCTCTGAACACGTTGGGTGGTAAGCTTTTTGTAAGTGGATCCGCTAACATCTTTGCGGTACTTATATGCTCAAGACTTATAATCTGATCCCGAACTTTATCTTTCGCAACATAGTACTTTATGTCAATGTGTTTGGCAAGCACCACTTGACTTATTGTTGTGGGCATACATTATCGGGTTCATTATCGCAGACAACTTAAGTGGTCTATTGATGTCGTCAACCACTTTCAAACCGGTATGAACTTCTTTAGCAGTTCACCGCCTCGTAGCCTCATAACATGCTACAAACTCGGCATACATTGTGGACGATGTAGTGACGGTTTGCTTTGAGCTTTTCCACGATATAGCTCCTCCAATGAGAGTGAACACATATCCGGATGTAGACTTTCTATCATCTCCTAAAATCGAATCAGTATACCCCACTATATGGAGTGAATCGGATCTTACGTATGTCATCATGAGGCCTTTTGTTCCTTGCAAATAACGCAAGACTTTCTTTATCAATTTCCAATGTTCTATTCGAGATTGCTCGGAATCGCCAAGTAACCCAGGTAACAAAAGCTAAGTCGTATGTGCACACTTGAGCATCTTGTAAGCTTCCGAATTTGAAGCATATGGAACCGCTTTCATTTGATCGATCTCATCTTGTTCTGGGGCATTGAAAATCCCCATATCTGCCCCTTGACTATAGGTGCGGTGAAGGACTACATTTATGCATCCCAAATTTCTTTAAGACTTTCTCTATGTATGTCTTTTGTGATAGTCCCAATATCCCTTTGTTTCTATCCCTGAATTTGATCCTAGAACGAACGAAGCTTCACCAAGATCTTTCATATCAAAGTTTGAGGACAAAAACTTCTTTGTCTTGATGGCAGTGACATCACTACTAGCCAAGAGGATATCATCCACATACGTGATTAGGAAGATAAACTTCCCATCTTTAAACTTTGCATAAACACGCTTGTCCTCTACATTCTCTTTAAACCCAAATTTTCTTATTGTCTTGTCAAACTTCAAGTACCCTTGTCTTGAAGCTTGCTTTAACCCATAAATCGATTTCTTTAGGCGGCATCCCATTCCTTCATTTCCTTCCATGACAAAACCTTTCGGTTGTGCCATGTAAACATTTTCCTCCAAATCCCCATTAAGAAATGCCGTCTTTACATCCATCGATGTAACTCTAAATCATAATGTGCTACTAATGCCATTATGATTACGAAGAATCTTTACATGAGACCGGAGAAAAGGTCTCATTGTAATCAATCTCTTCTCTTTATGTAAATCCTTTTGCCACAAGTCGCGCTTTGTATCTTTCTACATTCCTTGGGAGTCAAGCTTTGTCTTGTAGACCCATTTACGACCCTCTTGTTTTGGCTCCTTTAGGAATAATTTCCAAGTCCCAGACTTTATTAGTCTTCATGGACCTCATTTCCTCTTCCATGGCTTCAAGCCATTTTGAGGAATTTTCGCTTCTCATGGCTTCTTCAAATGAGGTGGGATCTCTTTACATTAGCCTCAGAAGAACTCTAGATGCTGTCTAACAAAACAAGGTTTGGGTTAAATACTTTAGCCTCAGCAGGACTCCCCCACACACGTAAGTGGTTTAATGAGGGAACTCTTCCTGTCCACAACTCGTACGGTGTTTTGGGCACCGACTTACTAGGCACTCTGTTGAGAATATGAATGGCGGTTTTCAACGCCTCCATCCATAGACTCAATGGCAGTGTGGAATAGCTCATCATGCTTCGCACCATATCCATCAGAGTACGGTTGCGTCTTTCAGCTACTCCATTTTGTTGAGGTTCGCCCGGTGTAGAATACTGGGCTACTATACCATTTTCCTGTAAAAACCTTGCAAAAGGTCCAGGAACTTGTCCATATGGGGTATGTCGACCATAGTACTCCCCCCCACGATCGGACTATCTTAATCTTTAAATCGTGTTGGTTTTCAACTTCAGCCTTAAATATCTTGAATTTATCCAAGGCTTCATTTCTTTCTTTGATTGGATAAATATATCCAAAACGGGAGTAATCATCTGTGAATGTTATGAACGAGTCATAACCATCCACACTTTTCACAGGAAAAGGACCACAAATGTCTGTGTGAACAATTTGTAGAACTCCTGTGCTTCTTTTGGCGTCTTTCTTAATTTTCTTTACATATTTTCCTTTAATGCATTCTCTGCATTGTTCTAAGTCTGAGAACTCTAATAGAGGAAGAATTTCATTCTTAACTAGTCTTTCTATTCTCCCCCTCGAAATATGGCCTAAACGACAGTGCCATAATTTCGACGACGCATCTAGAGTTCTCTTTCGTTTCCTGTTTACATTCGTAGACGAGGATTCATTCACTTTCTCGCACGCGACGTTCCCTTTATCGCATACGACATTCACATCATCACATAATGATAACAAATAAAGTTCATTTTGTAAGATGGCAAGACCAACACATTCTTTATTAAACATTATTTCACACTTGCCATTTCCAAAATTACAATCATAACCATCTTTGTCCAAATTTGAAACACTAATCAAATTCCTCTGTAAAGAGGGAACAAAAGGACATCTCTAAGTAAAAGATTGGAGCCATTAGCTAACTCTAATGAAAGATCGCCAACGGCTTCAACTTCACTTGGACTCCATTTGCAACTTTAATGCATCTTTCGTTTCTTTGCGTAGTCCTCGTCGAGCGGAATCCTCAGAAGGAATTAGCAACATGAGCAGTTGCTCTGAGTCAATCCACCAAGTGGATTTGAATATTGCACATACAGCATTCATTTATAAAGGTAATAATGTTCTCACCTTTCTTTGCCATTATCATCTTTAAGTAATCGGACAGTTCTTCTTGTAGTGTCCCGTCTTCTTCTGATGAAGACACTGATCTTTGTCTACTGCAAACTTATTTTGTTGAGGCTGATGGACATGGGCTTTTCCCTTGTTCTTTGAGGAGAAGTTACTGTTGAAGTTCTTTTTCTTGTTGTCCTTCACATAGTTGATAGAACCACCATGTGAGGATTTAATTCTTTCCTCCTCTTGCACACACATAGCTATGCACTTTTCTAAGTCCCATTTCTCGGGCTGCATGTTATAGTTGACAACAAAGGTGTCAAACTTTTCCGGCAAGGAAGCAAAAATCAAATGAATAAGGAACTCATCCTTGAGAGCCAAATCCATTGGTTTAAGCTTGGATGCCAAATTGCTCATCCTTAGTATGTGCTCTCTTATGCCACTGCCACCACCAGAGTACCTTTCTGTCACAAGCTGCTTAATTAGCTGTGTAGCATAAGTCTTTGAAGAGCCAGTAAACTGACTCTTTATTTTCTCAAGGTACTCTGTGACAAGAAACACACTCTGCGATTGAGCCTGCAGTGCGAGCTCAATCGTGTTCTTTATCACTGACCATACATTTCTTGTTGGTCAGGGTCCATTCTTATGCTCAAGGTCATAAGACATCTGTAAGGGAGCATGGTCCCTCTGTCTTTTCTGCCAAGCAGTATCATCCTCATTTTGATCCCTCACCAGTGCCATAGGCTCAGTGGGGCGTCTTTGTAGTGAGGACCCACCCACCTCGGCCAAGATAAACGCTAAGTCTATCTTTTTCTTCCACTCTCCATAATTATCTCCTTTGAGAGTGGGATCTCTCGATACAACCCATCAAGTTGTATCCGCCTGAAAATTTAGTTCAAATAAAGTGAGAACGTAACAGGAAAATTATATGCCTTATTTCCAACGTTGGTCAAAAATACGACATACAATTTTAATCTATACATTAAATCTACATCACCGTTGGGCAGAAATAGAAATAATGCATAAAATCATCAATTAAAAATTATAATACTGTTATTATCAACGTTGGTCAGAAAATAACAATATCATAATTCACAACAATTCTCAAAAAATTAAATTCTCCCGTTGGTTCGAATTTAATTTAAAGAGTAATCAACATTAACTTTTGTAGCGGAAACATGAAAGCTATGTTGATTTGTGATCCAAATTCTTTACATCAATTAGGCGGCTTACGGGCGGAGCGAGCGAGTCTGAAGCGCCCATTGTGCACGGCCTGCACCTGTGGACGCTGAAGTGCGGGCGAAGCCCCCGCAATGTGGATCCAATAGCTCCAATCAGACTTTGTTCCTTTGGCCTGACCAAGAAAACGACCCGGCCGCCTCCCTTGCACGCTTGCTGCCGCCGCACCCAAAGCCGCAACTGGGGCTGGGCAAGAAAGCCGCTGTGATCGCGCCGCGCCCTGGGCGGCCAATGGTCGATGAATCTGGAGCGTCCATGTTGATCCGACGGCCGAAGCGACGATGTCATTGGATCAAAACCACCCCGCGGCCGCGGCTGCCCCTGAAAACCCTAGGCATTCTCTTCTTTGCTCTCTCTCTCTCTCTTCGTCGCTCTCCTTTCTCTCCTCCGCAAGAAGAACAAAGAAAGAATCGAAGCGGAAGCAAGAGCGAAGGTGATGGCGCCGTCACGGGTCCTCTCTACCGGCCAAGGCTTCCTCCCAGTGAAGGCCTTGCCGCATTGCCGAAGCGGTCCGCTGCGGCGCCATTTCCCGAAAGCACTACCACGCCACGAGCGGCGGCAAGCAGTCTTGGCGGCGAGGTAGGCCTCTTCCCCTTCCCCTTTTCTTTTCTTTGATTTTCCTTTCTTCTCTTCTCGGATCTATCCGATTTAGGGTTGGGGATGGGGTTAGGATCGAGATTGGGGTTTGGTTAGGGTTAGGGTTTCGTTCACTGTTCATCTTCCCCGACGGGTTAGGGTACTGTTCTTCATCCCCGACGGGTTACGGTTCGGATGAACCTCTGTTCTTTTCTCAGATCCAAACGGATCTAGTCTGTTAGGCTAGATCTATACCTAGTTAGGCTCTGATACCATTGTTATGTTTCTTTCGGATCGTCTAGGAGTAGATCTAGCCGGGTGCTTGATGAATCAAAGACCTAGGATACGTTCTAGTGCAGCAATAGAGAGACAGAGAGGGGTGGTTGAGGTCCGATTTAACCCGACACCGCGGAGGAAGGGTTGAGAGGCCGCCATCGGGTTCGTTAGTGAAGTCTCGCGCGGCAATGGCGGCATCGGTGAAGAGGCGATGAAGACGTCGACGTCGATCAAAGAAGGGCGCTGGTGGTGGCTTCAATCCATCGGGTCGCGCCTCACTTAGATCGGGTTTAGGGTTTGTCGGTGGGGAGGTCGGCTCAGGTCAACCTCGTGATAAGAGCCGCTGGCCCCCACCTCTTTTTATAGCGCAGGGTGACAGGGGCCCTCCAGCCATGGTGGGCTAGTCGCCCCCGATCAGGGCGCGAATCAAAAGGCCCAACTGGGCCGTTGGGTCCAGTTAGGTAAGAGATCAACCTAACACATGAAACATGTTGCTATATCGCTGTAACGCCATATTGTTCCCTAATCGCTTCCTAATGCTTCTCTAACCCTAAGTGCCTCTTGACTATCATGGTGTACATGCCCTTTTCCTTGAAAAAAAAGAAGATACAATCCAGATCAACTTTTTCTCTCATGTTCTTAAGAGAACCCATATCGACCTTTTCATGTGCATCACAATTTACAACTCTCGGTCTAGACATACATCCAACTCACGAGGCCCATAAAAACACAGAAGAATTTTATTGGATTCTTAGGATAAATATATGGGTTTTGCTAGTTAGTACTCAAGTATATTTTTTGTTTGGCAGTACTCGATTTCGCAGCCGTCCGATGGAGCTCTAAGATCGACGCCAGACTTTGAAGCCAACCAAGCGGGTTGGTGCGCTAACTGGTGTACCCGTTGAGATATGAAACCATCGATTTGAACAATATTCAACATTGGAGACTGCACGTTCTTGTCTCAATCTACTTACTACTATTGCTTTGTGCATTGGTCTCTCCGTCTCCTCTCCTTCATATTTACTCCCCCTCAGATTACACTGTGCGCTGGGGGATAAGAATCATCAAGAGGGAGAGGGAGTGAACCGAATGGGGGCTCTTGATCTGCCTTGGTAGCCACAAGGAGAGGGCATTGGCGATTTAGAGGGCTTTTAGTGCGTGATTTGTACCTGACCCAATGGAGGGGATTTGGATTCAGAGTCATTTTTGTGTTCTTCTCGGATCTATGATTTTGTTTTACTGATATAAGTGATTTGTGTTTCTTGCTTCCATTTTTATTGCGTGAGGTCAAACAGGTGGACAAGGTGTTTTTGGTTTGGGGATTTCTCCTAGTAGTATTGGCCCAGGACCAATAGGTGTGTGTTTTGAAGATTTCCTCATCAAGACATTTTGATTTGTGTGATGTTCTTAGTTGGCGATCTGTTCGTAGTGTAGTTGTAGTAGCAGTAACCTATCTTTGTCAATATTGTGTTCTGTTAAGGTTTAGTAGCAATAGTACTTAGCTATTTTGTGGTCGTGATGTGTTTAGTCTTTGTCAGCTCTTACACTTATTAGTGGATGTGTTCTGCAGTTGCGACTTGTGAGCTCCGTGTTAGTACTTGTAGGTCCTTTTGAGCTTTGTGTCCAGTGTCAGTGGTTGCAGAAGTTACCTGCTTGTGTATCTGTGTTTTACATCAAAAGCAGATAATTCAATGTAAAAATTAATTTTTTTGGACTTTTTACTAGAATTATGAAATGTAATATATGTAAAAATTGTTTAAACTTACATAAAAAATAGCATAACTGTAAGGTAGCATAATATTACTTGCATTTTTTTACCAAAATTTTTACGCTTTTCTTCCGAGCCGAAGTTTAATACTTGATGAGTTGATGTTTTATGGGGCTATTCATATTCGGTTACAGAACATATGTCAGTCATTAAAGCATTGGTTGTGGCCCATTGCCCAACAGAAGACAAAACGAAGACTGCCCGGAGCACTCGGCTTGAACAGATTATTAGCCCACAGAAAAAGATCCGACCCCACTAATGCACTTCATTATTGGGCACGCGTGGAACACCTCATCAGTTTTTTTAAAACGTTAATCACTGCTCAAAATTTGAGTACTCCCTACCAAACTAGTACTCGATTAGGCTATGTGTATCTTTGATATCGAGACCGAAAAAGGTTTTTTTCTTTCATTATCTAAAAAAAATAGTACTCGATTCTCCCGTAGACACCTCCTAAATATAATTGTTTCGTTAAAAATTGCTGGAAGAACTTCTCCCTTGTCCTTAGCCTTTACTTCAGGAATCCTACGTTTCCAAATGGGACCAACAGAGACAAACTCCAAAGTCAAAGCGCCTGATCAAAAGAGCCCAGCCCATTACGAGAATGCAACTCAAAGCCCCGACTCTCCTAACTGGCTAACTCCCAAGTCCTAAACCCCAACCACACACCCGCCGCCGCCGCCGCTAAGCCTCCGCCCATGCTCTTCGCCGCCGTAAATCGCACGGCGGCTCTGTGCGAGGCGCACCCGAGCTCTACGCCCTCCAAACCGTAACCCACCATGACACCCTACCCCCTCGGATGCCCTTCCGACCACGCCTCCCCATCCGCAATATCCTCCTGCCTCACCTCCGCCGCCGCCCTCCCCGCCCGCCCGCGCCTCTGCGTAGACCTCTCGCCGTATCTCCCTCAGCGGCAGCGGCGGCGGCGGCAACAGAGTCCGAGGAGGACGTGGTTGTTGCCAGGGACGCGCTACTAGCCCCTGCCCGCGTTGGCGGGGTCGGAGGAGCGCCTAGGCTTGGCTGGAAAGGCGGGGCAGCGTTTGGGGAGGACAAGGCGGAGTTCGAGAGGAAGGCCTCGATTGCCGCGCGAATCAAGTTCTTCCATGAACTGCTGTGGGAGAGGAGGTGGCGGGAGTTGCGGGCAGGCTTGGCGCAGATGGTGATCCAACAAGGTGGGCGCACTGTTAATTTTCGGATTTGTAATAAGCAATTACTCTTGGGGAGGAGATGGGCACGCGATTATTATTTCGTTGCTGGGCTGCAATTCTCGATGCTGTTAGTCACATATTAGCTGAAAAGCGTCGGTGTCTCGGTGATAAGTGTGAAGAGGCATATAAATGTCTTTTAGCAGTTTTGATTGATATGACAGAGAGTATAGTGTTATTCCGGAGTCATGATCATTCATTCATTCTCATATGCAACAGTCAAAACAAAACTGGCAGCGGAAACATTAGTGTGTAAATCTGGCCTTTAAACATGAATAAAGCTGGAGATTACCATCGTATGCACACATGGATATTCTTTCATATGTCTTCTACATGATAATTTGTCATCTGTAAAAGTTCATAGTATCTTCATTATCTCTCAACACATATATCAGCAAAGAACACTGAGTTCATAATTCATATTTAATGATATCATATTTTGTACTGTAGGATCCGGGTCTGCTGCGACTCTTTGTGACATCTTGTGGAATGTATTCAGAGAATGCGATTCCAGCGGTGTTGTATGGGATGCTCTAGCAAATAGTTATGCTAGAGCTCAGATGATTCATGATGCTCTTTATGTTCTTAGTGAAATGAACAGCCTAAACATGCAGATCTCAGTGTACACCTACGACAGTTTATTGTACAGCCTAAGGATGACAGACATGGCGTTGGAGCTTTTTGAAGAAATGGAGTCATGTGGTATCTCTCCCAGCGAGTATTCACAAAGCATTCTTGTCGATGGCCTCTGCAAGCAAGATAAGGTTGGAGAGGCTTTATCTTTCCTTCAGGAGGCTAGAGAAGGGGGAAAGTTTAAACCCTTGGGGATGACCTTTAACATTCTTATGTCTGCATTGTGTAATTGGGGGTTTATTCAGGCTGCAAAATCATTTTTATGTCTGATGCTGAAGTATGGATTAAACCCTGACAGGTATACCTATTCTACTCTTATACACGGTCTATGTAAAGTAGGTTCCATGGATGAAGCATTGGATCTATTTGAGAGAGTGACAAAGGAAGGAATGGAACTTGAGATTGTCACCTACAACAGCCTTATCAATGGCTACCGCCTGCTTGGTTTAACAAGAGAAATTCCAAAAATTATTCAGATGATGAGATGCCAAGGCATTGAACCCGATCTTGTTACTTATACTATACTTATTGCTGGTCATTGTGAAAGTGGCGATGTTGAAGAAGGGATGAAGATAAGAAAGGACATCCTAGACCAAGGGTTGCATTTGAATATTGTCACATACAGTGTCCTTCTCAATGCTCTCTTCAAAAAGGGTTTGTTCTATGAGGTTGAAAACCTACTTGGTGAGATATACAGTATCGGTCTAGATATTGATGTGGTTGCATATTCCATCCTCATCCACGGGTACTGCAAACTAGGAGAAATTGAAAGGGCGCTTCAAGTATGCAATGTGATGTGCTGTTCTCAGAGGGTAACACCAACATCGCTAAACCATTTATCTATTCTTCTAGGACTTTGCAAGAAAGGACTGCTAGTTGAAGCAAGGTGGTATTTGGAAAATGTAGCTAGCAAATATCAGCCAAGTGATGTAGTGCTCTATAATATACTTATTGATGGTTATGCAAAGATCGGTGATATTGGTAGTGCTGTTCGTCTGTATGATCAGATTGTTGTAGCTGGTATGTGCCCAACCATTGTCACATGCAACTCTCTTCTCTATGGATATTGCAAAATTGGGGATCTACAAGTTGCGGAGAGCTATTTTAGGGCTATTCAGTTGAGTAGTCTGCTGCCAACAGCAGTAACATACACTACCTTGATGGATGCACTCTCTGAAGCTGGAAAAGTTAATACTATGCTAAGTCTTTTTGATGAAATGGTTGGAAAGGGGATTAAGCCAAATGCGATAACTTACAGTGTAGTTATCAAAGGACTTTGTAAGCAGCTCAGATTCCGTGATGCTATCAATGTTCTCCATGACATGCAAGGTGTTAATGCTGACCCAATAACTTACAATACGCTTATACAAGGTTTTTGTGAAGCACAGAACATTAAGATGGCTTTCCTCATATATGAAAGTATGGTATACTGTGGCCTAGTGCCGACACCTGTTACCTATAACTTACTTATTAATGTGCTGTGCTTGAAGGGAAAAGTTGTTCGAGCAGAAATGCTTTTGGATTCCCTAAGAGAAAAAGGCGTTGAGTTGAGAAAATTTGCCTACACAACGCTCATTAAAGTTCAGTGTGCAAAAGGAATGCCTTACAATGCCATTTTATTATTTGGTAAGCTTCTAGATGCAGGGTTTGAGGCCTCTATTGAAGACTTCAGCGCAGCAATCAATCGACTTTGCAAAAGGCAATTTGCCAAAGAAGCCTTTATGTTCATCCCGATTATGTTATCTGTTGGCATTTACCCAGATACTCAAGTTTATTATGTGCTGGGTAGAGCTCTGCACAGAAGAGATGAGCTTTTCTATCTACCCATATTGCAAACACTTGCTGTCAAAACTGGTGTTGGCATTTAGTACCTTGAGCATGTGAGTGAGATTGCCTTATCACTGTTCTTTATAGTGTACATTAAACTCAATGACCAATTCGTATTGTATTTGCTATTATTGTTTGTTGGTGTACAGGTGTTAGAGGTGCTATGTCCTCAATCTTTGGATAGATGAGGATTGAGGGCAACATAGGCCACAGGGACCTACAGGATCAACTTGTGCCAAAGTGTTAGGTTAAATCAATCTTTTACATCCAGTTGCGTCACATTTTCAGTATATTCGAATCAAGAATTTTAAGGGCCTAACATCATAGTTAACATTTTGTTTTACCCTCTTTTTGGCAGTGCCCAGAGGCCCCAGACTGAGTACCTACCAGATGGTGATCTTTTTAGCACAATCAGCAATACTGGATATGTTTTAGGTAACCATGTTTTTACCACCAATTATCTTGTTTTAAAGATAAATGTTTCTAATACTGAATGTTTGTCATTTCTTCTGAATTTGGAGTTAGTATTTGCTATGTTTTGCTAGCTTGTCAAACTATTGAAACTTATTCATAATATTTCTCATATCATGCTTGCACGTATATATGCAAAGCACACATTTAGAGAGACATACACAAAGCATCTGCACCTGCATACAAGCAAATACTCAGTTGCCCTTGCCCAATCGACCAAACATATGCATGAAATGGCTTGTTTAGTTGTTGTATTAAAAAAGTTTAACTTGGCTTACTCATTCTTTAAACCTTTCATCAGGCAAGATGTGCAATCATGACGGCATGTGTTCAGTACAACAATAATGTAGAGATGGCAAGAACACTAAATTGCCTATTTTTTTTAGGTAGGTCAAAGAACCCCATTCCTCCTCAGCCGAGTTTAATGTTTGTTACTTGGTAGGATTGCTATGAAGGACATTAGTTGGTCATGTTTTAGAAGTAAACACATGCCTTGAGATCTAAAGATTTTACTACGCAATATTCAGGTCTTTCTGGCATAAATCAAGTTCCATGCATCCTTGTTCGGTCATGTACACAAAGAGTTGTAAAGTCCTACTAAGGAGTAGCAACTAAAAGAACGAGGAAAAGAATATTACATGCCACTTCATGCCTTGTCATTTTGTTCTCACTCAGGATTCGGTAGTCGGAATATCTGTCCAGTTTCAATAAACAGTGTGTAGGAGTCCTAACATGCTTTCTAAAGTAAGATTTGTTCTCTTATTATTAGATCCATCAATGAGGCAGCTAGGCAGATGGCATTAAGGTGAGCCCGAGCCGTCACCGTCGGCCGCCCCTGGCTCATCGGTGGGTGGCTGGAGTAACGGAACAATAAAAGAAGGGAGCGTGAATGTGCTAGTTGCAGAGAGGCCATGGAGCCAATGAAGTGTCACCCGAAACTGACCGGAGGTGCGGATTTGTTAGCTGTTTCAATCTATCCTCATGCTGGTACAACATTGAGAATCGACTTACACATGCTGGAGGACGCGGAATGTGTACTTCCAACGTGCAAACAAGATGCCACCGCGCCAGTGGAACATCGGCCATGTAACGACAATTTTTTTTGTCATTCAGTGGTCACTGTGCGAGCATCCTTGCGGGAAACCAAGTTGATCCGAGGGAATCCATGAAGCATGAAAACCACGTACTTGTCGGATGGAAGAGGAGAAGGCCGAGGCAAGCCCTCCCACGGAAGGGCATCTGAGTAGGGTGGCCACCAGGAGTCAAGTCCCAAAGATCTCTTCGACCAAGCTAGTATCTCCTGAGATCTAGGTGAGCATCTGGTGCATGACCGAAAACCAAAACTTCAGGGATCGGTACGTGGGTGCGTGCTGGTCTTATTATAACTCTTAGTCGTTTTCCATCCTTTACTGAGTGAGATTCCTGTGTTTCCTTCTTTATGTAGTTTGTATAAATTGTATGCTTCGTTGTTGATGTTGCGCAATTATTTTTTGTAATCAGACCATGATTATTGGTCAGAGACAATAGCACTTTGTATTAAGACGTACAAAATTAATGTTGTGCATTGTTGAACTGTATGTATAGGTCCAGTGAATGGACGACTCGGGCTTGTCATCATTGTTATGAATATTGTGTATGTACTCATGAGACTCAATGAGCAATATATATAGGGATATGTCATACATATATAAGGAAATACAAAGAAATTTTTATTCTAACACCCTTCTCAAACTCATGGTGGATCACACACAGTTTGGAGAGAAAATACAAATGGTGTATCCTAGTCTGTGGTTTCGTGAAGAAATCAGCAATCTGTAACTTTGATGACACAAACTGTAAATCAAATACTCTCGTCTGCACCTACGAGCGAGTGTATGAAGTATCCACACTAATGTGCTTGGTGAGCTTATATTTCACTAGGTCACGGGCAATACTGATAGCATATGTACTGTCAGACAAAAGAGTCGTAGGTTTCATCACATGCGCTCCAAAATCTGTAAGCAGTCATTTCAACCAAGTAACCTCTATTGTCACTACTGCTATAGCTCTCAACTTAGCCTTTGCACTCGAACGAGAGACTATAGTCTACTTCTTTGTCTTCCAGGCAATCAAGGAGGAAAAAAACACAATAAACAGAAAGAGAACGATGATTAGAAGGATCACTAGCTCAGGTCGCATCGGAGTACGCCTGAAACTGTAGGGAGGTGGAGCTAGGAAAAAACAAACGACGAGAGATAGTTCCATACAAGTAGCGAAGAACACGAAGAAGGTGACTGTAGTGAAGATGGGTAGGACGAGCCTTGAACTGACTCAAGATATGAACAACATAATCAATATTAGGACGAGTGCCCATAAGATACACCAAACTCCTAACAAGATGACGATACCGAGTAGGATCCTCAAGAAGATCACCATTAGTGGCACAAAAGCGGTAGGGATAACTCCATGGGAGTCTCAGCAATTCAAGTGTTAGTCAGACCAAACGATTAAGAAGATCCTGGACATACTTATGCTAAGAGAGGTAGTAGCCCTTAGGCATGGAAGAGACCTCAATTCCAAAGAGGTACGTAAGAGAACCAAGATCAGTCATCAAAAACTGCTTACTGAGATGCTTCTTCAAATACGTGATGAATGAGGAATCATCACCAGTGATGAGCATATCATAAACATACAGAAAAAGTAGTGTCATACCCCAAGATGAGATATGGACAAAAGAGCAGGGTCGTGGGAACTGATAATGAAACCGACAGCAGTAACCACTGAGGTAGAATGCGCAAACTAGGCACGAGGAGCCTGTTTGATGCCAGAAAGGGCACGACGAAGACGACAGACGTGCCCATCGAGAACAGAATACCCAGGTGGTGGCTGCATGTAGACCTCCTCATGCAAAACACCATTAAGAAAAATATGTTTAACATCCAGCTGAGAGATATACCACTAGCGAACAAAAGCAATCACAACAAGAGTGCGAACAATGGTCATATGGGCAACATGGGCAAAGGTCTCATCGTAATCACGATCGTACTCCTGCTGAAAGCCGCGAGCCACAGATGAGCCTTGTAGCACTCGATAGTACCATAAGACCGTGTCTTAATCTTGTACACCCACTTGCACATGATAGGACGAGAATGCACAGATGTTGGTACAATATCCCAAGTCTCCGTACGTCGAAGAGCATCAAGCTCCTCTCCCATAGCGAGCTGCCACTCAGAATGAGGAGCAGCCTCACGATAAGAACTAGGCTCAGTGACAGGGAGGGCATGAGCTATTGGAGCAAATCCAAGACGATCAAGAGGTCAAAGTAACGGGGAGCATCATTAGAAGGATCAGATGTGGGTGTCAGCAAAATATCAGGAGAGAAGACTGGTGAAGGACGAGGACGTTTGGAGTAGTGAACATAGTTATCAAGACGTCGCCTAGGCGTCCTGGCACTCCAGGGTGGATGTCAGGGGTCATCGCCTAGGTCGCCCCCGCCTTGCCGCAGAGCCGCCTTGCCGTGGCGGTGCAGATCCGGGGGCAAGGGGCGCAGGGTAGCGAGCAGAGCTCGAGGCGGCGCGGTCCGAGCTCGGTCGAAGCGGATCCGGGTGTTGGGTTGCTCGGGGCAGCGCAGCCTGAGCTCGGCCAGCGTGGCGCGACGCAGATCCGGTGGTAGGGGCTCGGGGTGGCGACCGGAGCGCGGTGTGGCTAGCGGCCCATGACGAGGCCGAGGCAGGGGAGGCGCGGTCCAAGCGTCGAGCAGTGCGTGGTAGTGAGCGTAACTTCGAGGCGGCGGAGGCGAGGAGATCCCAGGAGAGAACACTACTACGTAAATGCTAATATCGACGCTTTGATCACGGTCGGTTCATCGAAACCGCTCAGATAAACACAATCTCGCAGCGATTTTTGTTACCCACCGCCTCGTTATTCTCCGCGCTAAAAACCGTCAGTGAAGATGTCATATCACGACGGTTCATGTTTGGAACCGCTCGTGATACTTCACGACGGTTCCAAACATGAACCGTCTGTGATATTACCCAATATCACGAGCGGTTTTTTTAGAACTGCTCGTGATACTTCACGAGCGGTTCCAAACATGAACCGCTCGTGATATTGCCCAATATCACGCACGGGTTTATTAAAACCGTCCGTGATAATTAACTCATCACGAGACGATATATATAGCTCCGCCTCCCAACCAAAAACAGATATAGTTTTCTTGATCTCCATATCTCTGGCGCTACGATAGGTCCATCGCCGCCTCGTGCGGTTTGAGTACATCGCCTCACCTCACCGAGCCGGCTGGTCCATTTCAACAGATATTGTCGCCGAGGAGCTTGCCGCCGTCGCCTCTTCACCGACGACGACCCACCGCGCTTTGGACCTTCCCCGACTTTCATTGACACCTTCCTCGTGATCGAGGTGAGATCTTGAAGCATAAGCATCCTTTAATTTGAGTAGTTTGAGCGTTTACGCCAAATCGCTAGTTTCAGGCGCCTCCATGTGGGACATCACCGTCGGTTCGCCTCAGGCGAGACCTTAGGGCCGAGAGCCACGACTATATAGCAATGCGATGTCACCCCTAAGCCCAATTTGAGCTTCAAATTAATCCTACTGTTTTTAATCATTTAGTTAATAAACTAACGACTCTATGACATGTGGGACCGCCATAGATTTTATAAATAAAATCATGAAATAAAAAATGAGTCATTGACAAGTAGGGCCCACATGTAAGTTAATAAAATCCGAAAAAATGTAAAAATGAAAAAATTGTAATTAAGCCTCAGAAAATACGCTTTCGAAAGTCATCACCCTTTTATTTTTTTTCGTGGTTTTCAATACGAACCGTGTGATGGACCGGTTGGATGTACACCGAGAACCGTGTGAGTGAAGAGTACATTAATGGCGTGTCGCTTACAAGAGCCGCCGAGGAGGATATGTTGAATAAGGGCGGAATATATGTATCGTCCATGCATTGATCGCGAGAATCTAAAGATGTTTAACAACCGAGCGCAGATCGAAGCACACTTGATTCAAGGGGTTTCAAAAGGGTTATACATGTTGGACCATCCACGGTGAAGAGCATATTATACAGAAGTCAACGATATGCATATTATACGAAAAGTCAACGATATGCCGCGAATGATGTCGATTGTGGTTCCGATTCGGATAGGTCGCACGATGACAATCTAGATCGGATGCTTCCATGATGCGAAGGGAACCGTGATGAGAGGGAGTATGTTCAATTCCGGGGCGTGATGGAGGGCTCAGAGAAACCTTTGTTCCCGGGCTGCAAGTCGGAATATACAAGGTTGCCATCCGTGCTTAAACTGCTAAAATTGAAGGCAAGCAACGGTTGGTCCGACAAGAGTTTCACGGAGCTGTTAGGTCTCTTAGCGGACATGCTTCCGGAGGGAAATGAGTTGCCCAAAACCACCTACAAAGCCAAAAAGGTTCTTTGTCCATTGGGAATGGAAGTAGAAATAATACATGCATGTCCGAACGATCAGATCCTCTACCGTAACGAGTATACAAACATGCATGTATGTCCGTGTGCAACGATCCCGATACAAGCGTAAGAAGCAATCGATGACGACGAGGAATCGAGGTGAAGAAAGGACCTCCTTCTAAGGTGGCGTGGTATCTTCTGTAATTCCCGCTTGAAGCGGTTTTTGCGAACCCAAAGAATGCAAAAACTGCTATATTGGCACTCAAGAGGAGCGTAAGAATGACGGAAAGTTAAGACACCCTGCTGATTCCGCCCAGTGGAGAAACATCGATAGGAGGTTTGCAGACTTCGGTGCGGAACCGAGGAATATAAGGTTTGGATTGAGTACAGATGGAATGAATCCTTTCGGTAACATGAGCAGTCGACATAGCACTTGGCCGTGGCGCTCAGTATCTACAACCTTCCTCCTTGGTTGTGTATGAAGCGGAAGTATATTTTGTTGTCGATACTTATCCAAGGGCCGAAGCAACCTGGGAATGATATTGATGTGTACCTAGCACCATTGATGGAAGATCTAAAAATACTGTGGATTGAAGGGGTACAGGTATGGGATGCGTACAAACGAGTGAACTTCACTTTACGTTCCTTGTTGTTCGCACCATAAATGATTATCCCGCCCTTGCTAATCTGTCGGGCGAGTACAAAAGGGCCAAAGCCCAGACTCACCGCTTAGATGATACCGAGAGTGTGTGGTGAATCACTCGCAAGAAAACGTGTACATGCGTCATCGTGGGTTCCTTCGAGGGCTCACCCATACCGCAGATGAAGAAACAATTGACGGAGAGAAGGAGGACAGTTCGGCTCCAAGGCATTTAAGCGGAAAAGAGGTCTATAATATGGTTAAGGATTTAGATGTTGTGCTTGGAAAGGGATGTAAATTGACGACAAGTAAGAAGAACATGTGGAAGAAGAGATCAATATTTTGGGACTTACCTTATTGGGAGCACCTAGAAGTTCGCCAACGATCGGCGTCATGCATGTAGAGAAGAATGTATGTGATGACTTGATTGGTCTCTTCTTGAACATTCGTGACAAAACAAAGGATGGTGTCAACGCATGCGGCTTGACTTGGTTGATATGGACATCGGACTGAGTTAGCACCAACAAGGACCGATAAAGGATGAACGTACCTTCCCCTCGCTTGTTACACTCTATCCAAGGCCGAGAGAACCGAATCGTGCGGTGCTTGCATGGCGTGAAAGTTCCGTCCGGTTACTCGCCAACATGAAGAAACTTGTTTCGATAAAAGATTTGAAGTTAATTGGCATGAAGTCTCATGATTGTCATGTGTTGATGACACAAATGCTCCTGTTGCAATTAGAAGTATTTTGCCGATCAAGGTCAGAGACAATCATGAGGTCGTGTTATTTTTTAACACAATTGCTCGAAAGGTCATCGATCTCGAAGGACTAGATGCTCTGCAGACGAGGTGGTGATGACACTATGTGATCTTGAGATGTATTTCCCTCCGCGTTTTTCGATATCATGGTCCATCTCATTGTTCATATTGTGAGGAGATAAAGATGTGCGGGCCCGTGTTCCTACATAGCATGTACCCGCTCGAGAGGTTCATGGGAATTCTCAAGTCATATGTACGGAATCGATCTCGGCGAGGGCAAGATCGTCGAAGGTTATGCAACCAAGAGGTCATTGAGTTCGCCTCGATTACATGGCTCAGTCGAACCGATAGGGTGTGCCTCGATCTCGCCATGAGGGGAGGCTCGAGGGTATCGGGACCATCGGAAGGAAAGCAATCACTCCAAATATGGATGCGTATGCTCAAGCCCATTTCACGGTCTTGCAACACATGACCGAAGTGTCCCGTATATCGACCGGCTGGGGACGTGCTTGCAATGTAATCCGCCGCGCGGATGTTTGGATCACGAGACAACACAATGAGCGGTTCAACCAATGGTTGAAGGAGCGACTTGCTAGGAGCTCGTCAAGTGATATCTTGACATGGTTGGCAAAAGGGCCAACATTTACTGCTTGTAACATGGCGAGGATACAACATAAATGGTACACATTCTATACGCAGGCTCAGGATATAAAAAGCACTAACCAGAACAGCGGTATCCGCATAAATGCATTCAAGACCGATGGGCTGAGGAGCTCCTACTATGGGCAAATAGAGGAGATATGGGAGCTCGACTCGTTCTTTTCAAGATCCCCTATTTCGTGCCGTTGGGTCCATCTCCCACAGGTGAAGGCCGACAAGTACGGCGTCACTACCGTGGACCTCGAACGTGTCGGATACAAAGACGAACCATTCGTACTGGCTAACCAAGTTGTTCAAGTCTTCTATGTTACCGACCCGGCAAATAAGAAGCGCCACGTAGTTCTTCATGGAAAAAGGAGGATTGTCGGAGTTGAGAATGTAGTGGATGAGGAAGAATACAATCAATTTGACGAGTTGCCTCCTTTCAAAAACGGCATAAGGGTCGAGGAAGAAGAACGTGACGAAACTAGCTACATACGCGTCGATCATCATGAAGGGCTAATTTTTAAAGATTAATTGAACAATGTGTGTATATGTATATACATTACGATGAATGGTTAATTTTAGTTCATTTGAGTTAATTAATTGATTTGTCTTGTGAAATGGATGTGATTGTTTCTCAAATGAATGTGAATTGGATGTATATACATGTACTTGTTGTCTTTTACGCTTGTTTCAGAGGGCATGGCTAGCATTTCTGAGGCTAGCTAATAAACAGATCGATCTAGATATTAACCAATACAAAATAATATCACGCATGTTTGAACTACAGATCGTCTCACATGTATATCACGAGGCGGTTGTTTATCAATACCGCTCATGCTATATATATATCACGACGGTTGTTTATTAACACCGCTCGTGATATCATATATCACGAGCGGTTCTAAGTTAGAACCGCTCGTGATATCATATATCACGACGGTTGTTTATTAAAACCGTCGTGATTCATCACATATCACGACGGTTGTTTATTAAAACCGCTCGTGACACATCGCATATCACGAGCGGTTCTAAGTTAGAACCGTGCAGATAGTATGTATATCCTGACGGTTCTAATTTAGAACCGCTGCGTGATGTCCATCCCTATTTACATTCGGACTCTAGCTAGGGTTTGCCGCGCCGCCACTCTCAAGCGATTAAGTTTCTCAACTCCTCTCGCTCCCTCCTCCCCGAGCCCGCCGCCACCGTCCTCGACGCCGCCTCCTCGAGCCCGGCGCTACTCCTCCCGATCCTGGCGACGCCGCCTCCTCCTCCCCCCGTGCGCCCCCCGAGCCTCGCCTCGCCCAGCCCCGCCTCCTCCCCTCCCAGGCCGTGGCCCTCCCCTTCGACGCCCTACCGCTGCTGCTCAGATCTTGCTCCTGCTCGTCCGTCTCGTCGGCGCTTGAAGGTAACCAATCTTGAGTTACCGATCGACCCCACGCCTTTCCCTAACTATTTCTATCAATAATCTGTCATGGTCCTTCATGATAATTGTACATGTTTTAGGAATTTGTATTTGTTCTAGTTAGTTATTCATATGGTATTTGTTTTGATACTGCTACTGGAATACATTGCAATGATAATTCTATTTCTTGTGAAGATGTCTTCCACTCATTCTGAGTCATCGCCGCCTCATGTGTCTGATGATGCACCATCCTCTGGAACAATATCCAACCGCGGTAGAAGAAGAGGAATATCGAAAAGGCCCACGGGCCGATTTACCATCACGGAGGTCGATCACAGGGACCCTATCAATCCTCGCCGAAAGCAAATGCGGCGTCGCATTCCGGAGAATGGTCGGAATAGTTGCACGGAACGGGTCAAGATCACCTATGATTCGTGGAAGGTGGTGCCCGACCATCTGGCTTCTTTGTCTTTGGCGGAAGTTCTCGCATCATTCGAGATCCCTAAGAACTCACGGACTCCGTCGACGACACGCGTTACTCTGGCGTGCAAAGCGTGGAAGAACTTCAAGAGCACGCTTGTCAAGAACTACGTGGAGAAGGATCTGCCGCCTTCCACAAGTATCTATTCTTGGAAGAGTCTGGGCCGAGTTTGTGGCGAAGAAGACGACAGATGAATTTAAGAGTGAAAGTCTGGCGCTACGGCCCTCCAGCAAAAACAAGCACCCCACGGACTCGGCACGGCTGGGTATGCGGGTAAAGCCCGATATGGAGGATCAGAACAGCGAAAAGCGGTTTGAATCTCTCCTGCTATTTCGAGATCACTAATGTCTTGGCCGACAACGGTGGTTATTTGCGAGGTTATGTATTCAACCTATGGGGAAGTGTACTTTCCAAACCCCAAGACCCGAAGTGTCCCAACGCTTTGTAAGATATCGATCTACCTAGTTTGTAATTACTCCATAACTTCATAGGAAGTGAAATGACATGTCGGGCTATATTGCGATAACGTTGAGTGCACAATCTTCCCAAGGCTCATTCCAGCGAGATAGGGAGAAAGATATACTCTCTGCGCCCTAGGAAGCAATGAGCATCCGGTCGCACGAGAGGCACTGTGTTTTTGTTACATGGGAACAATGGTTCCAAGCGGACTCGGATCGTCTCGAGTAGGAAGAGAGCCAAAGCCGAGCACGATGCAAAGCTACGAGAGGATCTTCGTGCATCCCTCAAAGATGAGCTCACTGAAAAATTCAATCAATCCTTTGAGGAAAGGATTCATGCGTTCGAGCAAAAGCAGATAGAGACCTTTGAGGAAAGGATTAAGGGATTTCAAATGCCAAGTTAGTTGGAAGCCCCTACCCCTACTATACCGCTAGCTAGCCCCCCCAAACATCCGAGTAGCTGCGTGTCCAACCCTAACCCTACCACAATAGGTGATGACAGATTTTCCGTCGATGACATCCAGGTAATAATTATTATCTCTAGAATGCTCAATCCATTGATAGGCCTGTTGGAGTAACTAATTTTGTATCGTTATGTACGTAGGTGGCTACGAAGTGCAAGCTCCAAGTGAGATATGTCTCTGTTGCCCTAGATGCTGCTTGGGGCCAGGTGTATCCATCCGGTATCAGAGCTTTGGTGCACGGTGCAAATCTAGTGCCGGGTTTCGCAAAAGTGAATGTGGACGGTGTTTGTGCCAATTTCGAGGCCGTCCCGCTGAAAATTCCCCCAAACGATGAGGTCATGACTCTAGGGCAAGCCGTTGGAACATTCATCCAGTGGTCCAAGGAGGACATCTGCCTGGAGCTACCTGCTTCGGTGTCAACTTCACGGGAATGTCCTACAATGGCATCAAGTCCACGGGACCTGACTGCACCGAAGCTACCTGCACTGACATGGCAAGGGCCCGCTGCATCACATGCATCTACACCTCGTGCTCAGTCGACTCTTGTGAAGTCGACCTATACAAAGCGAGGCAGCAAGGGCAAGGGCAAATCGAAGACGATCGAGTCCTCTCCTAATATCCCTTCTTGCCATTGGCCCGAAATACAAGCCAGGTAGCCGTTGCTCGAGAAGTTAAACGACCCTACCCTAGGACCGGATTGCACGGAATTACATGCATGGTACATGGAATAGTCCAACAAGCGGTTGATCAACGATGCTCGGGTGTCACCGTCAAGTTCAAGGAGCATCATTTTAACCACGTGTATCAAGACGCCGTCTTCACGGTGACCTTCGACGACTTGTTCTGTCTCTTCAACCTCGACGAGCTCGGCGTCTCAATCATACGATCTTTGGACAATCGTAAGTGTGTACAATCACGGTCAATGTTAAGTGTAATATCGATAAATGTTATATATAACTCCTAGCTTTTGTATAATAGATACATGATCTGTGAAGCCGAAAGAAGGAAATCACCGTAGGTTTCCTCGACCCACACGTTGTCTCCGAGCAAAGCATCACGGCGAATGCAACATTAAATCGAGAATTACGTTATAGATTTTTCATGGCTCACCGCAACAAGGAATTCATACTTTTGCCCTACAACCGTAAGTAAGTAGTGTTGCACTCTGGCTATACTTGTTGATTTGTACTTTATAAGCAACACGAACTTAGGTTTAATGACCATCTTGACATACCGTAGGTTCCATTGGATTCTAATTGTAATTATACCAAAACGAAATACGTAATATACCTAGATTCCCTACAGAGGGCCACTCACAACTTCACAACTATCAGGAGTTTAATCATCGTAAACACATTTCCTCCATAGAAACTCTATTGTAGTCTTTCCTTCCTTTGCAATGGCAAAGGCTAACTTCTTGGAGTCACGTGGGGTGTTCGACGTGTTACATGCTAGAGGATGGAATATCAAGGAAGGAATGGCACATGATAAAAATTCCGGTACTTGCTAGCTAGTACACATTAATCCTATATAACACTTCGTAGCAATGCCTCTCGAACTAACCAATTCTATTTTTGCGATGCCACCGGTAAAATTACGGGCATAACGTCTGTGGATACTATATTTGCCACAACATGCAACTACTCATCGGTTCGCGATCACCAATAATCCTCGGGTTTGTCAATCTTTCAACAATTATTTCATATATACTTACCAATTTATATAAGCCCGAATTTAACCTTCATATCGACAAAGTTGCGAACATCATTGAAGCTGCGTTGGAGCAGAGCGAGCTCATAAAAATTCGATCACACCTTGCGTCATTCTGAGCAGACGGTCATAAATCCAAATGGGAGTTTCCACAAGGTAGCGATTGAACTTGATTGAGATAGATTGAACATAATGGTACATGTGTGTAAATTAATGTACATTAATGGTTAAATTTAGTTAATTGATTTGTGAATTGGATGTGTGCTTGTTTCTGAAATGAAAGCAATTTTGATGTGCTTCTGAAATGAATGAGAATTGGATGTGCTTGTTTGAGAGGGCATCGCTAGCATTTCTGAGGCTAGCCAATAAACGTAAATAGATTTAGCAATGCAAAGACTACCACAGACGGTGCAGAGATGAAACCGTCAGGATAGTCGACTACCACAGACGGTGCGTATATGAAACCGCTCGTGATAGTGACTATCACGCACGGTTTCATATACGCATCGTCTGTGGTAGTCGACTATCACGCACGGTTTCATCTACGGACCGTGCGTGGTAATCGAATATCACGACGGTTTTATCTACGCATCGCTCGCGTGGTAATCGATTATCACGCACGGTTGCATCTGAGCACCGCCTCGTGATAGTATATTATGACGGTTGCTCAAAACCGCTCGTGATGACCATTAGCATTATCGACCCATAAACTCGCACGGCTCACGGGCCGCCTGCGTGATGGCGTTGAACCGCTCAGAAGGCCTTTTACGTAGTAGTGGAAGAGGCGTGGACATCGAGGAAGCGGCAGCCTAGTAGGAGCAGATGGCGGCGGCGATGAAGCAAGAGGGAAGTTAGGAGCATGGGCTGGGGCATAGCACCCCCCTGCTCCTCTTATATATGCATAAGGTCAAATTTTTTCACCGCCCAATTCCACCCCCTTCTTTTTTTTTTTTTTTAACAAGATATTACAACTCAGATTTTGGTCATTTCCATTGTAATGAAGTTGGTGTGTAACTTTACTAACTGGACCTTCATTTCTTTTTCTTTTTTTTTTGGTTTGGTGGTAATCTAGCTAATTTTTCAAAGGTTGTCTAATCATCGTCTAGGCCCCCGCCTAGGCGTCCTGGCAGCTCCGGAGCGCCTCGCCTCGCCTTGTCGCCGTGACAACATTGGTAGTGAATACTAGAGAAATGAGACAGTGGTGCTGCGGGAACAAGAGACGGTGCTATAGGAGACAGCACCAGAGGCGGAGCTATAGAAGAAACTACTGGAGATGGACTAGGGAAAGACTGTTATAGCGAAGAAATGGGTGAAAAGTCAGAAAGGGACAACCATGAAATCAACTCAACGATGGAAATTGGACAAGGAGCCGAATCTTGATAGAAGAAAGGTTGAGATTCGTCAAAGACGTCTCGTGAAATCCTAATCCGTCAAGCAGAAGGATCATAGCAGCGATAACTCTTATGCTTAGAACTATAATGTGAGAACCCAGGAAATTAACACTAATCTAATCGTCGATAAGTGGTAATTAGCAGTAACATAAAATTCTTTTAAACAAGATCAAAGCATAAGCTCAGAATTATATCAATCACATAGCCAGACGATTTCTTACAAGTTATATCATCAAGAATTAATCAACATAAGTGACATCATGAATTATTGCAACAAGAATAAATCATCAATTAACCTCATAGTCATTTACAAAAATTCATTACAACCAGAATAAAACAATAATACAATCGCTGAACTAGTTATAAGAATTATTTACATCAGACCACAGTATAAATTACAAGCTCCGAGTACAAAAGATTAAAATAAAAATCTTGCATTACATGTCGTCGAAGCCTTCCTTGCAATCTCGTCCATCTATCGCCAGCAGTCGAACCCTTCCTTGATTCACATTTTCATCGGCCGCCAACAACCCAAAAGGTTAGTAGCAAATCGAAATCAATAAATAGAAGTTAGAGTATAGAAGATCGCCGTTAGATTACCATAAGGATCATCGAGGTTCCCAGACCAACCTAGGTTAGTCGGCACCATCGCACCTCAGTGGGTTTCATCACCCGATGTTTATTAGAATCTAACACCCACGTATACTGACTTACCTCAACCGCAGAGAATCCATCGCATAGTGATCTACTAACCATTGGTCAATAACCAAATAGTAGCTTGTGAGAGAGATATGGATAGGGCAAGGGCATTGTGGGAATGCACAGACCAAGGAATAGCCACAGCCGAAATCCCCCTGCCTCATAAGCCTTCCATCCACAAGGGCACTCACTCAGGAGCCCCATTTCTTCCCAGCCGAAGACCAGCACAAGCTCTTGCTCAACCAAAGCAAAGAGCAAGAAGCCCAATCTAGCACCACCATCTCCTAAGGCCAAGATCAAAGAACAAGCCAAACACAACCAAGAGCAAAGCCAAACACAGCCAAGTCTCACAAGCAAACCCACCATCACCATCCAACCCAAGCACCCACAGAAGAGATAGCAAAGGAGAAGGAGAGCAAAGGTGTTGAGGAAGACCAACAGAGCCAGGACGACAAGCGACGACTAGAACCGACATCAACCACCAAGAACCAAGCCGAGCTGACAAGCACAAAGAGCAACAAAAGGGAACAAGGAAGCACCCTCACACAACCGGCCACTATCCACTGCCATCTCCAAACCGACCAAGCCCACGAAGGTAACCCACATTTTTCGCCCATGTCTGTTCTTGCTCCAAGCCAAACACACTAGCAGTAGCCCACAGTATCCAGAGCACTAGCCATTTTCATCACAGAGCAAGGGGAGGGAATGAGATAGAGGAGAAAGGGAGTAGTATACCTTAGTGCATCTGCAGCAAAACCCCACCACTAGTAGCAACACACAGTTAGCACCTTCACCATGCCTCAACCCACCTCCATCTACTCACCATGCATCAACCATCTAACATCAAAAGTAAATCCAACACCATCAGTAAAGCACAATAGAAAGTAAAAGGAGAAAAGGGGGGGATGGGAGGATGTGAGGCACAAGAGAGTAGGCCGAGCCAAGGCGGCGCATGAGCCGCAGGGGCGAGCCAAAGGCGAAGCTCAAGCGCATGCATCATGCAGCATCTGGGCCAAGACACGAGGGGCCGAGCCAGGCACGGCAGTGCGGACACGCAGAGACCTTGACGCGGCAGAGCGTGAGCGAGGCCAGGCGGCTTTGGAGGAGGAGGCGCCGTGAGGAAGCTTCAGCAGGGAACAAAATCCTAGGAGAAAATAAAGAGAGAGAGAGAGAGAGGGGAATGGAGAAGAAAGCATAAGGAAGAAGCAAGAATGAACCACGAGGCTCTCGGCTGAAGGAAATGAGTGGATAAGGTGAGGAGAGAAATAAGTAAAGGAAAGAGAAGAAAAAGAAAAGAAAAATATATAGAGAAATTTTTTATAAAATTAAAAATGGATAGAGAGAATGCGTACGCAGCATACTTGCGATTCTCGGATGAATCGCCAGAGGTATGCATTTTTAAACCGCGTTAGAATAGTTAGTGATAGACTGACCGGTAGAAAAATTAAAAGCGGGGAAAATAAGGTAAAATAAATCTAATAAAATCACCACTACGTTAGATAAATAATTTAATGTGTTACCTGCGAGTTTTAGGCGAATCACCAAAAAAATGGATTTATAAACTCCATACAGATAAATAACAGTAGCCAGACCGGTAGAAAAAAAATAAAAATATGAAAAAGCGTAAAAGTAATATGAGACATTATAAATTAATTAATCACCGGTAGAACCCAATAAATTAGACAAATAATCTGTTGCATTAAAAATAATTTAATCATGTTAGAATAATTAAAATAAACAACGTCGAGTCTATTTAGAGAAATAAATTAATGCGTACACGCCAGCGCGAAATCGATCAGGCATATTTGCATGCGTAAAAATTAGATAAACCAAGTCGCATGCGAGTACGTGCCGTAATTTTCAGTGTCGTACGGTAAAACACGAGTATAGGTAACCTCGATCCTAGAGCAAGTAGATTGTAGAACAACCGTAGTTGGAGAGTGCTAACTTAACGGGGGATCCAAAAATGTTATTAAATTAAAATCTGCTAACAAAAGAAGATCCACTAATTTATGTACGCATAATATCACCCAAAGGCAACTAAGTATTTATTTACGTATTATTCGTGTTTGCCGTATAAATTGCAGAAAACGAACCAACACAGGCAGAAGTATCTGATCCGTTACCCATCGACACCAATCTTTTCCACGACTACGAAGGCAAGCTTATCTCTTGAACATCAATATAGTTATATTAAATATAAAAGTTACATTCTGTATAAATATACATATGTGCATGAAAACTATGTCTCAAAATCAAATCGGATAAAAGAGATAAAGATGAAAAAGATGAGGAATGAGAAAAGAGATGAGAAAAGGGAATATTATGGCTGGTAAAGGGGGCCCGTGGCAGGAAAGAGGTGAGGGAAGAGGTGGGACCATTTACATACGGTTAATATATAAGGACCAAAAAAACTCTCACCCGGATCAGGGGTTGTAAATTAAGTGCCAACCATTTTCCCATTTTGACGGGTAAAAAATGCTACCTTATTACGTAATTATGCTCTCCACATCGGGTAAGTAATATATGTGAGTGTGATGGAACAAGCAAGGCGCTATAGCACAAGGTGGAGTGTTGGGTTGGGAGAGAGAGCCGGCCCAACCAACATTTCTGGAACTCGGTGGGTGATGAGGTCAGCACCGACAAAAAGTAATGGGTGGAGAAATTAATCACATAACTTGAAAAACGTTCTGTATTCTGATCTCAAACCCGCATCAAAAGAAATGCCAGGGACCCAGTTCAAAGAGAGCTCATAGTAGATATGGGTAAAGTGGTACAAAGTATGCGTAGTGCTAAATAAAATCATGAATTCATGACTGTCTCCTGGATTGGGGTCTACAGGAACCACTGGGGGTCTGTCTTCTCTCTGAGTGACAAGTAGTCTTTTAAGAATTAAAAGTTGCCACTTAAAGTTTGAAGTACTTATTTTCAGAAAAAGAGATGATCTAGAAAATGTGATAACGAACAGAGATGAGTCATCCAATGCATTTTGCTATCAATGCTTGCTGAATACACTAGTACTCAACCTTGCTATTATTCTCCTTTGTTAGATCCTAGTCCGACCGAAAATTATCCTGAGTGGGATGAAGGACACACAGGTGCCGATGAGATCGTATGAGACGAGGGTGATTACTACGAGGAGCAGGACGAGGTGGACACCCTATTCGGCGCGTGGGACGAGTAGAAGACCAGGGGAGCATGGCAGGCAAGCGTAGGGACTTAGTTTGATTTTGTAGTTGTAAATTACTACTTGTAATAAAGAACCATAGCCTTGCGTGGCTAACTGTAATAAAGAGTACAATTTTTATCTTATTGTTCTACTACGCTAACTTTGGTAAAGGCTTACTATTCATTGGAGTAGTGTCCTACCGGACAGACAAATAGCAATCCGTATGCCTAAGTGTGATTACCCTCTAGGGTAATGACACGGGGCGCCACATATAACCAAGAAACACACACTCAACTGACTGAGCCGATAGTTTGGTGCACTCATGAGGCTGCAGCAGAACAAAACAAGTACAATAAAAAACCCAAAGGTGAGTGTACTAGGGGGCTCGAGAGCAGAGACACTCTATAGGAGTGACACCCTTAAGTGTAGTGGAAGGCTGCATATTGATGAGATATGCAACAGAGAAAAAACTTTTTAGCCCGTAACGTGGTGGAACGTGAGAGGCGAGGAGAAGAGTGCGGGCAGTCTCAATCAGATGACAATGTTTACGCTCAGCAACCCCATTCTGAGCATGGGCACCTATACTAGAAGACTAGTAAAGAGTGCCCTACTTAGAAAGAAACTGTCTAAAAGCGTCAGAACAGTACTCGCCAGTAGAATCACAGCGAAAAGTACGGATGGAAAAATCAAATTAAGTATGAACCATCGTTGCAAAGCTACAATAGATTGCAACAAACTGACCACGATTAGTCATAGGGAAAATCCATGTAAAACAGGAATAATCATCAATGAAGATCATAGGGAAAATCCATGTAAAACAGGAATAATCATCAATGAAGATCGCATAAAATTTATGCTCGCCTTTAGAGATAATAGGCACAGGTCCATATACATATGAATGAACTAAGTCAAAAGGATGAGAAGACAAAGACTCACTAAAATAATAAGGAAGTTGTAGTTGCTTGCCCAGCTTACAACCATGACAAAACATGGCCGTGTCAATAGTAACACGTCCAAGAACACCCTAATGAACTAACAATGAAAGGTGAGACCCACACAAGTGACCTAAACGATGATGCCACTGCACAAAAACTCCAGAGGTAGTGGCAGCAGTTGCAGTGCAGGTAGACGTAGAGGTGGTAGTAGCAACTGAAGTGGACAGAAGGTAGAGACAGTCAAGGATGTAGAGACCCTGAAGATCCCTACGGCGCCAGCCAGTCCCAAGTACCATCCCTGTCTATCGGTCCTGGACGAAATAGGAGTGAGAGTCAAAACCAACCCTACAACCGAGATCAGTAAGCTGACCTGCCGAGAGAAGCTGCATGGTAAGCTGGGGCAGATGGGATACAGCTGGAACATAAAAATCAGTGGACAAAAGAGTGCCCTGATAGCTAACAGACAGAGGAGTACCGTCAGTAGTCTGAACAGAGATAGGAAAAACAGGATGTCCTATTGAAGTGAGATGACTATCACAGACGGTTCTAAAAAATACCGTCTGTGATATTCTTCCCGCGCCACCCGCAGGTGCGGCAATGGCCAACACAGACGGTTCCAAAGGAACCGTCTGTGATGGGGCGTCTACTATAGCCTGTTTTGTAGTAGTGAGGCACCAAAATCTAGAACCCAAGAAGTACCTGGAGGAGACGTCTAAGCTAGACTAGCAGAATCTGCTGAGCTGTGAGAGAGTTGCTGAAGTAGAGCCTGATAGAACTTCTAAACAAAGTCACCTCGCTGAGAAGGTCCTGACGTGCTGGTCTGTCCTCCCATCGAGGAAGGGCCTCCTTGCCCCCTTGGATTGTCCACCCCCACGCGCCTTGTTCCACTTTTTCTGCATTGCACAACTCTGGTAGTTGTGCCCAAAGTTCTTACAATAATGGCACTGAATCCCAGTTGGTGCAAAAATAGAAACGAAAATAGACACCTGAGGAGGGACTATAGTCGAAGCAGAAGTTGTCGGTGTAGTCGAAGAAGAAGGGTTAGCAAGCACATTCGGAACAAATTATGTTGCTAACCCGCGGCGAAGCTCCCGAAGTGTTGAAAGAGCATCGGTAACTGTCGGTCGTAGTGAGTGTCTCAGCAGTTGAGCCCTGATAGGCTCAAACTCTGGGCGAAGATGGCAGACGAAATCATAAAGGCGATGGCGATCATGATCCATCTTCTGCACCTTATGACACTCCTGACAGAGCAGAGAAGCCAGCTCGTCCAGCTAGCACCAGAGACTAGCCAATGCTTGGAAGAAGTCGTCGACGGAGGAGTCCTCCTAACGAAGCGTCTCCAACTTACGCTAAAGCAAAAGATACACAGATCATAAAAGCTTGAAGTACATTTTGACTCAGTCTGACCTGAACATGAGGTAGAGAAGATGGTTAGAGCAAATAAAGGATTATAATGTCGGAATCCACTACCATCCTAGTAAAGCCAATGTTGTTGCAGATGCTTTGAGCCGTAAGAGTTACTGTAATGCGTTGGAATTAAAGGAGAAGTGCTCAGAACTTCATAAGGAATTTCAAAAGTTAAAGTTAGAAGTTGCAGCTGAAGGATTCGTGGCCAATTTGGAAATAAAGTCAATATTGGAAAAACAAATTCGTATTGCTCAACTAAATGATCTTGAGATTAAAGGTATTAAGCTCAAGATGGAAGAAGGAAAACTCAAGGATGATTGGGATACTCTTTGAATCAATGGACGTATCTGTATGTCAGATGTTGATGGTTTGAGACAACTAATTTTAAAGGAGGCCCATGATTCGAAGTATTCTATTCACTCTGGAAGCACTAAGATGTATCAGGATGTTAAGAATAAATTTTGGTGGCCAAATCTAAAGCGAGAAGTCATCAAGTTTGTTGCCCTATGTGACGTGTGCTAGAAGGTAAAAAAAAGAACATCAGAGACCAACAGGTCTGTTACAATCCCTGAAGATTCCAAAGTGGAAATGGGAGGAGATCGGAATGGATTTTATCACTGGTCTACTGAAGACTCAAGTGGGTTACGATTTCATTTGGGTAATAGTATATCGTTTGATAAATGTTGCCCATTTTCTACCAGTCAAGACCACTTAATCAGGAGATCATTTTGCAGAATTATACATGTCAAGAATTGTCAATTTGCATGGTGTGCCTAAAAAGATAGTGTCAGAACGAGGATCTTAGTTCACTTGTCATTTTTGGTAAAGTTTGCATGAAGTTTTGGGGACTCATCTAAGTTTTAGTACTGCTTATCACCCTCAAACAGATGGGCAAACTGAAAGAGTAAATAAAGTATTGGAGGACATATTGAGAGCTTGTGCTCTAGCTCATGCTACTATTTGGAATAAGAGCTTGCCTTATGCAGAATTCTCATACAACAATAGTTATCAAGCTAGTCTGCAAATATCACCGTTTGAAGCTTTGTATGGTTGTGCATGCAGAACCCCTTTGAATTGGATAGAAATAGCCGAACGTTTGGTTTTCGGACCAGATATTATTCAGAAAGTAGAAGACCAAGTGTCTATGATCAGAGAAAGATTAAAGTTAGCTCAGTCTAGGCAGAAGAGTTATACTGATAATCGTCGTCGTGATCTCAGATTTGAACCAAAGGATTTTGTTTATCTTCAAGTTACTCCACTTAAAGGTGTAATAAGGTTTCATGCCAAAGGGAAGCTTGCCCCTAGATATGTCGGTCCTTTTAGGATTGTGAAGTGCCGAGGAGAAGTTGCTTACCAGCTTGAATTGCTGTAGTCATTAGCAGGAGTACATGATGTCTTTCATGTCTTGTAGTTAAAAAAGTGTCTTCGTGTGCCAACATAACAAACTCATTTGGATTCAATTGAGTTGAAAGAAGATCTTACTTACAAAGAACAACCAATCAAAATTTTGGATGTGGTAGAGCGTCTGACTAGAAGTAAGACCGTTCATTTTTGCAAAGTTCAATGGAGTAATCAGTCAGATAATGAAGCAACGTGGAAACGTGAAAAAGAGCTGAAAGCCGAGTTTCCTAGCCTTTTGTCTAGCTAGCCTGAATCTCGGGGTTGAGATTCTTTTAGGGGGGGGGGAGGTTTATAACATCCTAATTTCCCGAGTTTCAAAACTTTTTGAGTAGTTTAGTCCTGTAGGAAAATTCACCAGATTTTATTTGAATTTAATCAAGCTTAAATGGACTTTCAAACGTTAAAATAATTTAATGTGACTAATCTGAACATCAATTAATTCTAAAACTATTTTATTTGAGATTTTGTGCTTGGAAATATTTTCCAGATTTTTTTGGAATTTTTTGTTAGTTCATTTGCTATTTTTAATTTGCCATTTGGATTTTCTGGTATTTCTAAAATAGAAAAGCTATTTAAAATCTAGGAATTTCCTTCGTGCCTAATCTTCTCACCCCAACCCATCTCCTATTCAATTCGGCCCAACTCCGCTGCAGTCCATCGCCTCTTTCTCCCCGCTCACCCGTGTTTCTGACCCCACCTGCCAGTCTCAGTATCGCCATGTGTGACACGGTTTCTCTCGAGCCACCCTCGTTGACGAGTGGGTCCCATCAGAGTTACTGTTCATCATCTTTGTTCCCGTCTCGCTCACGGACTCCGCCGCCTACTCGATTTCTTGGCGTTTATGCCAGGGACTCTCCCGGCTGCCCAAGTATAAAAGGGGAGGTAGCCCTTGGCTTCCGTACCCCGAATCACGCAGCCGCCACTCAGGAACTAAACCTTATCCACCGGAATCAATCGAAGAAGTGAAGTCACCGCCGAGAACTATGACGAGGTCTTCCTCCACTGTCGAAGCACCTCGAGCCTCGTCACCGCCTCCGTTGAGTTCGCAAGGCCTAGATCTACATCCTAGTCATCTTCACTTCGCTGGAGCGTTATTAGAACTCAAATCCCATCAAGCTCGAACCCTAGCCTCCGCTTCAACCTCGCCGTCGGCCAACTCCGTCATCTCCTTGCACCAGTGAGTACACCGTCTTGATACTTCGGGAGCTTTTTAGGAAGGAGAAGTTGATCAAGCTCAAGACCAGTACCAAGATTTGTTCCAAGGCAAGTTGTACCTTTGACCATGTTGAACTAGTTTTCCAAAATTACCTTGATTCAAATTATTGTATTTTACTTTAAGAAGTTATTTAAATATTTTGGGATTAGTTATACACCAATTTGATTATATCCACTTTGTGCATTGTATTACCATGATCTTTTATCACCCTAGCCTGGTTAATTATTAGTTGGTATTATCATAGTACTAACGTGGGTTGGTTAGATACGAATAGTGTGCTTAGCCATGCAACGGGTCATTGATATATTTGAGTTGCAAATATAAACTTGACTACGTGATTATGGAAATTGTGTAAAACTGTGTGCAGTGTTTTGTTGCTCGTTGATGGGATGTGTTGCACTTAACCAATATGGTGGGAAAAGATTTAGACTGAGGCGAGTGGATGGAACTGTGTGATATGGTGGAACTGTGGATTGGAAAAGAATATGAAATCTTGGTAATGTAGTTAGAAATTGGCATTCTCGCCTTGGTCAATTAAGGACTTAATTTTGTGCGCCATTGAACTGAGTCACAACTATACAACCACATGCCTGGTATGAGACGGGCCTAACTTAGTAAGTTATAGAATATTGGCATTGACTACTTAGGCATGTAGGATAGACCGTGCCAAGGTGGAGGTGTGGACTACTCTGAAAGTCACATCGATGGATGGTTCCCCACTTCCAGGTCCAACGGTGTGCGTTGTATCAAAGCGCTATGGTAGGGTTGGTACGACGGTAAAATACATCGGGAGGGTCAATTGTCAAGACGAAGTTTCGGAAAGGTTTTCTTATGATTAGTGCTAGCTACACTGGTTATATCGTGTGGGTAAAGTATACTACCTTTGCAGAGTGTTAATTAACCTATTCAAATAGCCGCATCCATGGTCATGGACACGCTTGAGGATTTTATACGAGGGGTAGATTTTCGTAAAAAATAATTGGGAAAGGACAGCTGTGTGGGGACACTTATATAGCTGTGTGAAAGAAAATGATTAGGTTATGTAAGCTTTGGGAAAATACTTGTTAAAATTATTATTGTTATTTCTTTCGAGTTATGCTTTCAATCTATTATGTGTATTCAATTGCAAATGTTGTATTTTTGCAAAATAACCACAGAAGCCATTTTCTTTGGAATAAGCCATCATCTATAATTGCATTCTGTGGTACAACTTGTTGAGTACTCGGAGTACTCATTCTTACTGCAATCATTCAGCTGAAGAGGGGGAATCATCGTTTGCCTTTGAGGAGCTTTACGAGGATGGTGATCGCTAGGCCTTGATCTCAGTCGGTTGCCTGTGGCAAGTCGATGGGTATCCGCTGGAGTTGCTTTCGTTCCACTGTTGTTTCTTTATTTAGTGTCAGCCCTGCGTGGCTTAATAATTGTAAACTCGACCATAAGGTCACAACTGCTATTTATTCAATCAAATTAGTCGTTTATTCTTATATTCATCTTATGTGGGATCATATTCATCTATGTTGACATTATGTGCACTAGCGTTATCCTGGACTAGTGCATTATACACAGAGGGTCCAGAATTGCATTTTGGGTCCCGATAATGGAGTCATCGTCTGATCACTAGGATGGCTCGAATACAGGCCTCATCAGCAGCACACTAGCAATCAAAGACATATATGACATACTTAAAGGCCTCATCAGCATCATCAACAGCAGTGGCAGCAGCCTCTGCCCCTTCATGGTGGCCTCATCTTCTGTAAGAGGTGTAGAAGTAGGCTGTCTGGGAGAAGGCTGAACCGGCAACGGCGGACAAGGTCGAGCACCAGTGACATGTCCCCAGAGGCGGAGTCCATCGAGTGTGATCTCCATGAGTGAAGACCACAACCTGTAGTTCGTCCTATAGAGCTTTGTTCCCAAGAATGGGATCGCAGCTGATGGAACGGAAGCCATCGATAGGCGGCGCTGGACGGCGCGGCGATTAGATCGACGATTTTTTTTGAAGCTAAAACTCTGTTTCTATTTCTATAAGAAACCATATCTATTACGCGTATTCTTGGCGGGCGACATGGTGGCGGCCAACGTCAACATCGGGCCGGTGGTAGCAATACCCGGTGACGCCAGCAGGCGATTAGCGGCCGGTGCGAGCGATCGGCGTTAGGCGACGGCCGACGTCAGTCGCTGCGGCGATAAAGGCGGCCTCGAGTGGCGGCCTCCGGTCGCTTCGTGCGGCGACGGCGTCGGACGATTGCAGCCTTGGTGCGACAGCTGCCCGATCTAGTTGGGCGAGCGGCGACGTCGAACAGCGGGACGTCGAGCGGCGACGGTGTTCCTCGAGGTGACGCCACAACCGGCGACGACGTTTCCAAAGCGACGGTGTCGAAGTCGGCGGCCAAGGGCATGGCGTCGGCATTAGCGGCCAGGCGAGCAACGTCGAGCGGCGGCTTAACGACGGGCATCGGATGGTAATGAAAGGAGCTAGGTTAGTATCCTAGCTCGATGCCATGTTATGGATATTGTGTATGTATTCATGAGGTCCAATGAGCAATATCAATATCAATATATATATATATATATATATATATATATATATATATATATATATATATATATATATATATATATATATATATATATATATATAAGGAAATACAAAAGGCGATAAGGAAATACAAAGGAATTCCTATTCTAACCAACATTATCCCAAGAGAGTTGAAGTTTTCTTGGGGCAAGAGTAATATACATGTCGTTTTTTACGTGAGAACAACCTCTTCGATTCGCAGGATTCTAAAAACACAGAATAGAAAAATGTAGGATTGAATGTCATGGACTCTTGAATCCTATATGATTGAAAACCACAGGGATTTGTAACAAGGAGTGTTTGATTACACCATGGGAAAATGCAGGAATTTTGAGATTAAATGTTAATTTATTAGAGAGAGAATGGAGGGAGAAAGAGAGAAGGTGCATTGGAACTCTTAAAATAAATTGGTAACATGAGGTTAGACCTCTGCTAGAATTCCTCGAAAACTTGTTGGAAATTTTCCTATCCTCTTAAATTCCTTAGAAGCAATTCTTCAAATCAAACACCCCTCATATGATTTTTTATTTGGATTGAATTCCCCTATTTTTCCTTTGAAATTCCTTTGAATCAAAGAGGCCCTTGGTCAGCATTGGTGTGAATCTTTATCAATGTGAAAGTTGATATTTCTTTTGATATTTTCCCTAGGAAAAAGAGAGCAGGATTGTGAAGCTAAATGTATGCAAAGCATAGCATGTATGAGCATAAACACAACGTCAAAATGTCGTGTTGATGCCCAACACGCTTATGGACGAAGTGCTACAGTACAAAGCTTCCATAGATGATTTCTAACCCTTTTTTCAAACGGGGTAAGATCTGGATTCCATTACCTATCATAACGGAGATTATATCAGATGTTCTACCATTGTCTTAGAGAGTTTCTTTCACCGCACCTCATCCTAGACCTAGGACTTGGGCCATGTCGGCCGGCACGACACGTGCCTGGTGGGCCATGGGCTAGAACCGTGCCAGCTCAGCACGACCCACCTTGCCTCCATCGAGCCCAAGCACGGCCCACTGGCACACAAGGTCGTCGTGCCGTGCCAGCCCAGGCTCGGCTCTATTGCATTATGGCAGGGTGGCATGTTGGCAACTAGGATTAGAGGGAGCAGGGTGGTGGGCACTTGGGTTGGGCCATCGTCACTGTGGAGGAGCATTGTCATCGTCGAGGGCCTCGCTATGGCCGCTGGCATCATTGAGGGCGTCGTTGTGGCTGTCGACATCGCTGACGACCGTCGCCATGGAGGATGCTCCAGATCCAAACCATGGTCACCCAGATGGTTGGACTCGTGACCTCCATGGCCGCTAGCGGAGAGGTTGCAGTGGTAGTGGAGGCGAGTGGGGTGGAGGTGATGGGTGGGTGCGGTGGAAGTTGGTGACGGCAGTGAGATGGGGCCGTTGTCACCGTGGCCGTTGAGTGTCGGCATTGCCGAGGGCGTCGTCGTGGCCGCCAACATCGCTAATGGCCATCTCCGTGGATGATGCCTCTAGGTCCACACCATGGCCACCACAGTCGACCCCGTGACTTCCATGGTCGTCGGCGGAGAGGTTGGGCCAGCAGTGGAGACGAGTGAGGTGGAGGCAGCGGGTGGGTATGATGGAAGTGGGCGGCGACAGTGAGATGGGGTCATCGTCGCTGTGGTGGAGCAACGTCATCGTCGAGGGCCTCACTGTGACCGTGGAGGAGCGCCGGCATTGCTGAGGGCGTCATTGTGGCCGCTAACATCGCTAGCAACAGTCGTCGTGGAGGATGCCTCCAGATCCAGACCATGGCCACCTGGACGGTCGGACCCGTGACCTCCATGGCTGTCGGCGGAGAGGTTGGGGCGGCAATGGAGGCAAGTAAGGTGGAGGCGGTGGAAGTGGGCGGCGACAATGAGATGCGTCAGTGGTTTGTGGGGTTGCACGCTCCAAAGCGGCCATGGAGGAGTGCATGCCGGCAGTGTGGGTTGGGGGCGTGGATGCGTCAGTGGGTAGCAAGGGGGCAATGGGGCGGCGACCATGGAGGAGGACTAGAGGAGTGGAGACCAGAGACCTCTATGTCTCTCTATCGGTCTGTCATCCCGGCGCCAAAAGAGGAAAGGGAAGGGGAAAAGTCGAAAAGGTAAAGAAGAAGAGGGAAAAAGAAAGAAGTGGGGGAAGAGAAAAAATGAAGAGGGAAAAAGAAAGAAGTGGAGAGAATAGGAAAAAGTTATAAAAAAAGGGGGGAAAGGAAAAAAATGAGAAAAGAAATGATGGTATAGAAATTGAATAATAAAATTAATTGTGTATAATTGTAATGGACATTAGACACAAATATTTGGGGGAAAAGGAACTAAATTTTATTAATTGTTGGGCATAGATACAAAGTTATTGCATTGTTAAAAACCTCACACCCCAAAGTGGGGTGCCCCTCGATAAGGAAAAGAGTACAGTAAGTACTTGCACAGACTGACATACATAGACTAGTTTACATCGAGATTCTCTAGGTCAGCTATCGCCTCTGCGATCTCTGAATCTTTGGGCTGATGTTGCACCCATTCATTTGCACTCTCCCAGTCTTTGAGGCATACGAGTGCCTCAACCATCTCTGGTGTGAGAGACGACCTCCTTGGCTCGAGTATCCTCCCCACCGTGTTGAAAGCGACTTCCGATGAGACAGTCAACACAGGAACCACAACTACATCTCGTGCAAAATGTGACAGCACGGGAAAAATATGCTGGTGGTTCTTCCACCACAATAGGAGGTTGACATCGTTGCCCTCCACAAGGTCAAGCTCCATGTCCGCAAAAGATGTGTCGAGGTAGTGGTTGATCTCTACTCTTTTCCATTACCACTTGTTCGGTGCATGAGAGGATGAACTGGATCTCAGGCCTTTTAGCTTCTTCCCTGCGTTGGAAACACTCAAATTACGATGTCCTTGTTGCGTTGTTAAAGCACTTGTTCTCGATTGACTTGTGTTGCTAAATTTTTCACAATACAAATCAAAAACTTGAAAAAGCGCATCATGAATGTGAGTGTAAGCCTCAGAAAAAACAAAATCAAATGTTTCCCCAATTCCCTCATAAATCCCCCTTCAGATCTGCCAATTTTCTCTGACAATCAAAAATAGTACCAAAACAGTAGAGACGTGGAATAACTTGAAAATATTTTAATTTTTTCTCCCCATTTGTTCAATAATAGGTTTTGAAAGGACATTGTTTCTGTTTTCCTTGAAAGTATTAGCAATAGTCCAAAGAAGTGGGATAATAAGCACCAGATAAAACTATGGTTGCATCATAAAAAAAACTTTCAAAAAATTCACGATAATGACCAGCAACTATCCAATCTGCTTCAGTAACCAACTACTTACTAGAATTAGCATTGATGGAGAGAGTGATGATGTACTCATACTTGATGTACTGCTCCAACATAGTATACGAGGAGTTCCCACTCACCTTCATGTCGAGGTTAAATCTTCTTGGCCTCTTATTGTTGGCCCTACAGTAGTCCGTGAACTGGGCGTATCTTGGGGCCAAAGATGTAATGAACTGGATAGCATCGCATATGTTGTCTAAACAAGGTTTTATTACCTTCTAACATGCTTGCGCGATGAGATTGAGGATGTGGTACATGCATCTTTGGTAGAGGATGAAACCGCCAGTGTAGAACTACAGATGCGGTGTGAGAACCTCCATAGCCGTCGTGTTAGTTGAGGCATTATCAAGACTGATGGCAATAATTTTGTTCTCTATTTTAAAATCTTGAATTACCTCTCATACGCATTGTGTTATTGCCTCTTTGTTGGGTGCCTCATCGATTGGCCTAAACCTATGACTCGTTTGTTTAAGTTGTAATTGGCATCCAAGTAATGTGCAACAACACTAAGATAGGTTGCCCTTTGGTGGGATGAAATCTATATATCTGAGGTTAAAGCAAAAGAAAAGGTAACTTTCAAGAAGCTCTCTTTCAAACTTGATAGTTTATGTCGGTAGAGTTCTAGTATGTCACTCACAGTTGTTCTCCTACTGACGTGTCGGTATTGTGGGCAAAAACTGTGTTGCATCATTATCTTGAAACTAGAGGTTTTTTCCATACTAATAGGAAGATCCTTAGTAACTATATATCTAGAAATTTCGTCTCTAGCTACTTGATGGTTGTGCATCCATGTACTCACTGAACCATCGACCCTAAAGTTAAGTTGGGTCTGGACGTTCCCCACTATGCCCGCTCAGCCGCCATCTTCTTCAAACATGCCTTCTTGTGCCGCTTGAGATGACATGTTCCTCTACTTGAACGTGCAAATAATTTAGCATGGCAATATATTACAAGTGGTATATGCTACCTGACGTCTGTCCTCCATTTCTGTGTTGTACTCCATATGTTGCCAACACCATGCACATCGTCCATCGGAGCCTCCACCCACTTCTTGCACTGATGCACTGACCCCAATGTTCGGGTGGACAAGTGGGCATCTTCAAAGCCATTTGTACCGTCCATATGATGGTCATCCATACCATAGTCTCCCATACCCGAGGAGAGTTGGCGAGGATCGAGATCTTGCTTATGGGGAGGAGGACTAGGGGTGTGAGGGTGTGCTCTCCTGCTCGCCCCTCCTGACTTTTTCTTGCTGAACATATTGAGACTTATGATTGCTAAGAGAGAAGAGAGAGTTTTTGGCTATGCAATGAAGAAACAAGGAGACGAGAGGGATTTTATAGCAATGGAGTAGGTGAATATTGTCTCTCTGCCTCACCAGCATCACATCGCTCCTCTGCCCTGCCCGTTGTCTCTCTCCCTCACCACTCCTCCACTCTATCATGTCACTGCAGAAGCATGGATAGGCACCCGTTGCACTGCTACTGCAACCGATTGTTGCTACTGTTGTCTGCTGCTCTGGAGCCTGTCGCATGGTAGCATGGATAGGCCTCAGCCTCATGACTCACGACGGCTACTCCCTCTCCCTCTTGAAGGAGCACGGGTAGGCTACACTAGCGGAATTTCAAAAATCTACCGTGCAACCAAGAAACCTCCACTAGTAATAGATCACAGGATTACCACTAGACACACAGATTCGCAGCGAAAGAAGAGTCAATGCAGCACGTTGGTGCGGTTGTAGTCGTACTAGTCTCGTGCTTCCTCCAAGTGCTCCTCGTGACCGTCACAAATTGCGGATCGTCCTAGCGTTGAAGCCTCGTAGCAATGCCTACAAGGTATCCACACGTAAGGGCAGAAACACCATGCGCTGGAGTGCTAGCTCCAGCTACACGGTTTTCGGCGAAGGAGGTGTGGTGGCTAGGGTTTTGGGAATTCCAAAAATCACACAAATCCTATGCCATCGCCCCTCTATTTATAGGCATCCATGATGGGTCTCGAACTTTGAGGCCCATTAGGAACTAGTGGCCCATAAGAATTCGGATCACCATCCAAAATATGTCCTAGCCCTTTAAGCGTGCGACCCTATAGATTCATGTACACTTGGACTTGGCCTGAGTACTCCTACTCGCCTACTAATCGGTAGTGGCCCCCAGCAGGATATGTTGACTCCTGAGTATACGTAAAGATCACATCGGATGAACCTCAACAAATTTCATATGTATTTCCCTTTGCCTCACGATATCGGTCAAACTCAAGGCGAGTACGTGCCATCCTTGTTGGTTAGCTCAACCACTTTTTTCGATCACGTGACTCAAATTCCCCGGCTATGGTTAACTCTTTAACCATGGGTAGTATGACCATACATTTCTGAAATCTGATCACTCGAGAGGCCTAGAGATATCTCTCCCGTTGCATGAAGGGCAGATCCTATCTTGATTGATCATGCCTCGACACATGTATCATAACAAACCCGAAAGCTACCTTTATAACTACCCAGTTACGGAGTAGTGTTTGGCAATCCCTAAGTAAGTCACTACACATCTCGAGTATGTGCGATGACCTTAAGTCTAAGGATATAGCATACACATTGTAAATGAGACCAACTGATGACATATAAGAATACAATGTTCTCGCAGTATCTCTTGGTGGGTCTATCCAACCCCATGTTCGCTAACATGTGTCCATATTAGTGGTTTGATATCTCCATATCTATGATCCGTGAAACATGGTCATCAACCAATGCATATGCTAGTCTATTCATATGTGTCCTCATATGTTTCTGACTAGGGATCACTTTAGAATAATCATCGCAAAGATAAATATAGAGTTTCACAAACAAGTCACATACTTGATAATAAATATTAACGATATTATTCTTGTAACAAGATAATATATTATCCAATAAATTATGAACATAACGAAATATAATCATCTCTATGATTGCCTCTAGGGCATATCTCCAACAGTTTCTCACTTGCACTAGAGTCAATCATTTAAGTATATAATACCAATAGCACTTGTGTACGCCTCATGTTTTGGTTGTGTGAGAGTCTTTGTCAACGGATCAGCAACATTTAAATTCGTGTGTACTTTGCATATCTTTACATCTCCTCTATCCACAATATCGCAAAAAAGATGATAGCGCCTAAGTATATGCTTAGACTTCTGATGGGATCTAGGCTCCTTAGCCTGCACAATAGCTCAATTATTATCACAATAGAGATCAATTGGACTCAAAGCACTCGAGACCATACCCAATCCAGTAATAAAATTCCTTATTCAAACACCTTCCTTCACAGCTTCAGAAGCCGCAATGTACTCGACCTCCGTCGTAGAATCAGCAACCGTCTCTTGCTTGGAACTTTTCTAGCTCACTACTCCATTCAAAATGAATACAAACCTAGATTGCGAACGATAATCATCTTTGTCGGTTTGGAAGCTTGCATCGGTGTAACCATTTACAACGAGCTCTTCACCACTGCCATAAACTAGGAATGCATCCTTAGTCCTTCTCAAGTACTTAAGAATGTTTTTCACAGCTGTCCGGTGAACTTCACTGGGATCAGTTTGGTATATGCTTGTAACACTTAGAGCATATGATACATCAGGTCGAGTACATATCATGGCATACATGATGGATATAATAGTTGAAGCATATGCAATACCATTCATACGGTCTCGCTCATCAGTTGTCGAAGGACACTAACTCTTGCTAAGACTTATGCCATGTGACATAGGCAAGAACCCCTTCTTGGCTTCCTGCATGTTGAATTGTTTCAACACTTTGTCAATATAAGTACTTTGACTTAATCCAATTAGCCTTCTTGATCCATCTCTATAGATCTTTATCCCTAAGATATATACTGCCTCTCCTAGGTCTTTCATAGAAAAACTATTTTTCAATGAGGCCTTAACGGATTCCAATATAGGAATGTCATTCCTAATCAATAATATGTCATCCATATATAAGATTAGGATTACATGTGCGCTCCCACTAACCTTCTTGTAAACACAAGGTTCTTCTTTATTCTTAATGAAACCAAACCTTTTAACCTCCTCATCAAAACGTATATTCCAACTCCGAGATGCTTTCTTCAACCCATAAATGGATTTCGGAAGTTTGCACACTTTACTAGAATTATTTGGATCGACAAAACCTTCAGACTGTGTCATGTACATATCCTCACTTAGGTTTCCATTAAGGAAAACCGTTTTGACATCCATTTTTCATATCTCATAATCGAAATATGCAGTAATAGCTAGAATGATCCGTACAAATTTAAGCATCGCTACCGGCGAGAAAGTCTCATCGTAGTCAACTCCTTGAACTTGTCGAAACCCTTTTGTGACTAGCCGAGCTTTATGAATATGAACATTTCCATCCATGTCAATCTTTTTCTTATAAACCCATTTGCACTCAATGGCTTTAAAACCATCAAGCTGATCGACTAGGTTCCAAACCTGATTGTCTTCCATGGAGTCTATCTCGGATTTTATGGCTCCAAGACATTTCTCAGAGTCTGGGCCCATCATTGCTTCCTTATAAGTCACAGGCTCATCGATCTCCAACAACAATATATCATGCGAATACCGAGCAGGTACTTTGCGAGTCCTGTCTGACCTTCGTAGATTTGGTGCTTTACTGACCAGGGTATCTTTGATTGCGGGTTCCCCAACCACATTTTTCCTTAATGGGGTGTCTATAGCCAGGTCCTCCCCATGTGGAGTTTCTTGAACCTCTTCGAGTTACACAGTTCTCCCACTTGCCCTTCTCGAGAGAAACTCTTTCTCTAGAAAGACACCATTTTGTGCGAAAAATACTTTGCCCTCTTCTCGATTGTAGAAGTAATATCCTTTGGTTTCCCTAGGATATCATATAAAGAAGCATTTATCTGACTTGGGTGTGAGTTTATCAGACGTCAAACGTTTAACATAGACATTACATCCCCAAATCTTTAGAAAAGACAAACTAGGACTCTTCCTAGTCCACATCTCATATGATGTCTTATCCACTGATTTAGATGGTACCCTATTTAAAGTGAAAGCGGCAGTTTTTAGAGCGTAACCCCAAAAAGATAATGACAAATCCGATTGGCTCATCATCGACCAAACCATGTCCAACAAGATCCGATTACACCGCTTGGACACCCCATTCTATTGTGGAGTGCCCGGTGGTGTAAGCTGTGGGACAATTCCACATTGCTCCAAATGATCACCAAATTCATGGCTCAAATATTCACCTCCACGATCAGATCGTAAAAATTTGATTGTCTTGCCAAGTTGATTTTGTACCTCACTTTGGAACTCTTTGAACTTTTCAAAGGATTCCGACTTATGCCTCATTAAGTAGATATATCCATATCCACTAAAGTCATCGGTGAAAGTAATGAAGTACTGAAAACCATATCTAGCTGCCGTGCTCATTAGCCCACACACATCTATGTGTACAAGTGCAAGTAAGAAAGACACCCTCTCAGTTTGTCCAGTGAAAGACGCCTTGGTCATCTTTCCAAGTAGACAAGATTCACACATTTCAAATGATTCCAAATCAAATGAGTTTAGAAGTTCATCATCATGGAGCTTCTTCATACGTTTCTCACTTATGTGACCCAAACGACAATGCCAAATAAAAGTGGAATTCATATCATTAGGCTGAAGATTCTTCACATTAATATTATAGACAAGTGCATCAAGATTTAAAATAAATAACCCATTCATAGCAGGAGCATAGCCATAAAACATTTTATTCAAAAATATAGAACAACCATTGTCCTCAATAATAAACTTATAACCATTTGCCAATAAACATGAGGCAGAGATAATGTTTCCACTCATGGCTGGGACACAATAACAATTATTTAATTCCATAATAAATCCCAAAGGCAAATGTAAAGGCAAGGTCCCGACGGCTAATGCAGCAACCCTTGCTTTATTTCCGACTCGAAGATCCATCTCGCCTCTTGCAACGCTCCTACTCCATGTTAGACTCTGCATCGAATTGCAAATATGAGCAACCGATCCGGTATCAAATACCCAAGAGTTAACGGAAGGATCAGCAAGAAAAACATGTATAACATTAATACCTGAAGTGGAAGGCTTAGTCCTGCTATTCTTTTTCAGATCAACCAGGTATTTCTTGTAGTTCCTCTTTCAATGGCCTCGCTCTTTGCAGTAAAAGCATTCATTCTGTGGAGTCGGGCCAGACTTAGTCTTGGGCTTAAGCAGTATGGATCTCATCCAAAGCTTTAGTCTTGCCCTTTTCTTTGACCCAAGTCTTAGCCTTCTTCTTGAAGCTTGTACTCTTTTGCACCATCATCACATGATTGTTGCTTTTCTTAACGCCGTCCTCTGTAGTCTTGAGCATCGTATGCAACTCGGTGAGATTCTTGTCTAAGCCATTCATATGGATGTTCAAAATGAATTTCCCATATCTTGCAGGAAGCGACGTAAGAATCAAGTCAGTAGCCAACTCTTGGCTAAGGGGAAAACCAAGTTTTTTCAAGCTCTGTGTGTAACAAACCATCTTGATCACATGAAGGCTCACCGGACTACCCTCAGCTAGCTTACACACAAATAAATTCTTCGACATCTCTTATCTCTCGGTTCTTGCTTGTGTCTCAAACAAGCCTTTGAGCGCCACGATCATATCATAGGCCTCTATGTTCTCAAACTGCTTCTAAAGGTTCAAGTTCATGGCAGCAAGCATGAGACAGCTAACATTAAGGAACTCATCACATGCCTTTTTATAGGCATTTTTAAGAGCAGTAGTAGCATTTTCAATAGATACTTCTGGAATTGGTTCCTCTAGAACATGTTTCTTTTTATCTTGCCTAAGAACAATTCTTAGGTTGCGGGACCAATCCGCAAAAATTTTTCTTTATCAAGTATCGAAAGTAAAGCAAAACCGGAGGTAGGTACAGCAATTAGCGCCATGATCTACAACATAAAATATGCAAAAACTAAGATATATGTTCAAGAAAAGTAACTTCTATTAAACAATTTAATAAAGATATTCCCACTAAATTCCATACCCCTCTTATGACATTTAGTAATTCAAGATCCACAATCAGTTAATCTACTAGTGAGCTTTGGCGTCACTGCTAGAAGATTGGTGAAATTGGTAAGCAACCATTTGCTAATCATATCTCTATCTGACTCGTTGTTGGGTGGCATCTCTATGCCCCGGCACACAACCCTATATGCCCCAATGTCTATAACCATTATAATGATCTTGTCAAGTTTAACCAATACTATGCGTGTAAGTGTCCGACATATACTCATCTAGTCAAGGAAAGTTAATGTAGCATGACATACCATTAAAATACATGACTTTGTATGGTGCAGCTAATTGGGAAGGAATCAATTTAGCTTAATATTATGTGAGGAAATTTTACTTCTACCATGTTAAAAGCATTCGGTGCAACTAAATAACATGTATAGAAATAAATGAACAGGAATATAAAGGCATTCACAGACAATCACATTGCATCGTGATATAGTATAACCCTTCCACATGGTGATCTCCATTGTCGTGCTTCCTATTCGCCATGTCTCCAAGTGGCCAATTCCTCCAAGTACTCCCACTAAGCCATTACTCCTAATAACACTAGTAATAAATTATAAGGAGTGAAGAAGCATCACAAGTCGACACGCAGACCGTTATACAAATATAGAAAGCCTTAGGCTATAATAAGCATGACATACAGGTCATGAACATTACACACATACATGCATCTCATACATTATGGGCCATAATATTCACAAAATCCTGCAAAAATAAGTTACGCATAGAATCACATTCTATCTAACAGATAGTGTGAACTAGCAATACCAAAAACCAAGTTAAGATCCTAGTCCACAGGGGTGGCAACCCGCACCAGAAGGGCGGTAGCCCTATCCAATCTACTGTTCCATCCATGTAAATCGCATTGGATTAATCACATTAACCCTTTCCGATCGCAACTCCGATTCGATTAACCAGATTGATCTTCATGTGCTCCATGGATTTACGATCATTGTCTGCCCTGATGGCGGAAACCGACCAGTTGAGGCAAGTTGTGATTTGACCATGAAAACACGATCACGAAATAATGATCATGAACCCATCTTGAGACCACCGCGTATGGACAATCATATCGACCATTGCCAAAAACAATCTATCATATAGAACAACCAACATAGACTATAATAGATCATATCTGTGACTCCCACATATCACAATATGCATCTAATCCGAATCTAAAACTAGACAGGATGACTCTGATACTACTGAAGGAACACGGGTAGTCTACACTAGCGGAATTTTAAAAATCTACCTTGCAACCAAGGAACCTCCACTAGTAATAGATCACAGGATTACCACTAGACGCATAAATTCACAGCGGAAGAAAAGTCGATGTAGCGCGTTGGTGCGGTTGTAGTCGTACTAGTCTCGAGCCTCCTCCAAGTGCTCCTCGTGACCGTCACAAATTGCGGATCGTCCTAGCGTTGAAGCCTCGCAGCAACGCCTCTAAGGTATCCACACGTACAAGGTAGGAACACCACGCGCCGGAGTGCTAGTGCTGGCTACGCGATTTTGGGCGAAGGAGGTGTGGTGGCTAGGGTTTTGGGAATTTCGAAAATCACCCAAACCCTATGCCACCGCCCCTCTATTTATAGGCATCCATGATGGGTCTCGAACTTTGGGGCCCATTAGGAACTCGTGGCCCATAAGAATTTGGATCACCATCCAAAATATGTCCCAACCCTTTAAGCGTGTGACCCTATAAGTTCACGTACACTTGGACATGGCCCGAGTACTCCTACTCATCCACTAATCGGTAGTGGCCCCTAGCAGGACATGCCGACTCTCGAGTATACGTAAAGATCACATCAGACGGACCTCAACAAATCTCATATGTATTTCCCTTTGCCTCACGATATCGGTCAAACTCAAGGCGAGTACGTGCCATCCTTATTGGTTAGCTCGACCACTCTTTCTCGATCACATGACTCGAATTCCCCAACTATGGTTAACTCTTTAACCGCGAGTAGCATGGCCATGTATTTCTAGAATCCGATCACTCGAGAGGCCTAGAGATATATCTCTCCCATTGCATGGAGGAACAAATCCTATCTTGATTGACCATGTCTCGACACATGTATCATGAAAAACCCGAAAGCTACTTTTATAACTACCCAGTTACGGAGTAGCGTTTGGCAACCCCTAGGTAAGTCACTACACATCTCGAGTATGTACGGCGACCTCAATCTAAGGATATAGCATACACATTGTAAATGAGACCAATTGATGACATATAAGAATACAACTTTCTCGCAATGTCTCATGGTAGGTCGACCCAACCCCATGTTCGCTAACATGTGTCCATATTATTAGTTTGATATCTCCATATCTATGATCCGTGAAACATGGTCATCAACCAATGCATATGCTAGTCTATTCATATGTGTCCTCATATATTTTCGACTAGGGATCGCTTTAGAATAATCATCGCAAAGATAAATATAGAGTTTCACAATCAAGTCACATACTTGATAATAAATATTAATGATATTATTCTTGGAAAAAGATAACATATTATCCAATAAATTATGAACATAACGAAATATAATCATATATATGATTACCTCTACGGCATATCTCCAACACCTCTCCCGTTGCGCCACCGTCGCACCGCTCGTTCTCTCTCCCCCCCCCCTGCCCCCACCGCTCCATCTCTGTGCGTGGGCGGCGAGCGTGGAGGGATGACACTGAGGTAAAGTTTCACTGCTCCTACCCCACCGCTCATCTCTCCATATCTGGCGCAGGGAGGCGAACGCGCCAGCGGCGAGCAGGGAGGCAGCGATGAAGAGCTCCAGATCTGGCGTGGGGAGGCGGCCAAGCTAGCGGCGAGCGGGGAGACGGAGCGTCATGGCTAGGCATGGCCCTGATCAGGACGACGGGCTCAGTGCGGGCGGCGAGCTTGGAGGCGGCGTCGTCAAGCTCCACCGTCCCTACCCCACTGTTCGGCTCTCCAGATATGGCACGGGAAGGCGAATGTGCCGACGGTGAGCGGGGAGGCAGCAACGACGAGCTCTAGATTTGGCATGGGGAGGCGGCCACGCCAGCGGCATGTAGGGAGGCAGCGATGACGAGCTCCAGATCTGGTGTGGGGAGGCGAACATGCCAGCGGCGAGCGGGGAGACGGGGCGTCACGGTGCGGTCCTGACCGGGACGACAGGCTCAGTGCGGGTAGCGAGCTTGGAGGCGGTGGGTAGGAAGGCGACGACGTCAAGCTCCACCATCCCCACCCTACTGCTCAGCTCTCCAGATCCCCAAAAAACCCGGCCCAAGTCCTACGTCTATCTCATCCCAGTAAGTGCACCAAGCAAGCTTATCTCGAACTAAGTGCACCAAGCAAGCTTATCTCGAACTAAAGTGAGTGAGATACTTAGCAAAACAGTGTACAGCCAACGTGGCAGTGGCACACACTTATTTACAAATTCAGAATTCTGGGTCCAAACACGGAACAACCACAACATTTTGTTCATGCTGAACCAGCTTGAGATGACTGAAAAAGAAAGTTGAAAAGTTTATTTCTAACTAGAGCGAAACTTGACCATGGTTACAGAAATGTGGGCGCCTGCCTCTCTGTTGTTCGACTTACCCATCGAGTCAATTGGTGTGTGCTGAAGTATGTCTTGGTCAAGCTCACAGCAAGTTTACTTTGTCCCAAATTTAGTTTGCAGTGTTCACGTACGTAAAGATAGGATTCCATTTCCAAGTCAACTTAGCACGGACACATCCATCAAGTCAACTTATGATGTCCAGTTTTCAGGAGCCAAGATGCATGCGGTACAAGCAGATTGATCGATGGCATCCTCGGAAACACTCTTCTGAACGCAGCAGAATCAAATGGAGCGACCGAGCGACTTCTCCGTGTCCATCGACAAGATTCAGGCAGAATCATGGGGCAGGTGCTGCACCGACATGACGATGTCCCGACAGCTGTGTACGCCTCAGCAAGGGACACAGGTTGTAGAGTACAGTAACTCATATCATAATCTACTAGTACTCAGATAGACGTGTCACAAGAAAAAATCAGATAAATCTTAATAGGATTAGAACTCATATTTCTCTTTAAAGTAGAATTTGTACTTTAATTTGGAGGAGAACTAGGCGACTATATAAACATATGATGGTTGACTATGGAAACCCAAGAAGCAAGCCAATCAAGAGGTACTCATCCAAAATAGAGGGCGCACGAAATGATTAGAGGGTAGGTTATTCTTTAGCACTAGATTCTTGTATAGGTCAAGGATCTAAGGGTTCTAAAAGGTTCGAGAGGGTTGTGAGATAACGACTATCCCTTGTACTTTTTTTAAGATTGTGTTTAAGGAATTTGCGGTCAACTTCGCCAAATCTTTATATCTCATCGTGGTTGCTTCGTCGTCGTTATCTCGGTGTTCTCTACGAGATTCATCTTCTTCGTTCTTGATATCATACGTGCTCGTGCCATATCTCACAAACCTTGATCCGATCCGAGGGCTGCTGCGCATAAGGAGTGATATCAAAGTATAACAACTGGTATTATAGCCAATGCCATATTAATCTGATTTGTGAGCAGGTTGGCAAAGCGCCAGGAAGCACAACATCAAGATCGATGTCAACGATGTGGAGTCAAGTAGAAAAATTTGACAGCGGAAGCAATTTCAGCTTGTGGCAATAGGACTAATCAATGCTCTTGAAGGGGACAAGTCAGAAAAGACATCTGATGAAGACTGGAAGGTGGTGGAGCGGAAGACTGTCAGTACAATCCATCTATATTTTTCTGATGAGGTAAAGTACTTAGTGATCAAGGAGAACTCATAGAAGAAATTATGGAGTAACTTAAAAGAATTATATATGTCGAAGTCATTGACAAACCGATGGGTGTTGAAGCGAAAATTGTTCAGATTGCACATAGAAGAAGGTACACTGTTCGTTTATCATCTTAATGTCTTCAACAAGCTTGTCACACGGCTGATTAGCGTGGATGAAAAAAGTGAGAACAATAAGGTCGTCATACTGACATCGTCTCTACCACCATCGTGGGAGCAATTGATGATGATTATTCTCATCAGGAAAAACACTCTCAACTTCAATGAGGCAGTTTCATATCTATTGGAGGTGGAGTCTTTAAAGAAGCCATCGAAATCTTTATCCCCGAGTGATCAAATATTGGTTGTCGTAGGTGTTGCAGACAACAACAAAAGTCACATGAAGAAGAAGGGCAAGAGCAAGGGCGCACGTGTATGCTATCTTTGTGGCGAGAAAGGTCATATGATAAAAGACTATCCGAGTTTGAAGCAAAAGAGGGGTGCATGCTTAGTGGCGGTGGCGAAAGATGATTCGGGCTTAATAGTCGTCAGTCAATCAGGTACTTCTCATGGATAGATATTAGATTTGGGTTGTTGCTTCTACATATGTTCGGCAAATGAGATGTTTGATGATCTCTACATCCGACACATGGAACTGTTCACTTGGCGAATTGTAAGGAGTATGCAATTTTTGTTGTGTGAACAATTACATTGGAGATATATGATGGAGCACATCGCACACTGACGAGAGTTTGGTATGTTTTCGGCTTAAAGAAGAATCTAATATCTGTGAGGTCGCTTGAACTCGAAAGTTGTAAGGCATCACTTCGAGGTGAAGTGATGCGAATTACTTGCAAATGACATGTAATCGTGAAAAGTATCTAGAGCAATGGAGTATACCGAAGGGCAACCAACGGGAGATCTGACAAAAACTTTGTCCATAAGAAGGAAAATGTGTCGTCAACGGTAGGTTCTCAGATGTTATCTACAGTTATGTGCGGAACTGCAAGGATGGTTGCAAACTCTAGTAGTTGCAAAGGACAAGGTGCGAGCTGTTGGAGGAAGGAATACGTGGTGTGACCAATCAGGTGGTGCCGACGAGCAGGTGGGACTCGAAGGCGATACAAACCTATGGCATGGAGGGCTATAGGAATAGGCTAGCTTGCATGGACACGCGTGTTGGGCACGACACGTATCGGACACGAGATTCACCATTTTCTAAAAAATGGCGACACAAAGACACGGCTGTATATATATGTATATTATGTGTGTGTGTATGTACGTATGTATGTATATGTGCGTGTGTGTGTGTGTATAGGACGCCCATTTCGTACTCCCGGGAGTATATACTCCCACTTCGAATATACCACTTAAACGAACGTATTATACTTCTTTATCTTAAATATCAATTATAAGATACTCCAATGTGACTTAATTGAAAAATTTTTATTGGTGTCCTTTATTTTTGCTATATATCATTTTTCATATATAAAAGAAGTATATACACGAATTTTGCTATAAAAAGTGGACTTTAACGAATTTTTTCATAGAACTCACTTTGGAGTATCTTATAATCATTATTGGAGTATACTCAAATAGATAAAGAGGTATCATCATACGATTTAAGTGGTATATGAGAAGTGGGAGTACGTACTCCTAGGAGTATCATACCATTTTCCTGTGTGTGTGTGTGTAATTAATAATAATAAGAAGAATAATAATATATGCATATGTACTGACAGACACTTGATTTTCAAATTCTATCTGGAAGTAATGAAAACTTTCTGCATACCTTCAGAAGAGCCTTCCCGGTGCCCATCACAAAACCAGCATCAGTGTTTCCAATTCCAGTTGCAAATTGACCAAAGGCTCCACCATTACATGTATGAGATATCAGTACCAATGAGAACCTATACAACAATTGGATTATGTTAATCCTGTACTTAGTAGTTAGTATAGTAAGTAAAGTACCTCGCCTGGTCGGCAGTGGCCTTCTTGGGCAAGCGCAATGTGGCAAACACCTTTGTAATATTGATTTGACTACAAACAACTCAAAACATGTAAACTTTTTTAAACAAAAACCTTCTTTTTTTTCAAAAGGAACATAAAATAGGTCTGATATGAAACAAACAAGCTATCAATTGAATGAATCGATAAGGAAATGCATAGGCATACTCTGAAATCGCTTAGGTCCTTATGTCGTAGAAGTACTTGATCTTCTACTCCATACAGAAGTCCCTCAGGATATCAACATTCCGATTTGCTCATTCATCACTGGTGAAGATGTAGTGGTCCGAGATGATGATGACCTTCTCGCGGTCCCATATCTTGGCGTCCTCCCCAAACTCCTGCTTGAAGATCCCGATGGTGCCCGAGCTACAGACATTGTGCATCATCAGCACGTCGACGTCCACCCACATGTTCTCCCCGGGCTCTAGGCTCACGAGCTCTGACGCTCGCTCCAGGATCTTCTCTATCATCGTCATCGCGCTCTTCACCTGAACCGCACAGAACAAGAGGTGCATCAGCATCTGTACATCACTAACATCGAGAACGATAGTTTGGGGCGTCCCAGTTCGGGATTCAAAAGCGTACCGAGCCGGTGGAGGCTGGGGCGCGTGGACGGGCATGGCGACGACAAGGGACGGGCGACATCAGTGCCGCCACGTCGGGCAGTAGGGGCGTCGGGGTTGGGGAGAAGGGGAAGGGGGAGGGGCGACGTCTGGAGGGAGGGGGTCGCCACCGGTCGCCGTCGGAGCTAGCGACATAGCAGGGGCGAGCGGGGGGTGTCGCGGCTGCTAGGGGCGGCGTCGAAGGGGATTAAGGGAGGGAGTGAGCTCTAGAGTGAACGCTAGGGTTAAGGTAGGGAATAGGAATGGGCTGGGCTACACCTTTGGGCCAAATGGACTAGCCCAAATGATCAATATGTGTCTGATTCATGTATTGACGTGCCCAATACGTGTCCGATTTTTATTTCATTTTTTCGCGAAGCTAATTTCGGACACGCTTGAAATACGTATCGGAGCCGTGTCCATGTCCAACACGGTGTCCAACACAGACTCGCCACTTTCCAGACATGTCCGTGCATCAGAGGGAACAGGAGGTGTGGTTAACTAAACTACACAGCTAATGAGCTCTCTGGTGGAGTGTCCGAGCGGCCAAGCCCGGATACTGACACACACATTGTGGTGAAGTGCATGAGCCTATGTGGGGGCACTCCCAAGGTGGGAGGAAAAAACAAAAAAGATGGAGCCAACTTAGAGCGAGTTCTTGGAGGAGCATGATGACTTCAACGGATAACAGTAAAGGTGGAGATCGTTAAGTATGGTGACTCATATCCTAATTTACTAGAACTTGGAGAAGTATGCTACAGGGAAAGCTAGATGAATCATAATAGGATTAGGACTCTCATTTCTCTTTGGAGTACGATTCATATTTTAATTTGGAGAACTAAGGTACTATATAAACCCATGATGAGTGGTCATAAGAACCCAAGGATGAAGCCAAGCAAGAGATACTCATCCAAAGTAAAGGGCGCACGAAATGATTAGAGACTAGTTTATTCTTTAGCATTAGATTCTTGTATAAGGAAAGATCCAAGGGTCCTAAAAGGTTCGAGAGGGTTGTGAGAGAGCGACAATCCATTATACTCTTTTGAGGTTGTGCATAAGGAATTTGTAGTCGGCTTCACCAAATCCTTCCCTCTCGTCGTGGTTGCTTTGTCGCCGTTATCTCGGTTCTCTCTACGAGATTCATCTACTTCGTTCTTGATATCATGCGTGCTCGTGTCGTATCTCACAAACTCTAATTCGATCCAAAGGCTGCTACGCATAAAGAGATGTATCACAGTATAACACAGTTTGTTGTTGGATCATTCTACTTGCTGCTACGCATTTTTGCCCAAACCCTTCCCTCTCGTCGTGGTTGCTTCGTCGCCGTTATCTCGGTTCTCTCTACGATATTCATCTACTTAGTTCTTGATATCATGTGTGCTCATGTCGTATCTCACAAACTCTGATTCGATCCAGAGGCTGCTACACATAAAGAGATGTATCACAGTATAACACATTTTGTTGTTGGATCATTTTGCTTGCTGCTACGCATTTTTGCCTTCTCCAATGGAGGCCTGAAGCATCGATGCACATCGTATCTTTGTTCGCAAAAGCTGTGGCAAGAAGATGGCAGAAACAAAGTACTCGTACCTTATACATCCGGTTGGGTATATGCAGTGAAAACATTTTCGCTGAAATTTCGACAGTTACTGGCGATTTTCGGTCTTACTGGTGTGACATGGTAAGAAACAATACCTAGGAAAAAAAACAAAAAAATTGGCCCGATTTGAAATCCCAGCCTGGCCCATCCAAGCAGAAACTTCATCCTCCTATCCCCTTCTCTTGCTCTGCCCTAACCCCGAATAGATCACGCGCGAAGGTGATTTCGGCGGTGCCTGCTTCGAACTGAGCTGAGGCGAGGACGCGAGGTCCATCCCTTTGGCTCCATTGACTAAGCCGCTGCTATTTTCCCCGGCCACGAGGTCCATCCCTTCGGCGCCACCGATTGAGCCGCTGTCATTTTCCCCCAGTCGCGAGGTCCACTCAAGATTTTCCCCACCATGAGGTCCTCTCATGCGCCTACTCTCCTCGATCAGAGTTCCTTCACGGTGCTCGCTGCTTGTCTCAAGCGTTAGTGATGACCTTCGGTGGCGGCTTCGGCAACGGCTCAGTCGGCCATAAGGTCACACTTTTTTTATTTGGTCAATGTTTGTTTAATCCAGGTCAACCTGACAATTATGTGTTGTTTCAGCTTAATGCGGACAAGAGCCCATTCCAATGGACTTTTTTTTTTGAAAAGGGGGAAACCCTGCTTTTGATTGAAAGCATATAAACGGTTCTTACAAAAGAAGTTACACAGAGCAGAACTGGGGACTCCAGTTTGCGAGACAAGCATAGCAAAACATCAACTTAACTTCCAGCAAGACTAATGCCAGCTGCTACACCAATAGACCAACAAAACTAGGAGCTCTAGTTTGCAATACAAGCACAGCAAAGCAACAACTAAACTACCAACAAGACTAAGGTCAGCCGCTACACCAACAAAACCAACATCAACCTCAGCAAGGCTAAGTTTTATACAAATTAACAGTAGAGCTAACTTTCCTATTACAAAAGTTTTTCACCCAAGCTTTAGTAGACGCCATGAAACAGTCCAGCTTTTCACCATCATCCCCTTTTAAAAGGACCCGCCATTGCTGCAAACAAGATAAAGTTTTGAAGATCACATCTATAGGATTCTTATTATAATTCTTCTCAAACACCATATTGTTCCTAATTCTCCAAAGAGTCCATGCCGTAGCTGCAAAACTAAACAAAGCAACATTGTAATTATTATCCCCCTTCTTTTCCAACCAATTCAATTGGAAGTCATCTAAACAAGTGGGGTGACGCTTCCAGCTAAGAATTTCTTTAATGCAAATCCATAAGAAATTGGCTAAACTGCAGGAAAACATAATATGGTCAATGTTCTCTTCTACACCACAAAGAAGACAATTAGTATTACCCTTCCAACCCCTCTGCTTAAGCTAGTCTAAAGTTTCGACTCTATTCTGATAGCAAAGCCAAACAAAGATTTTGACTTTTAAAGGACATCTGTTTTTCCAAAGTTTAGCCATTTTTCTACTATTGACACCCCCAAATAGCATATAGTTATACAAAGATTTGACTAAAAAAATCCCAGTCTTTTCAAGACACCATACTGGTTTGTCCCTGTTGCCATCAAACTCTACCCGTTTAATATCTTTCTTAATGTCCTCCCACTGTTGGTATTCTTCTACCCCAAAACTTCTTCTAAAAAGGATGTTCCAATTATCATCATTCACCCCAACATTAACACTCATAGAAGGCACCTTACAAAGTTTGAACAAATTGTTGTATTTAATTTTGAAAGGGCAGTCATTGGTCCAAACATCCTCCCAGAAAGCAATATCCTAACCATTACCCACCTTGTATCTAACCCCCAAGTTGAAAAGTTTATTGACTTTCATCACACTTTTCCAGAACTGAGAACCACCTAAGGTTCTAGCTTCCCTGAACACCCCCTGTAGGAAAGTATTTTGCTTTTAGAATATTAAACCATAAGTCCTTGTTTGTTTATTTAATTCTCCAAATCTATTTAGCCATAAGGCAATCATTCATTACCTTTGTATTTATAATTCCCAAGCCACCAAATTTTTTAGGTCAACAAATAGCACCCCAATTAACCATGTGATACTTAAATTTGTCATTAGCTCCTCTCCAAAAGAATCTAGCTATAATGCCATCCATCTTTTTGTGAGACTCTTCATTAAGTCTACAAAACCCCATAGTATAGATTGGAAGACTGCTTAAACTGCTGTTAACCAAGATCATTCTGCCCCCAGAAGATAACAAATTACTTTTCCAATTTTCTAGCCTTTTGCCCAATTTGCTAATCACAATTTTTGTTGCTTTCACCCCTAAACATCTGTTGCCAATTAAAATGCCCAAATAAGTCATGGGTAGATGGGCTAACTTGCAATTGAAAGTATTAGCTACTTTGTTGGCTTCTTCATTTTCAACCCCCAACACAAAAACTTCGCTTTTGTGGTAGTTAATTTTCAGACCAGACATCCACTCAAAACAATATAACAAGAATTTCAGGTTCAAGAAGTAATCCACCCCATATTCCATCATAAGCACAGTATCATCTGCGTATTGTAGGATTGGGACCCCTCCAGGAATCAAATGGGAAATCAGAGATTGTTAGACTAGGAGGTTTTTTGGTCATGTTATTTGATGATGGACACATTGACAATAGAGAGTCTTAGTCTTGGTGTTTAATAAAGAATACATTGTTTTTCGACATGCTTGTGATCTTAGGTGTTGACATGCTTTGTAATAGCTTTTGAGTGCCTTTGATTTATGTGGAAATCAGCCTTTGTCGGGTTTTGTTGTAGTACCGGCATTGTGGCCGCGGTACTACTGTCGGGTGGTACAAACCGCAAGTGACGCACAATATTACCGCAAGTCACTTGGGTCCCGACGTGTGATAGCGAACCGTCAGATCTTGATCAGACGGCTCATATTGAAGAAGAACGTTCGGACCGTCCGAAAGTTAACAGGTTGTATTAGCCTTTGGATTGAAATCAATTGGTGGTTATCGAGAGGGACGTTCGGACTTTGAACAGTACTCCAGATCCAACGGTCTTGACACGCGGTCCGAATGGCCAAGTCAATCTAGAGCGTCCACGTGGTAGGGCATGTGTTTCTCAGTCTTTTGCACATTTCAATTGAGCGGTAGTACCGCTTGGGAAATGGCGGTAGTACCACGACTCGGTAATACCATTTTTAGATGGCGGTTGCAAAATTCCAGAGAAGGTGTTTTTGAGAGTTTTGAACTCAAGTGAAAAACGGTAGTACCGCAATCATGGAGCGGTACGACCACAGTTCGGTATTTCCGTTTTTTACATGGCGGTTTGAAAATTCCAGAAGACATGTTTTTTAGATACTTGGATTTCATTGGAAAGCGGTAGTTCCGCAGCTTTGGGGCGGTACAACTGCAGATCGGTAGTACCGTAGTTTTAACTACGGTAGTACCGCAAAATGGTATGACCGCAAGGTTGCGGTATGGTTTTCCAGAGAGCTTGTTTTGGAGAGTTTTGTATGACTTTGAGGATCGGTAGTACTGATGTGTTTTGAGAGGTACGACCGCTGGGCGGTAGTACCGGATCCAACATGGAGTTTCGACCGATTGTGCTCTGTGTGTCCGCCGTTTTGGGGATTTGGCTAAAGATAAGTTGAGCTTATGTGTTTTAGCTTGTTGCATGATGCATGACAGTGGTTATGCGTGTGTGTGAGCTAATGATTGGTAAAGTTGGAAAACTTGTGCCAGGATTTGTGTTTCTTTGATCTTTGCATATGCAGGTTGAGCGTGGAGACAATTATGGTCGTGACGAGGAGGACCCGAACTAGGATGGGGAGATCTGAGGTCTAGGAGGTCGTGGATGTCACGGGATGATTGGGATTACGCTGGAGCACGTGGAGATCAAAGGTGGTGCACGGTGAAGCTTTGGGAGGCGGATTCCTAAAGGCTTACAACGTGAGAAGATATGGAAGGCTCCGGTTTTGGAAAGTCTTAGAAAATTGGAAAAACCCGTGTTGGTAAGGGTTTTGGGTCCCTTGATTTTCAAAAAAATAGATTGCAGTGTTTGTTAGAGATACGGAGAGGGCTTTGCCTATAAAAAGAGGCAGAGGACAGGTCCTTTGAAATGAGTCTTGAACCCGTAGCTTTCATGTTGTTTGGTTGCGGGGGTTTAGAGAGGACTTTCGGCTGAAGGTCTTTTAGGGGTGCTTGCGGAGCGCTTTGTAGACACAAATCTAGTCTGAGAAATAAAGTTCAGATTTGTTCTACTTTGTCTCTGGTTTGCTGTGTTTGACCTGTGCGCTGAAAAGATTCTTGAAGAGGTTATTGAAGAGATTCTGTGAAGGTTCTCCGAGGGACTCCCGAGAAGGTTGCAGGTGTTTCAGCACATAGGTTTCAGATTGAATTTGGAGGTCAATTCGCTGCAATCATTCACCCCCTCTGATTGTCATTACGACCCTATAAGTGGTATCAAAGCAAGGTTGCAATGGCATCAGATCGAGATCGGTTTTCAGGTAAGCCACCATATTTCGATGGATCAGATTATATCTACTGGAAAACACGCATGGAGGTTTTTCTACAAGTACAAGGTAATGTTATTTGGCAAAAAGTTAAAAGTCCTTATGAAGTGCTCATTGTTATTATCGCCAATAATATCACGATGTTGAAGCTAATGCTAAGGCTAGAAATATATTGTTGCAAGGTTTAAGTAGAAACGAGTTTGTCAGAATTGCTAATATTAAATCTGCTAATAAAATTTGGACTAATCTTGTTGACTGTCATGAAGGATTTAAATCTGTTAAAGGTGTCCGTCAGAATCAATTTAAAAAGGAGTATTCTAAATTTGAGATGAAACCAGGAGAATTAGTAGATGCTCTTTTTGATCGCTTCAATAAAATTGTTAGTGATTTGCAATCTGTTGATGTCATATACTCTGATTCTGACAATGCTCGTCAAATTTTAAATGCCTTGGATATGACTGTCTGGGAGGTGCTAGTCACTACTATCAATCATTCTGTTAACATGGAAACACTCACCTTAAATGATCTTTATTCCAAGATGAAAACACATGAGATTGATATTTTGGCCAGGATAAATGAGTCCAATACTTTGGGTTTAGTGACTAACCAAACTGACAGTACCTCTAGTTCTTCTAGTGTTTCCTTGTCGGCTTTGGGATCTATTTCAGATGAACAATTAGAGGAGATTCCAGAAGAACAACTTTTACTCTTCTCCAACAGGGTAACCAAAGCAATTAACAACATCAGATCAAGGAGGAGAGGTGGTCCAATTAGATGTTATGAATGTGGTGAGCTAAACCACATAAAGGTGAATTGTCCCAAGCTGAGAAGCAAGGAGGCCAAAGATGACAAAGTACCAACTCGTCATTCTAAATTCAAGATTGATTCAAGCAAGAAGCAAAACTATCGTAAAAGGTCAACAAAGTACTTTCAGCACTTGATGAGATTGGATTGAGTGATGTTGATTTTGGAAGCGACAATGAGGAAATGGCAAGAAGGCAAAGGAGGTGGACTTCATAGGGATGTGCTTTATGGCAAGCAGTGAAGAGGTTAACAGTGATGATCTCTATAGTGATCATGATGAGGTAAAACCATCTTATACAGATTTATCTCGTGCTGTACTTAAATTGACAAATGAGCTTAAAAAATACAAAAAGAAAATAAAGAAACATGATATTGTTATTGAGAGCTTAAACTCTAAAATTAATAGGCTTAAGGCATTTATTCCTGATGACGAATCCTGTGAGTCTTGTCAAGTTTTACACTCTGAGTTGGAGGTTGCCAGGTCTATACATACTAAATTTGATGAGTTAAGACTAGCACATGCTTCTTGTGATGAAAAGTTGAAACTTGCATATGATGAAATTGAAAAGCTCAAGTCTATTTCTACTTGTTTATAGTCAAGTATTTCAAATGCTCAAACTAAAACTTGCTCTAATTGTGAATTGCTAGAAGCTAGATTGAATTCTTCTCAGGAATCTATACAACAGATGCTTTATCATGGGACACTCTCTTGCACTAATTTTCCTAAGCTTAGCACAAAAATAGAAGCTTTGACTAGACAACTAAATGAGTTTGCCGAAAAAGAAAGATTGACTCAGTCTAATGCTTTTAAGAAAACTGTGTATGAATCTGTTAAATGCACAAACTGTCCTACATTGACTAAAGAAAATGAGTATCTTAAGGACAATTTGGAGAGATTATCTTTTGGTAAGAAAAATTTGAACATGATTCTAGACAGATCAAAAGTGAGTGTTAAAAGTCAAGGTCTAGGATTTAATTTTGTTGAGCACTCCAAGAATCATCCTCCCAAAATTCTTAAGCTTCTTGAACTTGGAAAGATCGAAGTAGAATCTGAATCTAAACAAGTGATGTTTAAATCTGCTGGTTTTGCAAAGGACCCATCTACCAAAGTGAGTACAGTAAAGGGAAAAACTGCAACTTCTTATCAAGACAAATATCAGTGTACTCATTGTGGTAAAGAGGGTCATTTGGTTCAGTTCTGTTTTCGGAAAGCAAAGAAATTAAAAAGAGACATGCTAAGGAAAATTTCTCAAGTTCCTTATCATCGTGTTGTCTCCACTAAACAAACTGCTGCAGGTTTATGAGCTTTTACACAACCGGTCAGACTTGCATCTAAACGGCAATCTGACCGGCAGTGTCCTCAAAACAAAAATGCTTTTGTTGCTCCTGTTCGACGTGTATCTCAGTACTGGGTTCCAAAATAATATCTTACTAACCCCAGTACTGTGAGACCAATACCTTCTTAATGTAGGTACAACTGTTGAGGAAGGGGAACGTGTGGCTGGTAGATTCAGGTTGTTCCAGGCACATGACTGGTGATTCAAAATGGTTCTCCTCTCTCACTAAGGCATCCAGTGATGAGTTGATCACTTTTGGGGATGCTTCAGCAGATGGCCCTGGTCAATTGTTGCACATGGACACTGTAGGTCCTTCTAGGGTTCAATCTATTGGAGGCAATTGGTGACATTCATGAAAGGGTAACACATTCCAGGTTTACTTCTTCTGACTCACATGCTTATTCTGCCTTTGTTGCCTCTTTTGAGCCTAATGATGTAAGTCACGCTTTATCTGATGAGTCTTGGATCAATGCCATGCATGAAGAATTAGAAAACTTTGAGCGTAATAAAGTCCGGATCTTAGTTGAGCCTCCCCATGGACATAATATAATTGGAACTAAATGGGTTTTTAAAAATAAGCAAAGTGAGGATGGGGTTGTAGTTAGAAATAAGTCTAGACTTGTTGCTCAGGGGTTTTCTCAGGTGGACGGTCTTGATTTTGGTGAAACTTTTGCTCCTGTAGCCAGATTAGAAGCTATTCGAATTCTCTTAGCCTTTGCTGCATCTAAAGGTTTTAAATTATACCAAATGGATGTTAAAAGCGCTATTCTAAATGGTTTTATTGAGGAGGAAGTTTATGTTAAGCAACCACCTGGTTTTGAAAATCCTAAGTTTCCTAATCACGTCTACAAATTGTCAAAAGCTTTGTATGGTTTAAAACAAGCTCCTAGAGCATGGTATGAGAGGCTCAAACTTTTCTTGACAAAAAATAACTTTCAAATGGGTAAGGTAGACAAAAAGTCTTTTCACTTTTCGTCATGGCAATGATCTATTACTTGTTCAGATTTATGTGGATGATATCATCTTTGGGGGCTCCTCTCATGCTTTGGTTTCCAAGTCTTCAGATACTATGAGCAGGGAGTTCGAGATGAGCATGATGGGAGAATTAACTTACTTCTTAGGATTGCAAGTAAAACAGACCAAGCAAGGCAAATTCATTCACCAAACTAAGTATACTAAAGATTTGCTTAGACGTTTCGACATGGGAACTTGCAAACCCATCTCTACACCAATGGGGTCTACAACTGTTCTTGATCCAGATGAAGAATGTGAGGCAGTAGATCAAAAAGAATATAGGAGTATGATTGGGTCTCTACTTTATCTGACTACTTCAAGACTGGACATACATTTTGCTGTGTATTTATGCGCTCGATTTCAAGCTTCACCTCATTCATCCCATCATCAGGCTGTGAAAAGAATTCTCAGGTATCTCCACTCAACTTTAGAATTTGGTCTCTTTTATTCATCTTCATCCTGTCTTACTTTGCGTGCATACGCAGATAGTGATTTTGCGGGGTGTAGGATTGATAGAAAAAGCACATCTGACACATGTCACTTTTTAGGCACATCCTTAATTTCTTGGTCCTCTAGAAAATAGTCTTCTGTTGCTCAATCAATAGCTGAAGCCGCGTATGTTGTCGCGGCTGCTAGTTGTTCTCAGGTTCTCTGGATTTCTTCTACTCTCAGGGATTATGGGATAGATTTGGGAAGTGTTCCTCTTTATTGTGAAAACACTAGTGCTATTAATATTGCTAAGAACCCAGTACAACATTCTAGGACTAAACATATTGATATCAGATTTCACTTTCTAAGAGACCATGTTGAAAAGGGTGATGTTATTCTCCACTTTGTTGAATCTGATTTTCAGTTTGCTGATATTTTTACTAAGTCGCTTGATACTTCTCATTTTGTCCGGTTGAGGAGTGAATTGGGTGTGGTTCATCCTATGGGTTTATTTTGAGGGGGAGCTATTTTGATTAAAGATTCGGAGGCTTTGATTACTATTCTTGTCTCACAATTCATTAAGTCCAAGCCATTAAAATCAAATAAGTTGTAGAGCTCTCTCTATCATATTTATTCATGTGCTATGTAGCTTTGCTCTTGACTAGTTTTGATAAACTTGCTACATAAAGAACTAAATCATGACATGGCTGAGAACTTTGACTAGATTGATTATTGCTATCACTTTGTGATGCCTATTGAAAAGGATTAGCTTGTTTGTGAGTCTTATTTTAAATTTTGGATTTGAAGCAAGTATGTCTCTCATTTCATTCCTGTGTTGCTCACTCTATTTAGCATGTTACAATAAAAAAATCTAAAGGGTTGAAAAAAAATAAAAAGATGTATGCTTCAAGCATGCCATACATAGCTGTGTATTCAAAAGATCAAAAATATGCACACAACAGTGCTTAAATGAAAAGAAGTGTGCTTCAAGCATGCCATACATAGCTATGTATTTTCAAAAAGAAAAATATGCACACAAAAGTGCTAAAATGAAAAGAAGTATGCTTCGAGCATGCCACCCTTGAAAAGAAGTATGCTGCAAACATGCCACATGCAAATAAAAATTGAAAGTGAAGCAATAGGGTGATGCTTGAGACTGATAGCTCATCTAGATTTAAAGTTTGTCTCACTGTTAGGCTCTCAATTTTCTTGATGATATTCTTTTGTGGTGCTTATAATCGGTTTAGTCATTGTTGAAATACCTGTCATTAAGTTAAAATTGCTTAATCATCCTTCAAGTGGTACAGACTGGTCTTGACTTTGCCACATGATACATGTTTTTATATGATCTAGATAGCTCTACTCAACAAGATGGCTTGGTTAATACATTAAGTTGACTTGCATAATCTCCAAAGCTTCTTGATCTTTATTCTTCATGATCTTTTATTTTTGAACTTTTTCTCCTTTGAAGTACTTGATAATTACATTGCCAAAGGGGGAGAAAAATGGGAGATCTTTTGGGAGAAATTTCCAGAGTGTTTCAGCTGTAGTCTTTGAAAGTTTATGAAACCTTCTTTTCTTGCTGGGCAGCTTTGAAACTTTCCTTCAAAACATTCATGTCTTGATTTTGCTGTATTGTCAATGTATTCATCAAGGGCGAGATTGTTAGACCAGGAGGTTTTTTGGTCATGCTATTTGATGATGAACATATTGACAATAGAGAGTCTTAGTTTTGGTGTTTAATGAAGAATACATTGTTTTTCGACATGCTTGTGATCTTAGGTGTTGACATGCTTTGTAATAGCTTTTTAGTGCCTTTGATTTATGTGGAAATCAGCCTTTGTCGGGTTTTGCGGTAGTACCGGTATTGTGGCCGCGGTACTACCGTCGGGCGGTACAAACCGCAAGTGATGCGCGGTATTACCGCAAGTCACTTGGGTCCCGACGTGTGATAGCGAACCGTCAGATCTTGATCAGACGGCTCAAATTGAAGAAGAACGTTCGAACTGTCCGAAAGTTAACAGGTTGTATTAGCCTTTGGATTGAAATCAGACGGTGGTTATCGAGAGGAACATTCGGACTTTGAACAATACTCCAGATCCAACGGTCTTGACACGCAGTTCGAACGGCCAAGTCAATCTAGAGCGTCCACGTGGCAAGGCATGTGTTTCTCAGTCTTTTGCGCGTTTCAGTTGAGCGGTAGTACCGCTTGGGGAAATAGCGGTAGTACTGCGACTCGGTAATACCGTTTTTTAGATGGCGGTTGCAAAATTCCAGAGAAGGTGTTTTTGAGAGTTTTGAGCTCAAGTGAAAAACGGTAGTACCGCAGTCATGGAGCGGTACGACCGCAGTTCAGTATTTCCGTTTTTTACATGGCGATTTGAAAATTCCAGAAGACATGTTTTTCGGATATTTGGATTTCATTGGAAAGCGGTAGTACCACAGCTTTGGGGCGGTACAACCGCAGATCGGTAGTACCGTAGTTTTAACTACGGTAGTACCGCAAAATGGTATGACCGCAAGGTTGCGGTATGGTTTTCCAGAGAGCTTGTTTTGGAGAGTTTTGTATGACTTTGAGGATCGGTAATACCGATGTGTTTTGAGAGGTATGACCGCTGGGCGGTAGTACCGGATCCAACATGGAGTTTCGACCGATTGTGCTCTGTGTGTCCGCCGTTTTGGGGATTTGGCTAAAGATAAGTTGAGCTTATGTGTTTTAGCTTGTTGCATGATGCATGACAGTGGTTATGCGTGTGTGTGAGCTAATGATTGGTCAAGTTGGAAAACTTGTGCCACGATTTGTGTTTCTTTGATCTTTGCATGTGCAGGTTGAGCGTGGAGACAATTATGGTCGTGACGAGGAGGACCCGGACTAGGATGGGGAGATCTGAGGTCTAGGAGGTCATGGATGTCATGGGATGATTGGGATTACACTGGAGCACGTGGAGATCAAAGGTGGCGCACGGTGAAGCTTTGGGAGGTGGATTCCTGAAGGCTTACGACGTGAGGAGATATGGAAGGTTCCTGTTTTGGAAAGTCTTAGAAATTTGGAAAAACCCGTGTTGGTAAGGGTTTCGGGTCCCTTGATTTTCGGAAAGATAGATTGCAGTGTTTGTTAGAGATACGGAGAGGGCTTTGCCTATAAAAGAGGCAGAGGACAGGTCCTTTGAAATGAGTCTTGAACCCGTAGCTTTCATGCTGTTTGGTTGCGGGGGTTTAGAGAGAACTTGAGAGGACTTTCGGCTGAAGGTCTTTTAGGGGTGCTTGTGGAGCACTTTGTAGACACAAATCTAGTCTGAGAAATAAAGTTCAGATTTGTTCTACTTTGTCTCTAGTTTGTTGTGTTTGACCTGTGTGCTGAAAAGCTTCTTGAAGAGGTTATTGGAGAGATTCTGTGAAGGTTCTCCGAGGGACTCCCGAGAAGGTTGCAGGTGTTTCAGCGCATAGGTTTGAGATTGAATTTGGAGGTCAATTCGCTGCAATCATTCACCCCCCCTCTGATTGCCATTACGATCCTACACACACCCTTAATCAAACCTGTATCCTGGGCTTTGTGAATCATTTCTGCTAGAGCATCAGCAGCCAGATTGAAAAGGAGGGGAGAAAGTGGGTCTCCTTGTCTCAAACCTCTAAAAGTTTTAAAGTAAGGACACATCTCTCCATTAATATTAATACTAACTTTCCCCCTTTTGAGTGAACTCATAACTATCTTAATCCATTTATCAGAGAACCCTTTTCTCACCATCACTTCCTCCAAGAAACTCCAATTAATTTTATCATAAGCTTTCTCAAAATCCAATTTTAAAATCACCCATTTTCTTCTTGAATCTTTGAGCTCATGAAAAATCTCATGAAGAGCCATTACCCCATCAAAAATATTTCTACCTTTGATAAAAGCCGATTGACTCTCATGAATAACTTTATCCGCCAATAACCCCAGCCTATTAGCCAACAATTTAGTTAGGATCTTAAAACTGACATTAAGGAGGCAGATTGGTCTACACTGTTTAATGCTATTTGCCTCTTTGAGTTTAGGGATCAAAGTAATAACTCCAAAGTTTAACCTTTTCAAGTCCAAGTCTCCTGCAACTAGATCTTTAACCAAAGTCATGAACTGATTTTTGTACACCCCCCCAAAATTCTTTAAATAAGATGCTAGGAAAACCATCTGGCCCAGGTGCTGAATTCACTGGTAACTCCTTAATCACCTTCTACACTTCTTCTTCAATAAAGTCATCAAGCAAATGCCTATTATCTGTCTCCGAGATTTTGTAGCAATTAACCCAAAAACCGTCTGCCAAACCCACCTCTTGGTCACCCCCTGAACCAAAAAGACTTTTATAATAGCCATATACATAAGCTCTGATCTCAACTTTATTTATGAAAACAGCATTATCATGTTCTAAACTGAAAATTTGATTTTTTTTTTCCTTCGCCTTCCATTAGCACAATTGTGGAAATAACCTGTGTTGGAGTCCCCTTGTGTGATCCAATTCACACGACCTCTTTGCTGCCAGTGATTCTCTTCTACTGCATATAGCTTTTCTAAATCAGCTTCCAAAGAATATCTTTGTCTCCAATCCTCATAGCTCAAATCCCTGGCCTCTGCAACAGAATCCAATTTTTTAATATGCTCCAAGACATTTCTCTTCTTCAATTTGTACTCCCCATTTAAGTTAGCTCCCCAGCCTCTCAGAAATCTTTGTAAGTATACCATACAACCATTCCATCTGTCCATGGAATAGCAGCCTTCAGAAGCTCTATTGTTAATCTCACTCCATTTATTCTGAATTAGACCCCTGAAGTTCTCATGACACAGCCATTTTTTCAAAGAAAAATCTCCTTGTCTTAACTTTCTCTCCCTCCCCAGAATTCAGCAAAAGAGGGCTGTGATCTAAGCCAACTCTGATCAGGCAATGGACATAACAAAGAGGAAAATTAGATTCCCAATCAGTTGAAACAAAAACTCTATCCAAGTTCACCATAATTGGGTTAACCTGCTTGTTAGACCAAGTAAATCTGGCTCCTTTTTTCTTAACTTCCAAGAGCCTATTCTCAGAAATAAACTCATTGAAGAGATCCATCAGACCATAATTCATATTACCAGTGTTTTTATCTCCAGCCACTCTAATCAAGTTAAAATCACCCCCCATTACCAAAGGAAGCACAGTACTTTTACATTTTCTATCCAATTCCTCCACAAAGCTCTAAGAGGACTCATGATTGGTAGGACCATACACTACTATCACTTCCCATCTGAAATTAGTAACTCTGTTTCAAATCCCCATGCTGACAAAGAATCTTCCTAAGTCGTAATTTTCTACTTCAAAAAGATCTTCTTTAACACCCAGCAGAATACCCCCTGAATGACCTGCTGCTGGAGTCCAATGCCATTTGAAAGGAAAATCACATCCCAGGTTCTTAAGATCTCTGACTGAGAAATCCTTTTTAGGAGTTTCCTGCACCCCCACAATATCTAAATGTTCAGACATCAACAACTCCTTGAACTGTCTTCTTCTAGCCGCCTGTCCCAATCCTCTGATATTCCAAAAAAGACATTTCATGTTTTATCTTCTGCACCCCTTTTCTTTATCTTGTTGCCCACTTTCTTACTCATCTTGAAACCTGTAGCACCCCTCTTTTCACAAACCTCTGTCTCTGTGTAATCACTCCCCATCTCACTGTTTGCTCCAACTCCCACAAGGCCTTCACCCTTTGCTTCATTTTTTACTTGTTCAGCTTTAACCAATGCAGCTCTTACAATTTCTTGAGCCTGTATGGCTGAAATGATCTCTCTAGAATTTTTATATTGGTTTCCCAGAGTAATATTACAAGCAGTGGCAACTTGTTCTAAATAATTAATAGAAACATTATTAAGAACATTAAAGGAATTATCAGTTTTACCTTGAGAATCCAAATTCTAAATGGATTTAAGTTTGGATGCCTTCTTCTCCATATGTATCCCCTGGTCCTGTATTCTGGAACTTTTCCTAGTTGCCAATGGGGGTTCAGTAATTCTATTTTTCCTCCCTTTCTTTACTAGACATCCAGCCTTCTTTCTCCTCATCTGTTTCAAGCCCTCCACAGATATTTAATTTGCCACCCTTGTTTGAGTTTTCTGCTTTCACCCCCATACAGAACTTTTTTTCATTATCAACATCTACCAAATCTTTTGAAATAATACAACTCATATCACCCCTTTTGAAATGAAGCTCTAAATTACTATCCTTGGAATCCTCCTTCTCAGAGACCTTCTGCTCTGGCACAACTGCTTGTTCTTTCAAAGGTGATTTTAAACATGGCCAACTTTTAGCAGGTAGCAAAGTAGGTCCTCCCTTAGTGTGAACCACAATCTCCTGTTGGACCATGTTCAAAGCTTCCTCAATAACTTCAGAATCATTCCCTTTTAGATATAGCATCCCATCCCCTTCCAAAGGAATCTTATCATCTTCAGACTTCTGTACTAGAACTACTTCAGGGGGAAGATTATAAGCCAAAGGCACAATTGCTATAACATTATTCTCATCAGCCCTTAAAATTAACTCTTTACCCTTTCCTGAATTTTCAGAGTCAAAAGATGCTTCTTGATCAATATCTTGACACTCAGACTTATGATCCCCCTCATCAGACTGTATCTTATCAGTAGAAATATTATTCATCTGCAAGGCAAAAGTTGGCATTATCTCATTTTGATCAAGATATTCCAAACCATCTTCCATCCTGTTCCCAGCTCCCATTGAAACCTCTTGAAGATTATCAACAATAGTAGGTAAATCTCCATGAGGGCTAAGCTCAACTGATTTTTCTATCAACATGTTATAACCCTCTTGTTCCTTCTTGTCATCCACCCATTTATCATCAACAGTAGGCAAGTCTCCATGAGGGCTAAGCTCAGCTGGTCTTTCTATCAACATGTTAGAACCCTCTTCTTCCTTCTTGTCTTCCACCCCTTTATGTTGTTTGCCTTTACTCTTGATGAAACCTCCCCGCCTCATTGCTCGGATGACCGATTGACACCCCCCCATATTTCTCAGCCATTTTTTCCCACTCAGTTTTATGATTGCTGCTGTGGGAATCTTCCTCCTCATCCTCATCATCCTTCTTATGTTTATGAAATTTATGAAAGTGATCATAAACAGGTCCTCCTTTCTTCCTGATTGTACCCCCTTCAGCTTCAAATTTGATTTCATATCCCATAGAATTGGTAAAGACCTCAACATAACAATTTATGTTTGTTGGGTCCCTACTTAGGACTTTCACTCTCACTGGATCAGTCCTCAACAAACTTATCTCATCCACTTCAAGTGGCTCCCCTACTGTGCTAGAAATATCTTTGACAATTGCAGTTGTCTTAGCACGAGTAGGTATACCTGAAACCTTAATCCAACCTGCAGTAAGGACAGACGAAGCCTTAGGATCTAAATTTGATTTCTCTATCTTCGCCTTGATAGAATGTAAAGCCAATTCCACACTTCTGGCCTTCGACCAAGTTTCCAACATAGCTTTAGAAGGAAAAACCACCCCAAATTCAGATTCAGAAAGTTTCCTAACCTTCCAATCCCAATCTGCTTGGATTAGGTGTTTTAGTTCAGCTTCAATTTTTGCCACAATGGCCACACCTTCTTTGATGCTCAAAACCCCTGAAGCTTCTTGCAATTCCGACAATCTTAAGCCGGGTACTTGTAGGCTGTAAAAACCATGTCCTAGAATCCCAAAACCGCACAACTTCAACCCTAGGTTTTGCTTATCCTCAGGGCAGCTAGACGTCATGTGTCCAGATTTCTTGCATTTATAACAAACCGGTGTATTATTGCATCTGGCTTGGTGATGACCCGATTGCAAACATCTAAAGCAAGTACCACGGTCTTTAGATCTCAGCACTCCTGTATTTGGACCAATCTCACCCCAAGCTTTTTTGAGATTATCCCCTTTACCCCAAATCAGCAAAGGGATCCCGAGGGTTCACATTTTTAGTATTATCTTCCATGTAATTTCCACCTCTATCTCCATAACCCCCCCCCCCCTAAAATCCCCTCTCAAATTTTCATCCCGACGAACACCCCCAGCTCTATCCGAGAGCTCTCTTCGAGAATCTTGATGCCAATTTTTTCCTTGATTAACATAGCCTCTACCAGATCCCCTAAAACGAGACTCAAATCGATCCCTATTCCCTTCATGCATACCAAATTGCGTACCTGATTTAGGGAAACCCCCATGTTGAGTCTTCTGATTTCTCCACTTCTGTTCTTGATCTCGGCGAAGCTTTGCTCTCAAATCATCTTCCACCAGCAAGTCATCGTCGTTCATCCACTCTTCCGGAGCAGATCTTTTCTCCCCGATGCTGCGACCACCTCCCCCAAAACGACGCGGATAGCGGCCCCTTCCTCTATCCATATTCTCACCCCCGCACCGCATCAGCAAAAGATCGCGTTAGCGGCGGCGGATCTCGGATCCACTGGACCACCTTCGCACTTCCCCCCAAACGGTGAATCTCACGAGTATTGGCTGGAAACCCTAACTCTCTGACGCAAGCTCTCTTAGGTATCCAAAGCCACGAGGATTTCGGAATGCTTCGACAGGAGTGCGTATAGAGGTCAGCCAACGGCGTACCAAAACGATAGGCCGGCCCATCGCTGTGTCGGCCATGGATCGCTGCTTTACTTCCTTGCCCCTGGCCAAATCTAGCGCTCAGCACGCCCGTGTTCGACACGTCCTCAACCCTAGCCGACGAATGTCGGATGGGGCATCTTGACGCACAGACTCGAGAAACTTCTCCCGTCGGCGCCGGGGGCAACCCCGACCTTTCGCCCTCCCGGGATGGCGCTCGGTCTCGAGAGCATTCCCCCACCAGCGTCAAGGGCAGCCTTGTCTTTTCGCGAGACATCCGTGTGTTCTACCATCCGCCATTCCAACGGACTTAATGCTGCCCAAGTACTCTGTTGTTTTAATGTTGTCTTCTTGTGATGTCATGCTACATTATATGATCTCATATATGGGTGGCTTATTATTAGGAGCAGTTCTTTGAACCCTTGATCGAGCTTGTATTCTATTAGTGTTAATCTAGCTGTTATGAAAGCCTTACTTTAAGCAAACAATGGAAAGATACTAAATCCTGTAACATTTTGCAATCGACTTCTGTCATTGATTCAGTTTCTTATGGAACTGCAATATTAGATTCATGAATTTTCCAGTATTTGCGATTATAAACCTACACACTGGACACTATTTATTTAGTTCCCCCTCTGCTTCTCGGCATTGTTTAGATTAGTCTCGTGGGAGAGCACTTCATAAACATTTTGCAATCAACTTCTGTCATGGTTATTTTTTGTGTATGTGTGACTAGGGATAATGGGGCATTACATATCATAAATATTTTACTAAGTACAATTTATTATCTTGGATAAAGATAGTACTGTCTACTCTGGAATCTGAACGAATGCACTTCTAATTTATAGCACTGTTACAATTGATTTCTGATAAAAAAATTTACCATGTTCACAGAGGGTACTATAGATGCAGCAGCTCGAAAGTATGTCACATATTTTACTCTTTAATTCTTAGCTTGGTCTACTGTTATTTACGTGTTCTAATCAAGCAATCAACTCATCAGTTGGCTCTGATGATGGAAACTCTCGGAAAGATGCCTTTTTGGATGTAGCAAGCGTTCCACTGGTGTGTTTTGGGTGCAGAGCTAATGAGATGTTAATCTGCGTGTCCTATACTCTGGGCTCTGGAGGCCTGCTAGGATGTCATGTTTTGGTTGTCATTTGGACCGCTAAGGAAATTGGAAAACAGTTAGGCGATTCTTGCCAGAGCTACTTTTGCTGTGGAAAAAGCAGTAGTTTTCATCCGTGAGTGGACAGCGAGACATAATATTTGCATGCTATACATAAGACCGTGTCTTATTATTTAGACTTTGACAAAGTGCATTTGGAAAAACTTCATGTATTGCCTTGGAACTTGGAGGGAATGTGCTTGCTGAGAGCAAATGGCTAAATGCAGTATCCTGCTATCTCTGGTGTACTATTTGTCATTTCTCACTGTCTTGTTTTGATTTCCAAGATTGCTTGGTGTTTTGTCTTAACCATATCACTTACAAATTTCGCCAAAATTTCGTTGATTTTTCGGCCATTTTTCAGGTGGTTCTAGCCGGTAAAAATTGAAATTTCGGAGTTCAATTCAAAAAAATTCGGTCAATTTTTTTTCAAAAATCCCGGTAACCGCCAAAAACCAAACCTATCGCTAGCCTCCGAAAATTTTCCCCAACCGGTAGCGTTTTCCTTGGGTATATGTAGATAGAAGAAACTAAGTGGATGTATGCATCGATCTGTCTAAGTACACGAGCGCTATATACATGCACTGTATAATGATACTGGCTTAGGTATCGCTGACCAACTCCTCCCAACAAATTCAACACACGTGAAATTGTGAACATAATGTAGACTCCAACACGTGGTCCACTTCTGGACCATCTTAGTCTCACCTTCGAGCTTTCCATCTATCACAATTACTATTTTCCCTTAAATAGTTAAATGTGTCATTCAGGTCTTTACCTCGGTGCTGATTCTGATCCCAGTTTCCGGTGTCATCAGTTCCTGCAGGATTAGCAACCCTAATTCCTCGGGCGGTGCCCGTTAAACCCCAGCATTGATTCTGGATGCCAATGGCTGGCTGGCTGGCTGGCTCATCACGCACAATTAACGTACTCCAGTCCATCCAGCCACCACCATGTATTGCGTGTGCTTGCGAGCGATCGATCAAGTAGGGAGGAAGGGAAGTTCAGCCAAGCTTCCCTTCCTGTCTGAAAAGTTCTGCCAAGCTTCCCTTCCTGTCTGAAATGATGCGAGGGCATGCAAGCAGCGCTGGACGCCTCGCTTTCTGTCGCGCGCCTGCCGCGCCGTGCCGGGGCCGCGCGCGCCTGGGCCTGGAACACCCGTCGCTAGCTGTCCCACCTAAGGATACAAATCCCGCTCGGCAAATCCTGAAAAAAAAGAGACAAAATTTAAAATCTGAAATTTGAATTGCGGAGTTTGAAAACCGGTTACCGGAAAAACCGGCTGAAATTTTGAATTGATAAATTTTGAATTAGAAAGTGTTTAATGAAGTGCATATTTAGCTCATACAATATATAATCTAGCATATTTAGCTCATACAATACATAATCTAACATATTTAGCTTATATAAAGTGCAAACCAGCTAAAAACAATAATTCAAGCATATTTAGTTCATACAATACGTAATATAGCACAAAATAGGTCTAAAACAACCTAGAAAGTGACGAGAGAAGTTAAAAATTCAAATTTTCCTATTAGGTTACTATTCACCGGTCGGCATCGAAAGCTTGCTATCACGCAGAATCGACCAAGATTTTTTTCCTCGTCCCACCGCATGCCGCCTCCGGCTCGATTCTGCTCGGCTCAAGGGCCTCCCTATCTGCTTTGTCTCGCACATTGGCATGCTCTGCACTCGAGTGGCCCGATGCATCACTGCTAGTTGCTGAGAGTTTTTTTAGCCCATTTAGCTTCTTTTTTAAACAAAATAGTAGTTGCTGAGAGTTTTTTTAGCTCATTTAGCTTCTTTTTTAAACAAAATAGTAAATATAGCCTTCTCGCATCCAAAATGACAAAATTAGAATCCTACCGCGCTCCCAGACCGTAGGAGCCACCTGCCTCGCTCTCAGACCACGGTAGGCCACCTGTCGCGTTCCCAATCCGCGGTAGGATGGCATGAGAGCATGACAGGTGGCCTGCGCATAGGGGCGTACCCAACAATCGGTCGAGGCTGGGCGGTCGTCCGAGGTGCCCTCGCTAGCCAGACACCTCCCTCCCGAGATGGGTTCTCGAGAAGATCATTGAGGCGCTGGAGTTCTTAAGTTTCCTTCGACTGATAGTGAATGCGCACAGGTAGATTTATCTGAACCGCGATTCTTCTCTGTCGGGTTGTCTCAGGAACGTCCATACCTAGTCCTCGAGTTTGTCTCAATGGAGTGTGAGTATTTCAAGAATCTCCTTCACGCTCATCAGAGTGTTGACCCTATTCATCACCGGAGGTGTCCTCGTCATCACCACAAGGGGTCAAAGTGTGTGATCGTCGGAGAGCATCCTCAGTCCTGTCTTTAGGAGAGTGATCATTATCTGAGAGAATGATGAAGACCTCCCGTTGATGATCTTCACTTGCGCTTGAGGCCTCCTCGCTTGAGGAGTAGTTGAAAGACACCGTCTGGCGACTTAGAGCAAGGCCTTCTAGGAAGGGGAATTCTGCGTTATAACCGTCTCCGTCCGCTGGTAAGCCTTGCGATGGGATGGTCGAACTCGCAGGAAAAGCATGCTCGACCCCATCCTTTGTAGGGCTAACCGGAGAGAGGTGACCACCATACGCTGATGAAGCTCTGGAATGATGGTTTCCAGGACTTGCCGTGCTAGGTCGAATTATCTTAGATGGACTTGAACACTTGGAGGGGGAATCCTCGACATGCTCTGAGCCTGCCTTGGGACAGCTCTGATTGTGGTCGGATGGACTCTTGCCCTCTAAGGAAGCCGGTTCCTCATTTAGACGTAACGTTGTGGGGGATAAGGATCCCTTCTCAACTCTATCGATGGTATGGCCTCCTGGAGAGTGATCTCCAGAGGCGACATCACCATCGGATAATACAATTCTCGGCTCATAGTTGAAGCCAGCATCTGTGTCGATATCTGCGTAATCAGCCAAGTTGAACCAGTTCTCCTCGTTCCACTCTCCTGCCATGGAAGGATTAGAGTTAGAAAAAAATGGAGGAAACCTCTTGACTAGAAGATCCCATGGATGGCGCCAACTGTCGGTGTTTTAGAACTGATCTTACGTAATGATTGTTTGATTCGGGGGGTCTCCAAGGCTCAAATCACGTAGAGAGAATGACACAGTGATTTTTATACAGGTTCAGACCTTCTCCGGAGATAATAATAACTCTACTTATGTGTGGATATATTGAGTATGCTGGTTACAGATCAAGAGAAAGACTCAAATGTAATGTCTTGTGCTCCTGTTGCCCCCTCCTCCTCTCTTCTCCTGATAATTCCGCCTTTTATACAGTACTCGAAGTGGGCTGCAATTTCTCCAGTCCAAAGGGTGCTTCAACGCTTCAGATGTTGAAGCCATTCATCAGAGATTATTGTGGGATTAGTAACGCTTTACGTCGCGCACGCTTATCACCGTGACGAGAGTTAAATCATGCCATTATTCTAGATAATAACAACGTAATTAACTACCCATATCTTTAGATATGGTGTAGAAGATTCCCTGATCGACTAGGCCCACATGTCTGTAAACCCCATCGACTAGGGACTGGTCGTAGAAGAGCTTACGACCAGGTGGTGGTCGTAGTAAAACTTACGACCACAGACTGATCGTATGATGACTTACGATCAAGGGGTGGTCGTAGAAAATGTTACGACTAGGGGATGGTCGTAGAATAAGTCACGACCATGAGCTGGTTGTAGAAAGACTTACGACTATGGAGTAGTCGTAGAAGGACTTACGACCTCCAGCTTCTCCCTTATGAATATTAAGGGGTATACTCAAGAACCATATGACGGTATTATTATCCATAATAAGAATTACAGATAGATAATTAAATGATGATTATTAGATCATTGTCAAGTGTGATTGCAACGTGGATTGTGTATGTTTTGCTTTGGTATTGGATAATACGATTGATCCATGCCGCCTAACCTAAACTTTATTCCTGGGTCAGCCACTGCCTGCGCATGTTTCTGTCGCGGATTGAGAACGTGGCAGATGGCCTTTAACGGTCTTGGAGCTGGGCAAGTGGCTTCTGTGGACTGGAAGCGCGGTAGAACATCTACCGTGATATCATTTTTGTATTTTCGTGGGGAGCAGAGGCTATTTTTGCCATTGCAAGTAAAAAAAACATGCCAATTCAGCCAAAACTCCTGTCGCCTGTTGCTGTTGCCACCTTCGTTGGTTTGCTATGAGTAGCAGCTGCTGATTACCCTCTCCTCCTCTTCATTCTCGTGGAACACAAGCAGTGATTACATTTACCGGTAGTGAATGGAACGAGTAGCGGAGTAGGAGAGTTGTCGATGTGTGTTATCTTGTGACATTCTTGTTTTGAGATATTGTTTGGAGCGTATGATTTCCACAGGAGAACATGGCAGTTTCCATCGTAATTCCTATTGGAATTTTTGTTCCACACGAGGCATAACCAGCAAGACAGTGACCGATTGGTGGACTTTTGACATTTTGAGTGGAATTCGAAGAACGCACGGTTGGTAAAGATTTTACAGCCGCACACGCACAATTCGTCCACTTATTGGAACCTAATAGGACTTATATAGAAATCGTGGAATCTTTACAGATGCCGAGATTGGAGAAGCCAACGTGCCGAGTGGATCAGCTCATCCGGAGCCTCAAGCTGTCGTGGACCGAGCACAGCCCTCCACTCATTGAGCGGGGCGAGCAAACGCTCCACGGCGGGATCCAAGTGGCAGCGCCCGGCTGGCCAGGCCCGCACGAAACCACCAACTGACCCGAGGGGGGGTGGAGCAAGACAAAGGTCGCTGTTTGACTCTATTGCATGGGAGAAATTGAAACGGAAACGGAGCGTGATTTTGCTTTGGTGGCTCATTTCATTGATGCACTGACCCTGAACCGGATAGACATTGGAGGCGCACGCGGCTAGTTCGTCTTGGCCGCGCGTTCTTGCAGCGCGGGCGCGCGCGACTCGTGTGGCCGGGCGAGCGTCGCGTCGCGATCCCTTTAGTTGGCGCCCGGGCGATTTAGCTTAGATTTGGCCTTTGGCGAATGGCGCCCAACTAATCGTGTCGTCCTGATGCGGTTTTATGTGTGGAGCACACACCTTTTTTTCCGGCAGGTTCGTGATGGGACTTGCGTGGTTAGTTGCATCCGTCTATAAAGGCAGCTACTCCATCCGTTCATAAACAGAGCAGGATGTTGTTAATTGGTACATACAAGAGAGTGTTGCTTTGACGCTACCTAATCTGAAGCTGATGGATTCTGTAGTAACTTGATGTTGGTCTTCACATAATCACATCAAGGAATTCATAAATTAAATATAGTGGTTTAGCACACCAACGCGTGTCAAAGGGCAAAAGGGTCGATTCGTGGTTAACTTTCTTTCTTGGACATCATTTCATTGGTTAAGTAACTGTTGCTGACAAATGGTGTTGGAGGGAAATGTCATTTTCCTAACCTATCCGATTTCATGGTGGCTCAAAAGTGAGCTAGATTTTTGTAGTGCCACTTTTCAAAGTTATATCGTTTTAGGGTGGCACATCACAAATTTTACAATCAGACAAAAGTATCACTTGCGTATTGTTCTCATCCTTATTCACCGAAACTTATCCTGTTGTCTGCTGTTCTAGTACTTTTTACCCAAAGGTATATCTGAAGCACAGCTGTTATATCCCAGCCGTAACATTCTCGCAAAAAAAATCCCAACCGTGACAGCTCAACTGAACATCGGTACATCATCAAAAGAAAAATAATAAAAATCATTTGGAAGAAAGTAAGACAAAAGGAGAGAAACAAAGCATGACAGAGAGAAGAAAGAAGAGGGGCTGGCTGCTTGGAGATTCTTGGGGTTTATGATTCTCCAATATAATAGTGCCGAGCACACTGTGGCCAAATCATTCCAAGCAGGTGTAGATGTTGGAATTCATAGGAACTCAACTCTATTAGTCAGTGAAAATGCGGTCTTAAGCAGTTCGAATTATGGTACCTAGGAAAGACTGTACCGTAGTGGAAAAGCACCTGTCTGCGGTTAAGGTTCCGAAGTTTGAACACTATCTTCTAACTCAATTTAAATACGCGTAGCTCCTCCTTGGCGTCCCTTGTTGAAATCATTGTAACCAAGAAGGCCCTAGCTGGTCTGTGTGTGTTGTGTTGTGTGACTCTAGGGCATAGTCATAAAACCCGAATTGGGCCGTGGTTGAACCAACAAAACCCGGACCTAGAGGTTTTGTTGGGCCGGACACACTCACAGGACCGGAGATGTAATTGATCCGGAAAAACCTGGCCAACTAGGTTTTTATCGACCCGGCTGACCCGACCGGTTTTGCTTGATCTGGATGGGTTTTGCCGATGAGGTCAATAAACAAAAAACCCTCAAATGAAAAAGTTTTTTCAATACAAAACTAAAGAGCATGTTCGTACTTTGGGTGTTATTAGAGTTTTAGTATGAATTCCCTTGTGCAATTGGCAGCTACACATAAAAAAAATTACATCTTTCTCACTCTCTCATTAGCTTCGCCTCCATCAATAAGACACGGTGCATTTCCCTACTTGTTTGCTTTGCTTGTCTTTACTCTCTAGTCTCTAGTTAATACGTAAGTGTTAGCTTTCTGCATTTCTATTTTCCAATTAGAGATTAATATAGTTAGATATAAGACGTACATAGTAAGATGTACGTTGGCAATTCATGTATTAAGACAAACCTGTAATGAATTTGGATGTGAGAGCACTTGGAGCATATGTAAATATATTCATTAAAGAAGAAGAAAAACTAGAACATCAACAGTTGAATGATCTGATTTATGTGTGAGCCTACGATGTCGCTCATTGACGGTCTTAATTTGTCATTCAAAATTCAGATTCTTTGATTACTATTATTTTTTATACCATCAATTTCCCTCCCTCCCTCCCTCCCTCTCTCTCTCTCTCTCTCTCTCTCTCTCTATATATATATATATATATATATATATATATATATATATATATAACACGCGATCCGATCAAGGACCCAATGATTCGACTCTTCGGGTCAAGAACCTCATACTTGGGGGTCGATGACTAGACCGAATTTTTTTAAAAAAATAATATATTTTTTATTCCGAAATACATTAATATACCTCTGATTTTTTATTTTACATAAATAATACTATGTCGGTCCACCATTGAGCGACTTGAGCTAGTCGCCCAACGGTTGTGTGCCAAGTGTATCAGTCGTCCATCGATTGAGCGATTAGTCCCTTCAGTTACTAGTCGCTCAACTGTGGAGCGACATAGCCCATAGTCCCACATCCATTGGGTGATAGCCCCTAGTCACTCAACCGTTGAGTGACTAGGTGCCCTATAACCTGCGTGAGCGCCTGCCTGCGCCATTCCTTCACCATTTCACCTAGTCGAAGAGCAGAGCAGTCATGAGGAGACGAGAGGAAGAGAAAGAGGAGAAGAGAGGGGAGAAGAGGGGGAAAGAAAGAGAGGAGGGGGAGGGGGAGGGAAAGAGAGGAGGAGAGGTCCGCGCATTGACGATAGTGAGTCCCGTGTACTTCTTTGTAGATTTACTTTAGAAACCATGGTAGGTTAGCAACTAAAATCATTAGATGTGTAGTTGTGTAAATAGTGCAGTCGTATATCTAATGCCAATTTAGTTGTTAATAGTTGTAAATAGTGCAGTCATAGAACTAACGCCTAGTCATCAAAGTTTTCATTCTCCTCACACTACTCTTCTCCTAATCAACAATTTATTAAGCAAGGTGAATACAAATGAATGTACTCTGCAAGTTACACCCAATTAACAGATTATAATGCATGCAAAGATTCAACAAAGGGAGGCTTATCTGGCTCATGTTGCACAAAGCGATATTTTTCATTTAAATACTCATACTAAGTTATAAAGCAGTTTACTCTATAACTAAAATTTATTTTCTAAATCTCAATTTTTATAGTCAGATAATATTCATCAACAAGTGGTGAAGGATACCCTCCTGTCACATGGCTACATGCCCAATTTTCCATTTGGATGGAAATCTAAAACCACATAACAATGTCTTTTGAAAACAAAATCAAAATCTAACTACGAGTGGCTTTGCTAGCATGTCCATGACCGTGGACACGGCTATTCGAATAGTTTTACACTCTGCAGAGGTGTACAGCTTTACCCATATTACACGACTTCTCTAGTTTGTTTGGCATCCGTCAATACCATCTCTCACTACCTTAGGTAAGTGGGGTCTAGAGCACGTGACAAGGCCTTTACAATACGTCATCCCACCGTAGTCCCGCTTCGCTAAGGTTTCGCCCCTTTTGGATAGAAACCCGCTGGGTTCAGGCCCCCTCTTGCGCTAGGTGGGAATACATAAAAGTAGGTCATAAAAGACACCTACGCAACCGGATGGCACGACCACGGTGGAACGTTGCAAATTAGTTAGTCAGATCCTGCCCATTCAGGATATGTGGTAGTATGGAAAGGCTTAGCAAAATATGCTCGAAGACCGATCCTTAATTGACTTGGGCGACTTTCCATAAAACCCATGGGCATCAATCATAGAAATGATTCGATCCCGTGCATGAACATGCACCATCCAAACATCCAATTCGTCCAAGTCCAAACCCATTTTACTTTTGTTTAACAAGTCAAAACATTTCATAAAATTTCTATGGTATAGACTTACCATAGTAACCTTTTAATCATAGTTGAACTTTTGGCTAAATTCTCCAAATTAAATATTTTTAAGCTAAGCTGTGACTAAGCATAGAGCTTTGCAATATGTTCTAGTTCATACTAATGTACCAACTAGTTTTTAACTATGGTATCAAGGGGTGGTTAAATCAATATTCAAGATTGGATGTACAAGGGAATTAGGAATAACTATAAAGTTAAAACAGAGATTTAAATTACTTGAATTTAATTACGCATGCAATAATAATTTGAAACAGAATTTAAATAACTTGAAATACTGGGATTCAAATATGATCAAAGATGTAACTTGCCTTGCTCAAATGCTTGAGGATCTACTTCTTCGAAGTTTTCGGGTTCCGCAAAGTCGTCAAAATCTACACGCGAAAATGAAGCAAATTCAAATAAAATTCAAATGAACTCAAAGGAACTCCAAATCAAATAATTTTAGTGTAGATAGCTAGATCTTAATTTTAGAAGAATTTAGAAATTTGAATCATTGGAATCGGGGCTCGTATGAAGGAGAACGAGTCCTCGGAAGGGGACTTAACGACAGGTGGTCGGAAGGAGGTTTAACGACCTAGTCGAAATAAGGCTTCGACTAGTCGTAAGAAGGATACGACTACTCAACATGGTCGTAAGAAAGATACGACTACTCAATGTGGTCGTAAGAACACGAGGGAGAACACAGGGCACGAGGAACTCACTAGGACCGAGAGAGACACTAGAGGAGGAGGGTAGTGGAGGACGGTGAACGGCGAACGGCGCTCTAGCGAACTCTACGGCAACGAGGAGGTTGAATACGGCATGGACTCTAGCGAACTCTTCGGTGGCGAGAAGGAGAGAAGGGAAAAGTTGAGGAGAAAACAAGAGGAGGCAAAGGGCTTCCTGGTGCTCCATTTATAGAGGAAGGAAGGGAACCGGGCGTCAAGATGGAGCAGCGGGATTTGCGGCGTCATGGCATAAGCACACGGTCAACAGGTGAAAGAGGGGATAGGGGCAGGTAAGGGAGGAGACAAGAGAGGGTACGGGCGCGTCGGAGGCGACATCATTTAATGCGCACCGCGCTGCGAAAATAGAGGGAGAGAGAGAGACGGGCGCACCGAGGCGAGGGTGGTCAAAAACGAGAGGGTAGTCATGACCAAGAGGCTGGTCGAAACCAAGAGGTGGTCATGATCAAGAGGCTGGTCAAAACCAAGAGGTGGTCGCGACCAAGAGGCTGGTGCGGCGGGGTTTGCAGTGAAAGGGATAGCTGACGGAAATTGGAACGAATCAGCGAAAGGGAATTTTGAAATACCAGGGAACTCAAATAAAATCTAGATAAACCAAATTCGCATTAATTGAAGTTTGCTTAATTCATATTAAATCGCTTTTAGTTTCTAAAATCTCCAAGTTAAGCTTTAGCAATGCAACAAAACCAAATGGTTATTTTTATTTTGAAAAAAAAATCAAATAGCCCTGAAAATCAGGATGTTACAAACCTACCCCCCACCCTTAATGGAATCTCGACCCCGAGATTCAGACTTGGTCAGTAAAAAGGTGGGGATACTCTGCTTTCAAATCTTCTTCGCGTTCCTAGGTGGCTTCTTCTTCTGAGTGGTTATTCCATTGAACTTTGCACGAACAGATGATCTTGCTTCTGGTAACGCGCTCCGCGACATCAAGTATCTTGATTGGTTGCTCTATATAGGTGAGATCCTCGTGAAGATCGATGCTCTCAAGTGGGGTTTGTTTTGTTGAAACTCGAAGACACTTCTTCAGTTGCGATACGTGGAAGATGTTATGAACTGCGGATAGAGATGCCGACAGCTCTAATTGATAGGCGATTCCGCCTCTTCTTCCCAAAATTCTATATGGTCCAACAAATCTTGGTGCGAGTTTTCCTTTGGTCTGAAATCTTCTCACTCCTCTGAGTGGAGTTACTCTGAGATAGACAAAACCTCCTATCTCAAAGGACAAGTCTCTGCAACGATTGTTAGCATAACTTTTTTGTCGGGATTGAGCCACTCTTAGTCATTCTCTTATCAATCTTACTTTACTTTCAACATCCTTAATCAACTCAGGCCCAAAGAACTGATGTTCTCTGAATTGATCCCAAAGGAGAGGGGTTCTACACTGTCTGCCGTACAATGCTTCAAATGGAGACATTTGCAGGCTGGCTTGATAGCTGCTGTTGTACGAGAATTCTGCATAAGAAAGATTCTGATCCCAGCTCTTCCCGTAGTCTATAGCACAAGCTCAGAGCATGTCTTCCAAAATCTGATTTACTCGTTCCGTTTGTCCATCTGTTTGCGGATGATAAGCTGTACTGAAGTTGAGTCTGGTTCCTAGGGCTTCATGTAAGCTCTTCCAAAATCTAGATGTGAACTATGAACCTCTGTTGGATACTACACTCTTGGGTACTCCATGTATACAGACAATTCTGGCTATGTACAACTCTGCTAGTTTACTACTTTGGTGAGTAGTCTTGACAGGAATGAAGTGTGCCACTTTAGACAGAAGGTCAATCACAACCCAGATGGAATCATATCCCGATTGAGTCCTAGGTAATCTGGTGATAAAGTCCATGCCGACTTGTACCCACTTCCACTCGGGAATTGGTAAAGGCTGCAACAACCCAGCTGGCCTTTGATGTTCTGCTTTGACTCTTTGGTATACATCACACTATGCGACAAACAAATTTAGCAATTTCTCACTTCATGCTGACCCACCAATACTTTTCCTTCAGATCCTGGTACATCTTGGTACTTCCCGGATGAATAGAGTAAAGTGATTCATGGGCTTTCTTCAGAATCAGCTGCTTTGTTTCTTGATGATTAGGTACACAGATGCTGTCACCGAACCAAATGGTACCTTGCTCATCTTCAGAAAATCCTGGGGATTTGCCTCTTCACATGTTCTTTTTGATTTCTTTGATGTCTTTATCTTCTTCCTGATATTCTTTGATTTGATTCTGAACGGTTGGTTCAACTTCCAAGGTGTTTACACAGCCCTAGTTAACAATCTCGAAATTCTGATATCTTAATTCTTCATACAAACTTGGCTGACTCTCCTGAACCAACATAGTGTTGCAGTATCCTTTTCGACTTAGGGCATCTGTCACTACATTTGCTTTGTCTGGATGGTAATGGATTCTAAGGTCATAATCCTTTATTAGTTCTAACCATCTCCTTTGCATGAGGTTGAGTTCTGACTGAGTGAAGACGTATTTCAGGCTCTTGTGATACGTGAAAATCTCACAGCGATTACCGATGAGGTAATACCGCCAAATTTTCAAGGCATGCACAATTGCGGCTAATTCTAAATCATGCGTAGGGTAATTTCCTTCATGATGCTTTAATTGGCAAGATGCATAAGCCACGACTTTGCTTTCTTGCATTAACACACAACCAAGGCCCTGACGGGAGGCGTCACAGAAAACTTCAAAGTCCTTTTGGATGTCTAGTAAGACTAACACAGGTGCTGATACTAGTCTTTTCTTCAATTCCTGAAAACTTTGCTCACAAGCAATTGTCCATTCAAACTTCTTCTCTTTCTTCAAAAGCTGAGTCATTGGTCTGACGGTCTTAAAGAAACCTTCGATGAATTTTCGGTAATACCCAGCTAAACAAAGGAAACTCCTTACTTCGGTGACGAATTTGGGTTGCCTCCAATCCATTACGGCTTCAACCTTTGCGGGATCTACTGCAACTCCTCCTACTGACATTACATGTCCGAGAAAGGCTACATGGCTTAGCCAAAATTCACTTTTACTGAATTTGGCATAGAGCTGCTGCTCTTTGAGTCTTTCCAAAACTGTCCTGAGATGTTTCTCGTGTTCTTCTTCATCCTTTGAGTAGATGAGAATGTCATCGATGAATACGATCACGAACTTATCCAAGAATTCCAAGAATACTTTATTCATCATATTCATGAAGTAGGCTGGTGCATTCGTCAAACCGAATGACATCACTGTAAACTCGTATAGTCCATATCTTATAGTGAAAGCGGTCTTAGGGATATCTTCTGGTCTGATCTTTAACTGATGATAACTAGATCTTAAATCAATCTTGGAGAAAACACTTACTCCTTTCAACCGATCAAAGAGATCGTCGATCCGGGGTAATGGATACTTGTTCTTTATTGTGACTTCATTGAGTGATCTATAATCCACACACATTCTCATACTGTTGTCTTTCTTTTTGGCAAAAAATACCGGTGCTCCCTAAGGCGATGAACTTGGTTGAATAAAACCCTTGTCTTGTAATTCTTTGATTTGTTTCTTCAATTCTGCTAACTCATTCGCTGGCATTCTGTAGGGTCTCTTTAAAATTGGAGCAGTCCCTGGGACTAGGTCAATTAGGAACATGATGTCCCTATCCGGTGGCATACCGGGTAATTCCTCAGAAAATACATCTGGGTATTCTTTTACCACTGGGATGTCTTCTAACCTTACTTCCTTCAGACTGGTTAGGATAAGACTTTCTCTAACGGAGGTCTCGGGTCTGAACTCTACTTGGATTCCTTGTTCATTGGTAAGGGTGATAGACGTATTGGCACAGTCTATCTGGCCTTGATTCTTGGCTAGCCAATCTATTCCGAGGATCACATCTAATCCTTGAGATTGTAAGACTATTAAGTCTGCTAAGAAAGGTACTCCTGATATTTCCAATGTAAGGTTTGGGCATAGCGAGCTAGTCCTCATTTCCAAGCCTGGAGAAAGGATTAACATAGGGTTAACTAAGGGAGAGATAGATAACCCATATTTTCCCACAAACTTATTTGAAACAAAAGAATGTGAAGCTCCTGAGTCAAATAAAACTGATGCTGGTACGGAATTGACAAAGAATGTACCAAGGACCACATCTGGTGCAGTCTGAGCTTCTTCAGCTGTGACGTGACTCACACGTCCTCTTATGTATTGGACTGATGGCTTCACAACAGGAGTGCTGCTAGGTGCTGTGATTCCCTGATTTGGTCGGGTTGGGGTTGCTAGCTGCAGCTTCTTTGGGCACTTATTGGCATAGTATCCTACTTCAATGCAATAGAAACAGGTGACCCCTACAAGTGAGGTAGTGGGTGCCTTCTTCTGAAACTGGCTTCCGGGAGAGGTGTTGCGGAAACTAGGGTTGATTGGGCGCTGAGCTGGCACTGGTGCCTTGGACGGAGAATACTAGGATCTCCCATATTGAGGTGTCTGAGGCTGAGCGGTGCGGGGCTTGGGAAAACCTCCAGGTTGAATTTCTGATTTGCCTTTCTCCTTTTGCGGTTTTCCATTTCTAGATGCTTGCCTTCCTGGCGGATAGCCCTGTTCATCAACTGTTGGAAGTCGGTGTAATCTTGAGCAATGAGGCAGACAGAGAGGTCATCATTGAGCCCTTCCAAGAAATGTTCTTGCTTGGCTTCATCAGTTGCAACATCTTCAGGTGCATAGCGAGCTAATTGATTGAACTTGTGCAGATACTCATTGACGGAGCGGCTGCCTTGGCGCAAGGAGCGAAACTCTTTCTTCTTGAAGGCTATCATGCCTGATGGAATATGCGCATGGCGAAAAGCCTGCATGAACTCATCCAAAGTAATAGTTTGAGCCTCTTCGTGAGACTGGGTGAAATTGTCCCACCATTCAGATGCTGGTCCATTCAGTTGGTGAGAGGCAAATAGGACCCTCTCACGATCCGTACACTGGACCATATCTAGTTTCTTGCTGACTGCCTTGAGCCAATCGTCGGCTTCCGTTGGCTCGGTGCTGCTGGAGAAAGTTGGAGGATGCATCCTCAGGAACTCTGATATATTGGCCCTCGGGGGAGGTAGAGTGTAAGCTTGAGGTTGAGCTGCTGCTGCTGGTTGCAAGTTTTGTGTGTTGTTGATCGATTGCATGAGCAGACATATCAGTTGAGCTTGGTTGGCCATCATTTGGTTCCAGTCAAGTCCTTCAGCTGGATGGGGTGGTGGTGGTGGAAGCAGGGTTCCTTGATCACCCTCATTTCTCCTGTCTCCGATCAGCTGGCATCTGCCATCGCTTGCTAAGTAGTAGTCACCATCTGCTAGATCTTCAAAGACTTAGGAAAGACAAGAGAAACTAAGGGGGATAGAGCAAAACAACCAACCCAAACAAAACGACCAACTCAAAAGCTTTTCCAAATAACTTTAAGCTTTAAACAACGTTCTACTCGATGCTCATGGTTTTTGGCGATTCTTGCATGACGAGGCTCCCTTGACAACTCCGTGTCTTGAAGACTTGAACACGCTAGTCATTAATCGTAAGATCGTCTATAGAAAATCTCAAGGAAAAGAGGATCTATTTAACGCTAAAAAATGGTGAAGAGAGAATTAGGTAAGAAAGAATTGCTAAAAGAAGCTAAGGCTAGATAGACGACCAAGATGAGGAGAGAACAAATTATTTTTCTTGTTATATAAAATAAGTTTTGAAACTTTTAACTAACGACCATTCTAACTAGGTTGCGACCTACAGTCGATATGGCTCTAATACCACTTCTTGTCGAACCCGGAAGCGAAGGATCCCAGATTCTCTGTACTTTATACACTAGTCTAGGAACAGCTAGTGTACATAGTCAACAAAAGTGGATAACATAACAACAAAATGTCATACATTGAAATACTTAAAGTCTTTTATAAAAGGGGCATAAAGCCAACGAGCAAAATACAGCGGAAGCAAAGCGGTAAGGTAGACCACACGATTCGCCACAGGTAATCATCTGGAGGGCGTAGCCTAGTCGTCCAAGTTTTCCTTCTCCTCGCAGTACTCTTCTCCTGATCAATAATTTATTAAGCAAGGTGAGTACAAATGAATGTACTCCGCAAGTTACACCCAATTAAAAGATTATAATGCATGCAAGGATTCAATAAAAGGAGGCTTATCGGGCTCATGTTGCACAAAGCGATATTTTTCATTTAAATACTCATACTAAGTTCTAAAGCAGTTTAATCTATAACTAAAATTTATTTTCTAAATCTCAATTTTTATAGTCAGATAACATTCATCAACAAGTGGTGAAGGATACCCTCCTATCACATGGCTATCCGCCCAATTTCCCATTTGGATAGAAATCCAAAACCACATAACAATGTTTTTTAAAAACAAAACCAAAATCTAACTTGGAGTGGCTTTGCTAGCATGTCCATGACCGTGGACACAGCTATTCAAATAGTTTTACACTCTGCAGAGGTGTACAGCTTTACCCATATGACACGACTTTTCTAGTTTGTTTGGCATCCGTCGATACCATCGCTCACTACCTTAGGTAAGCGGTCTAGAGCACATGACAAGGCCTTTACAATGCGTCATCCCACCGTAGTCCCGCCTCACTAAGGTTTTGCCCCCCTTTGGATAGAAACCCGCTGGGTTCAGGCCCCCTCTTGCGCTAGGTGGGAATACATAAAAGTAGGTCATAAAAGACACCTACGCAACCAGATGGCATGACCACGGTGGAACGTTGCAAATTAGTTAGCCCGATCCTGCCCATTCAGGACATGTGGTAGTACGGAAGGGCTTAACAAAATGTGCTTGAAGAGCGGTCCTTAATTGGCTTGCGCGACTTTCCATAAAACCCATGGGCATCGATCATAGAAATGATCCGATCCCGTGCATGAACATGCACCATCCAAACATTCAATTCACCCAAGTCCAAACCCATTTTCCTTTTGTTTAACAAGTCAAAACATTTCATAAAATTTCTATGGTATAGACTTACTATAGTAACCTTTTAATCATAGTTGAACTTTTGGCTAAATTCCCTAAATTAAATATTTTTGAGCTAAGCTGTGACTAAGCATAGAGCTTTGCAACATGCTCTAGTTCATACTAATGTACCAACTAGTTTTTAACTATGGTATCAAAGGGTGGTTAAATCAATATTCAAGATTGGATGTACAAGGGAACTAGGAATAACTATAAAGTTAAAACAGAGATTTAAATTACTTGAATTTAATTACGCATGCAATAATAATTTGAAACAGAATTTAAATAACTTGAAATACTGGGATTCAAATATGATCAAAGATGTAACTTGCCTTGCTCAAATTCTTGAGGATCTACTTCTTCGAAGTTTTCGAGTTCCGCGGAGTCGTCGAAATCTACACGCGAAAATGAAGCAAATTCAAATAAAATTCAAATGAACTCAAAGGAACTCCAAATCAAATAATTTTAGTGTAGATAGCTAGATCTTTATTTTAGATGAATTTAGAAATTTGAATCATTGGAATCGGGGCTCGTATGAAGGAGAACGAGTCCTCAGAAGGGGACTTGATGACAGGTGGTCGGAAGGAGGTTCAACGACCTGGTCGAAATAAGGCTTCAACTAGTCATAAGAAGGATACGACTACTCAACATGGTCGTAAAAAGGATACGACCACCCAACGTGGTCGTAAGAACATGAGGGAGAACAGGGGCCGAGGAACTCACCAGGACAGAGAGAGAGAGACTAGAGGAGGAGGCTGGTGGAGGACGGTGAACGGCGAATGGAGCTCTGGCGAACTCTACGGCAGCGAGGAGGTTGAAGACAACATGGACTCTAGCGAACTCTCCGGTGGCGAGGAGGAGAGAAGGGAAAAGTTGAGGGGAAAACAAGAGGAGGCAAAGGGCTTCCTGGTGCTCAATTTATAGAGGAAGGAAGGGAACCGAGCGTCAAGATGGAGCAGCGGGATTTGCAGCGACGTGGCATAGGCGCACGGCCAGCAGGTGAAAGAGGGGATGGGGGCAGGTAAGGGAGGAGGCAAGAGAGGGAATGGGCGCGTTAGAGGCGACATCATTTAATGCGCGGAGACTTTTGCAATAGCATTTAATACGCACCGCACTGCGGAAAAAGATGGAGAGAGAGAGACGGACACACCGAGCCAAGGGTGATCGAAAACGAGAGGGTGGTCGTGACCAAGATGCTAGTCGAAACCAAGAGGTGGTCGTGACCAAGAGGCTGGTCGAAACCATGAGGTGGTCGTGACCAAGAGGCTGGTGTGGCGGGGTTTGCAGGGAAAGGGATGACCGACGTAAATTGGAACGAATCAGCGAAAGGGAATTTTGAAATACCAGGGACTCCAATAAAATCCAGATAAACCAAATTCGCATTAATTGAAGTTTGCTTAATTCATATTAAATCGCTTTTAGTTTCCAAATCTTCAAGTTAAGCTTTAGCAATGCAACAAAACCAAATGGTTTTTTTTATTTTGATTTTTTTTTTCAAATAGCCCTGAAAATCAGGATGTTATAGGGGTGGTCCATACGTGGACACCCCGACGGGCTTGGAGACTAGACCCGCATTGGAGAGACAGGTTTGTGTGCAAACTGTGGTACTTCTTTTTATCATATGTGCACTATGTACTTACTTCTTCGTACTTTGCAGGCTGAGCGATGTCGGCCTTCTACCTCTCGTGCAGATGGTGGATGCCATCGACGAGGACGACGCTCCAGTCGAGGACGACGGGGAGGTCCAGGCCTGCCCGGAGCGGTCACGATGGTTCCCGTTCGATCGGTCACTGCTGACAACTCTGGTGGACCGGTGGCGGCCCGAGACGCACACCTTCCACCTCCCATTCGGGGAGATGGCCCCTACTCTAGAAAACATCGCGGTGCTGCTAGACCTGCCTATCGCGGGATCCACCGCCTCACGCTGCACACACTCGCTAACCGGCGCGCGACTGGCTTTGAGGTTTGAGGGGATTCTTCCAGCCGAGGCCGTGGTAGCGTATTACGTCTTCCCAGCGTGACAGAGGCATGGCCCACCCCAGTAGTGGCTTTCATAGTTCCGGGTACATATGCTATTTGTTTTTCCTGTTTAGCGATGCACTATGCTGGCCATATGACGGGCTTACTAATTATTCATTTGTGCGCAGGTCGAGCGGATGGTCCCGGAGCCCACCGAGTACCAGGTGTCGCGGCACCTCGAGGCTTACTTATTGTGGCTATTCGGCTGGGTACTGTTTACCAATAGCAACAGTGACTCCGTCGACACCCGCCTCGTGTAGTACACGAGGACCATCGCCGACGGGGAGGTGGTGCAGATCAGCTAGGGATCAGTCGTACTTGCCGCGATGTACCGCGACATGTGCGAAGCGTGCTGTAGGACAAGGCCGACCTCTATCCTCATAGGTTGCCCCCTCCTACTGAAGTTGTGGTCATTCGAGCACTTCCCCACGGACGATCGATGCTGCTCGACACCAATCCATACCGTGCGGACAGGTACCACGGGGCGCGGTGGACCGACCGACCGCAGGGTCCCTTTGGTGTCATAGACAGGTACGTACTCTCCTGTATCTTTACTTTAGTCGTATTATGGGTCACCCTTTGTAACCACTGGTTCGGCTCATAGGCACAGTTTGCACACGTGCAGGTCACACGTGTGTACAAGCACTTCGTCGAGCAGCTCGACCGCCTCATCACTGACAACATGCGCTGGGAGCCGTACTCTGCTCAGGAGATGGAGGACCGTGCTCCCGCCGGGCTGTCCTCACTGTGCTGGCGTGACAAGGTTCACTGGCTGACGTGGAAGAAGCTCGTCTTCAATGTGTTCGTTGAGGACTTCCTGGTGCACAGGGTGATACACCAATTTGGCCTTCGCTAGGTTGTTCTAGTTCCCGTCGGGCGTCCGGTGCCGGACTCGGTCCACGCATGATTTACACACAACACATGTCCCTATATTTTGTTTTAGTTCTGTTACGATGCCTTCTAATTGTAGTGGTACGTTTCACAGGTAGAGTAGGAGGGGTGGTAGCAGGACGAGCTGGGTGGAGAAGATGGCGTCGTGGCTGGCAGAATGGGCAGATGCCCTCGAGGACTACGTGTAGGAGGACACCCCGTACAACCCCAGCGCGTACGACGAGTACCTATGCTGGTACGCTTCGTAGACACGCACCAGGCTGGTGCATGTCATCGCCCCTCCCCCCGCTCATGTACTAGCACCGACCGACGCGTACCCTATACACTTCACGCAGAACGTGCACCTCGCGGTAGGTAGTCTCGTGTTTCGAAATGTCTGAGTGCGTCTACCACAATTACAAGTTTGACGCTTTCATGTACTCCTCGCAAACGGACATCGCCATCGTGTTAGCGAGGGACGCCGGGTCAATCCTAGACAGGGTCGCCCACGGTGCGGAGGTGGCGCTCAACGAGCTACTGTAGGATCTCCGTCGAGTCTACAGTGAAACGAGACGTGTCGTGACCCTGACGTCATGTAGGACGGTCCAGGAGGTGGCCACGTCAACACGTACGCCAAGGCCGACACGTCCTGCAGCCCAGCCAAGAGGTCCCGGAGGGCCACGCACGCGCGTCCCCACCTCGCCGCCAGCAGCCAAAGCCAAAGCCGGGAGGGCTGTGGTGAGCACGTGGCTACCCACCGCCACCGCCACCACCACCACCACCACCATCGTTCCTAGACCCCTACAATTTGTTTGGGAAGGGCAAGTACGACGGGTATGACACTTGGACGCACACCATGGCCCATGCCGAAGGTACGTTTCTTCCCTTCAGGTTTGTTCGCGTTGATATATTGCACAAATAAATAATATTTGTCCTGTAGGTTTCACGCCCCAGCCGGAAGTAGAGCTCTCCCCGCACGATGAGCCCCCGCAGGACGTGGACGGCTTCTTCGTGGACGACCCGGGGGAGTTCAGGGGAGCACCTCAGCCCACACCCATCGAGGTTCTTTCTGGGTCGTAGCTCAGCGATGCCCCAGTGGGCATGCAGGCACAGGTGGAGTCGACCCCCGAGGCCTTAGGACCACGGGTCAGTAGGGCTCCTGACCGCCTCTCCCTATCAAGGCCCCGGCCCCGGCACCCCGCGTTGAGGAGGCCCAAGCGGGGCCGTACGGGTGGGCACGAACTGGGGTGGGACGTGACGACGACGGAGGAGGTGCTGCGGGTGGTGTACCGGGTGGCCAGTAGGGGGTTTTCATTGTGCTTTGTGTATTTGTATTCGTTGTGTACGTATTTTACTTCGTAGTTACCATGACATTGTGTATGCATTCCCGCGTACATTGTGATATAACTTACCTTACTACTTACCAATCGTTCCTACCGACGTGTCGCTCAACCGTTGGACGACTTGGCAGCAAGTAATGATCCAACAGTTGAATGACTAGTCGATGTATTACTGAACCATTGGGCCACTACTTGCTGCCATGTCGTCCAATGGTTGAGCGGCTAGACGATTGCATAGAAAGGCAAACCATACCCCCTCATGGTCTCTTTCACCATTTCTCTCGGGAGAGAACGAGAGGAGCTCGAGGGAGGAGAAAAGGGGAGGGAGAGAAGGAGAGGGGAAGTGAAGAGAGGGAGAAGGTCGGGAGAGGGGAAGAAGGAGACGAGAAGAGAGAACGACGAGGGGGGAGTAGAGGAGCTCGGGACAGGGAGAGAAGGAGAGGAGAGGAGCTTGGGAGGCAAGAGAGAAAGAAGAAGGAAAATCATTCATAAGAAGAGAAGGACTTCGCGTGAAGGTAATAGTCTCATCTGTTATTGTTCTCATCTGAATGTAGGCAACGTGTAGCTACTTATTAGTTTAGCACGTATTTGGTGAATGTATGTTGACAAATCGCTAGTTGCAATGTTTGAAATATTTGCAGTGATAAATCAGTCATGTTAGAGCCCACAAGATTAAAAGTGTATTACAGTGTTGGTACGGTTTGTGAAGGTCCATGCGGTGTTGACCTGAGTGGTTTCCCGCAAGTCAGTATGGTACACCCGGACGTGGAGAATGCTCGAATCAGATATGTCTTGCGTTGTCTCACCTACAGCTTCTCCTTGGACCCCGAGGTATGCAGTGTCGTCCTACATGGCCTTTGGAGTCGGTCTGCCACGCACATTCGATGGGAGTTGAGCAGACTAATGTGCACAGTTGCATGGAAAGGCTTTGTGGAAGGCTGTCAGCGCCGTGGCTACGAGTGCGTGCTACTCGTGCAAGCATATGCGAAGGGGGTCGCAGGAGGCCCTGCCGACGACTATCGTCTAGTTGGTGAGAGCAGCTCGGGCGTGCAGCGCGTGGTTCATGAAGAGGACGCGGTGGCCGATGTTGCAACAATCAGATTTTGCCCTTAGACATCGCATTCATGGAAAGTGAGAATTTCGACAACTGGTTGTGGTTCCTTCAACAGCTGAAGGAGGGAGTAGTTGGGGCACATCCTAATGTATGTATAATCCATGATCGCCTCCCTGGGATGATGAAGACCATCAGAAAACTTTAGCAAGACCCTGAGGAGCCATTCCCTTGGACAAACATGAGGAATAGATGGTGCATTTGCCATCTGGGGCCAACTTCTTTAAGCAGTTCCTGCAGCAACCATTGATGAAGTTATTCAAGAGGCTGGCTAGGCAGAACGAGCAACGTAAATTTGATGTGTTGTGAGAGATGTTGGAGGAGCACACCAGGAAGCATGTCGTCGAGAGGAACAAGTGTCCGCCCATTCTTGGGGTGGTGCAACTCGAATGCCTCCCACCACTACGGGAGCTTGACCCTTCCCGTGTGACACGGAGGACCTTGAGAGACATCAAGTGCTTCTCCCATTGGATTGAGGCTGAGCCATTGGAAAAGTGGTCATTGTTGTACAACACGGACGGTGCAAGGTACGACATAATGACCACTAACCTTGCGGAGGTGTACAACTGGGTTCTTAGAGGCCTCTGTCCTCAGCCCCTCGTCGCCATCGTGGAAGGCATTCTGCAAGGTACAATCAGATATTTCAGAAAAAGGCATGCAAATGCGGTACTTCATGCAGCCAACCCACATACACCGTACTGCTCGAAGATTAAAGCGTACATGCAGGCCAAGATCGAGAAGGGTCAGTCGCACACGGTCTTTGTGATGGGCAATACGGAGCATCGTTGGGGCCAGGAAGGTGTAAGTCCCAGTTTTTCTGAGTTTTTGAAAAATTTCAAGTTTAAAATTAACCATTTGGTTCTGTTGAATTGCTCAAGCTTAATTTAGAGATTTTAGAAAAATTGGAAGCGATTTAATATGAATTAATCGAACTATAATTAATTCGAAATTGGTTTATTTTGAGTCTGTTGGAGTTGTCTGGTGTTGAAATCTCCTTTCTCTGATCACTCCGTTTTCTCCTCAGCCCAGCTCTTTCTTATTTAGGCCTCCCTCTCATTTGGACCTCTCCCTCGGTCCATACCTCCCTCTCGTTTGGACCTCCCCCTTTGTCCAAGACCTCTGGGTGGTCCTGAGAGACCTCCGGAAGACCTCCGAATGGTCCCGGAGCTAGTCACAACCTCCCCTTTGGTCACGACCTCCCTTTTGGTTGGACCACCCTCCCGAGTTTTGACTAGCCCCACCTGTCAACCCTGCTCACCTTCTTCTTCCTCCGTCGCACATTCTTGGCGAAAAGTCTTCAGCAAGATTAAATGCCATTGTGTCGCATTAAATGATGTCGCTTCTGCAGTACATGTTCCCCCTCTTGTCTCCTCCCCTACCTGCCCCCATTTCCTCCTTCACCTACCCTTGAACGTGTGTGCCTTTGAGTCTCTTAGCGACTCTCCCTGTCTCCCCTGGCTATAAAAGCCTGAGCAACCCTCTTTCATCTCCTTTATCCTCACCCAACTCTCTTGCTCTCGCCTAGTTCACCATGCTTGAAGTTTCACCACCATCCGCTGGAGCCTGCGCCGTCGCCTCCGCGTCGCCAAGGAATCCGCTAAAGCCTGCACCGTCTTCAACCACCTCGCTGCCGAAGGATTTACTGGAGTGCCCGCGTCGTCTTCGACCGCCGCCCGCCATCCTCTCTTCCCCCCTCCCCCCCTTTTCCGTCAGTCTCTCTCTCGGCACTGGTGAGTTTCTCCGTGCCCTGTTCTCTTCCTTTCTTCGTACGACCACGTTGAGTAGTTGTATCCTTCATTGGACCTCCTTCCGACCAGTCGAACCTCTTCGACCAGGTCGTTGGACCTCAAGACCTCCTCTTTAGGACCTCCCTCGACCACCCTCTCAGTTGGACCCTATCCCAACTAGTCGAGCCTCCTCCCGAGTGCCCGTTCATAATTCATCTAAATTCAGAACCTTTCTTTTGGTTCTAGTTTGGTAGTTTTTTGTTTTTGTTTGGATTTGATATATTTATTTGGCTCTTTTCACACGTTTAGATTCTAGCTTCTCTGAAGAGTTCTTGGACCCGGCAACCTCGAGCGAAGCATCTCAACTCTTCAACGAAGGCAAGTTGTAGACCTTTGATCATGTCGTACCCAGTTTGCAAAATTATATTGTTTTATACCAACATGCATGGTTAATTGTATAAAAATGGTTTGGGAAATAACTAAGTACCTACTCGACAGTATGACTCCTTGAATACTTGTTGTTGACATGTACCCTTGACACCATAGGTTGGGTAATCTTAGTTGGTCATTATTGTGATACCAACATGGGTACGTATATTGCTTAGTCCTGCTTTAGTTATGCGATGTCTCTCGATCACATGATTCAATGATGATAAATTTGACTAAGTGAATATGGAATTGTGACAGATGTTGCCGCTAATAATAAAATTTGTTGTACCGTGGCATGGGTTGCCATTTGGGCGGGTTGAACCGAAAATGATTTTTACTCAGACGAGTGATCGTGCAGTAAAGGGGTTGCAGGAAGCATATTGGGATGTGGTTGTCTCGCCTGAGTATTCACTAAGGACTTAACCTTGTAAGCCATTGATCCGGGCCGTACCGTGCAACCACAAGTTCATTATGGAGTGGACCTGGCCAAATAATTAGTAATGTTTTGAGTCGGTTCTGTGTTGACTGATTATGGCGCAAGAGGGGGCCGGTGTGGCGAATCCTTAGCGAGCATAACCGAGTCCAAACGGAGCTTTGTAAAGACCTTGACACGTACCCTAGACTGCTTACCTAAGGTAGTGAGCGGGGGTATCGACAGATGCCCAACCAGCTAGAGAAGTCGTGTCTTGTGGGTAAAGTTGTACAACCTCTGCAGAGTGTAAAACTATTCGAATAGCCGTGTCCCCGGTTATGGACAATGCCTGGTGATTTCACGCAAGGGGTAGACTTTCTCAAAAAAATTGGTCGTGGTGGGTTCTGAGTAGTCTGGGAAGTGGACAGGGTGTTCACGAGTTGTTTTAAAGAAACTTGATTACTTATGTATTAATCTTTTAACTTGTGCTTTCCAATCTACTTATTGTATTTCCAGTCAATTCTACTTTCTGCAAAGTAACCATAAGTCTATCCTTGTCAAGCCTGGCATGAATACTATTTGCATACATTTCCCTACGACCTGCTGAGTACATTCAAATTACTCACAGCTTTATGCCCTCTGGTTGATCAGTCGCTGAAGAGGACCCAGGAGCTCCGAGCTCTTTGAAGAGGAGTTCTTCGAAGACCATGCGAGCTAGGAGACGTCCTCCACTCGATTGCCTGTGGGCATGTCGAATGGCTTCCACGAGTGTTTTATTTTCCGCTGCGAGCTCTCTTTTGTTGTAAGCCCTACGTGGCAACTCTGTAAAAATCTTGACCATAAGGTCTTTTGCTGCTTTTAACATTAATTTGTCTGCTCCTTCTATAGTTTGTTGTATGGTTTTGATTACATCGATGTTGAAACTGTGTGAGCTAGCTGCTGATCTTGGGACTAGCTCAGAATGCACAGAGGGTCTCGGGGTTGCTTACCCGGGGACCCGACAGAAGGCCACACTGTGAGAAGTTGCAAGACGCCTGCCGATAGGTAGGAACACTGACGTGAAGTGCAACACCACTTCTTGTTGTGTGCGTAGTGGTACTAACATGAGAAATGCTACCATGTTGTAACTTGTGCTTCAGTTGGTGTTTTGCTTGTTGTACGAAGTGTGGAACTAATTGTATCGTAATTGCAAACTTTAACTTCATTGTCAGTGTTAATTTATCATTGTTACCTATCTCTGCAAAGCAGGACATGACCTCACTCTACAAAGTAGGTCATAACATGACCTCGCTCTTCAAAGTAGGACGTGACCTAGCTCTGCAAAGCAGGACGTGACCACTATCCGCAAAGAAGGATGCGACCACTCTCCGCAAAGTAAGACGTGACCGCTCTCCTCAAAGCACGAAGAGACCACTCGACTGCCGCTATAGAACCGCTACAGATGCATCCCCTGCCGCTATAAACACAACGCTACTCGGCCAGGAACTCCACACCAACAACACTACCTAGATAACATGGACAAAAAGAAGGAATGGGAGCACATCCGCGAGCTTTTGAATGACTGGGAGGCTCCCCAGCAAACCAACGCTTGCCACATGGCATTTAGTCAGCAGTCTTACACTCATCACCCACCTCTGGAGCTTGTCGATCTAAGGAGGCTGCCTCGTAGTACTCCCAATGATTCCGGGTCGAGCCGCCCCTACACGGGGGGTGGCGCCACCCCTTTGCTGGTGTCAGGACGCCTGCAAGTGCGTCAAATCAACCGACGAGTGGTCCATTGAGCAGCGCTATTGATGCTGCCCAAACTTCTGCGCGGACTACCCCAATCGCAAGTTTGACATGCCGAGCCACAGGCAGCCGGTAATAAAAACGCATTTCAGTGCATGCCACTATTTTGCTTCCCGTTACGCCGTAACCATGTCTCTCTTCCCACTGCAGTCTCCGTCGCGCCTATGCGATTTCAGCCAGTGGATCAACGACAAGATCCACCCCTACAACATGTGGATGCTGTGTCACGGAAGAGGTGGGCCAGGGAGGACTGCGAGGGCCGTGAAAGGCGCCTCGAAGAGCTGTAAGCTGAGATGGAGGAGAAGAAGAGGCGGGAGAGGCTGCCTCAAACGTCCTCACAAAATTCTTTAGAAATTTACCGCACTACAACAAAATACGACGATCACAAAATGTTATTGTGAGTCTAACAAATTTTGTGCCCTTGAGATTCTATGAAAATCACAAACGGATCAACCAACCTTGTCACCACCCTTTTATTTCCAACAAAATTGACAACCTACAAACAAGATTTGCTAAATATATTACCTCCAAAAATTGTCATTTATTCCCCCACAATTATTTCCATCGGATTGATAAAATAATAATATTATTATTTTAAATCGCCCAGCGGTCGAGCGATACATGAATTAGTCGTCCAACTATTCAGCGACTACCATAAGTCGCTCAACCACCGGGCAACTACTCCACGTGTAGCTCTATCGTTGGGCGACTTGGATCAGTCGTTCAATGGTTGAGCGATTAGTTGCGAGTCACCGAACAATAGAGCGACATAGTATTATTTCGGTAAAAAAAAAGTGGTTTATTACTGTATTTCATAATAAAAAAGATTATTTTAAAAAATATGCTCTAGGGCGCATCAAACGCTTGAGAAAGCTAGGGACCTCATGATATTCCCGGAAAGTTGAGCCCAAGTGTTTCTGGTACTTTGTTCCAACTTGATTTTAGGAAGGCAGAAAGAGGGACATGCGGATTGCCTATTCCTTGTCAGTGTTGTCACTGTACATACCGCTGTAGAGCGCACTGCTGAAGTGCTGATCAGTAAAAAAACACATATCAGTGGGGTTTTCATCATTTCTTTGTACGTTTTTTTCTTTTCCAGAAGGAATGTTCATGCCCAGTTCAATGCTCAAAATCATGCATATATGCCCATTAACCCCTGTTGAGTGTTGGGATCAGTGATCAGGTGCGGGAGGAACCAGGGCCGCATGGGCGCATAATGGCAGCACAGTGCAAGTGGCCATGCATGCACAGATGAGCTGAGGCCTGACGGCAGTGGCAGAGAGTAGAGACGTGCCGTGGGCAGCTGCGTGCTTGCTGGTCTCTGGCTGGCCGTGGTGAATGCCATGGGAGAGTGGGCGACCTCGCTGCATTAGCAAAAAGGCGCCTGTCTCCTATCCCCTGGGCACGAGGGGGGCAGGAGGATGATCGGTGCATAGAATAAGACTAGCTAATGCTGCATCATCATGTATCATCTTCTTCCCCCTTTAGCTGGGTGGATGCATGGGCCATGGATGGGTGCCCTGATGCCTCTCCTCCTTGATCATTGGATGGTCGACGTTTTCCCCGTCATCTCCATGTTCTACAAGATCATTATCTCTCTTTCCTTCCCTTCTCTTTCCCAGATTGCTGTCGCTTCGAGTTATCGATCGATACCAGCATACATAGAGTGGTTATTGGAAAGAAGCTAGCTAGAGAAAGTTATCTCAAAACTGTTGGGAATTTGGCGCCTTCTGGCATGCTCATGGCACGGTCGGGCAGCGCCAGTGTGTAATGTAACTTCTTGTTTACGGATGGATCAGTCGGTCAGTCGCTAAGTGGTTGCTCTGTAGGCATGCAATGCGTTAGGGGTGGTAGGAGCCGGTCAAATGGCAGTCAAATCTTTGCTGTCAGAGTGCTCAGCTGCAGTGATATTCTGATGCTTCATTAGCACCGGAAACCGTGAGAAAAGTTTTGGCTTTTTACGGATGCGTGGAATATAATGTAAAGGCGCCCGTGGTCGATGCGTGTGTCTGGTGCAACACCTGATCGTGAACTTAATATTGGAAAAAAGTTGCTAACGAGAGATTGACTCAACTTTTAAAAGAAGAAGAAATTAAATGGTATCAAATGGTCAAAGCGAAATTTCTCTTAAAGGGTAATAGAAATACACGCTATTATCATTTGATTGCAAATGGAAAGCATAGAAGGTAAAGAATTTTTCAACTCAAACAAGAGGAAGGAATAATTCGGGGTGACGTACAATTAAAAAAAAATGTCACCAATTATTATAAAGATTCGTTTGGGCCATCCGAAGTAAATTATTTATCAATGATTGATGCTTTTACAACTGATATATCTCAAGTTTCGGACGAGGAAAATAATATTCTTACTGAGCCTTTTGCTGAAAAGGAGATGAAAGAAGCCATTTTTCAAATAGAATATAACAAAGCAGCTGGATCAGATGGTTTTCTAGCTGAGTTCTATCAGGTGTTTTGGGAAGTTATTAAAAATGACTTGATGGCCATGTTTCATGCTTTTCATAGTTGCTCTCTGTCTCTTTTTAGTTTGAATTTTGGGATTATTACATTGCTTCCCAAAAAATCGGATGCTAACCAAATACAATAATATAGGTCTATCTGTATGCTTAATGTTTGTTTTAAACTGTTGATTTGTCTACCTAGGTTTTGGTCTTTCCCGGCAAGAGGTAAACCAAGTTCTCCAACTACAGATGGAGATAGGTAGTATGACATGTGTTACCCTGCTGAGAGGATCTGACCCTTATTTATAGCCTTTAGTATAGAATCCTATCCCGTCCCATAATTAGAGATATATTCCAAATAGGTCTCTACATAGATTTAAAATCAAAGTCCATATTTTTCTTAATAGATACTCGGGCTCTTTAATAAATACTTTATTTGATCACTTTATATATTTGAGCCAACCAAAATAGATAGCTAATATGTATTTAAACTCATGTAGGTTCACATAATAGGAAATTAGTCCAATAATCTCCCACTTGGACTAAATGAGTAAATACATATCAAAACTTTATGAGCTACAAAAATACTATCTATCTCATGAGTATCTTTAAACTAATCTGGTCCATCAATTATATCAACATAGGATCAAAACGGTCTTCGTTACTTTAAAGTGTAACTCAACCTATCAATGGCCACAAATGTTAACATAAAAGAACAACATGGATCAAATATGGACGTGTAGCATAGAAATTACATGAGATGTGATCATAACATGCATGTTTCCAACTGGTCCTACTTTATTCCTTATGAGATCAAAACATCTTCTCATAACCAAATGAGATGATATGAATTTATAGTAAAAGAACATAAACTTTATTTCTCTAGAGAATATAACTGAAGGTCTTTACACCAAACTGGTATTGTCACATGAGCATAAAAAAAATTACAAACTCCCACTAGAACTGAATTCCTCAGGTGAAACTACACCCATATGAGCAACATGCTCATAAAACACTTTATGTGTCAACCCCTTAGTGAATGGATCCGCAATCATGGAGTTTGTACCTATATGCTCAATTGACAATTTACCACTTTGAATTCTTTCTTTCATAACTAGGAACTTGATGTCTATATGCTTAGACTTTGACGAGCTCCTGTTGTTATTAGAATGCATAACTGCATACTTGCTGTCGCAATATAACTTTAGTGATCTATCGACCATGATCCAAAATTCGCAGCTTCGTGACAAAGTTTTGCAACCATATCTCATGATTTGAAGCCTCACAGCAAGAAACATCCTCAGCTGTCATTGTGGATGAGGCAACGAATAACTTCTTAGCGCTTTTCCAAGAAACCGCACCTCTACCAAGCAGGTAAATGTAACCTGAAGTAGATTTGCGAGTGTCTTGGCAACCAGCAAAATCAGAATTAGAATACCCAATGATCTCCAAATGATCTGATTTCCTATATGTGAGCATGAAATCCGTCATCTTTTGCAAATACTGCAACACCCGTTTTGTTGCGACCCAATGATCCAATCCTAGGTTGCTTAAATACCTGCTTAGCATTCCAACAATATATGATATATCTGGTCTAGTGCAAACTTGAGCATACATCAAGCTCCCTATCAAAGATGAATAGGGGATATTCTGCATTTTCTTAGCCTCAAAATCATTCTTAGGACATTGGCTAAGACTAAATTTTCACCTTTGGCCACAGGGGTATCTAAAGGTTTACTGTTCTGCATACCAAATCTTTGCAATACCTTATCGATATAGTTCTTTTGTGATAATCCACGTATACCATAAGATCAGCGATCTCGGTATATTTCAATTTCTAATACAAAAGAAGCATCACCAAGATCCTTCATCTCAAAAATTTTAGCGAGAAAACTCTTGGTTTCATGCAACAGACTTATATCGTTACATGCAAGTAATATGTCATCAATGTACAGAACAAAAAATATGAACTTACTCCCACAGAATTTATGATACACACAATCCTCAACTGTATTTACCTCAAAACCAAACGAGATAATAACTTCATGAAATTTGTGGTACCATTGCTGGGAAGCCTGTATGAGCCCATAGATGGATTTCTTTAATTTGCATACCATTTGTTTCGAGTCACCGACCACAAAGTTTTCTAGTTGCTCCATATAAATCGTCTCATTAATGTTTCCATTTAGAAACATTGTTTTTACATCCATCTGATGAAGCTCAAGATCAAAATGTGCCACAAGTGTCATAATGACCCTAAAAGAGTCTTTCAAAGAAACCAGAGAAAAAAATATCTTTATAGTTTATACCTTCTTTTTTAGTATATCCTTTTACAGCAAGACAAGCCTTATATATTTCCACATTGCCTTTCAAATCCCGTTTAGTCTTAAATAACCATTTGCAACCAATAGGTTTCTTTATTTCTAGCAATGGGACAAGATCCCAAACGCCATTATCCTTCATGGATTTTAACTCTTCATTCATAGCATTGATCTAATTAACAGAATTTAGGCTTTGCATGGCCTTTAGGAGATTGATAGGATCTTCTCCTAAAATTTCACTACAAGCCTCATTTTCCTGAAGAAAGATAATGTAATCATCAGAGATTGCACTTCTTCTTTCTCTAATGGATCTCCTTAATGGCACTGGTTCTTGTGGTTGATGAGTTTGTTCTTCTGTAGGAACATCATTTGTGGAGGAACCTCATGGACATTATTTTGATTTACGTTTTCCTCAATAATATCGAGTAAAATAACCTGATCCTGATCATTATTGGTTCTTCAAAATTAATGTCTCTAACCATATCTCCCCTTCAAACTCAACATTCTCAAAAAATCAGGCATTTCCTGTACAAAAAATTTTCTTAGTAGTGGGATCATAGAATTTGTAACCCCTAGATCTTTCAGAATAACCAACAAAATAGCTACTAACAGTTCTTGAGTCCAATTTTTCTCATTAGGCCTGTACGGCCTTGCCTCAGATGGACATCCCCATGTATGTACATGCTTGATGCTAGGCCTTTTGCCTATCCATTGTTCGTACAGGGTTTTGTTAGTCATCTTAGTTGGTACTCTGTTGAGTAAATAAGTTGTAGTTTTCAACGCTTCTCCCCAGAGAGACTCTGGTAAGGTAGAATGACTAATTATACTTCTCACCATATCCTTAAGAGTCATGTTTCGCCTATCAGCAATACTGTTCATGCTAGGAGATCCTGGCATAGTATGCTAAGGGACTATCCCGCATTCCTCTAGGAATTTAGCAAAAGGTCCTGAACGTTGTTCACCTGATCTGCCATTTCTGCCATAGTATTCTCCACTACGGTCAGATCGAACGACCTTAATTCTTATGCCAAGTTGGTTTTCCACCTCAGCCTTAAAATTTTTGAACATATCCAAGAACTGTGACTTCTCATGAATAAGATAAATATAACCATATTGCGAGAAGTCATCTATGAACATGATAAATACCTTTGGCCATTCCAAGAAGCCATAGGGAATGGCCCTCAGATATCTGTATGTATCAGCTCTAAGACATCTGAAGCTCTATTAGCACTTAACTTCCTCATGTTTGTTTGTTTCCCCTTAATACAATTAACACAAATGTTGAAATCTGTGAAATCCAGGGAATCTAAAATTTCTCGACACAAGCCTCTTAATTCTCTGCATAGAGATATGACCTAAACACTTATGACACAAGGAACTTGATTTCTCATTTGTAAATTTCCTCTTTATACCACGAAAAACCGTATACATGACTTCATTATATAAGGCAATTGTATCAAGCAAATACAGGTTGTCATGCCAAATTAAAGAACCGGTACCAACTTTATTGGAATTCTAAAAAAGACTAAATAAACCATTTCCGAAAGAACAATTATAACTTGATTTGTCCAATACAAAAATACAAACCAAATTTCGTCTAAAACACAGTACAATATAAGTCTCTTTTAAATCCAGATAATATCCAGTCTTTAACAGCAACCTAAATGTGTCTATAGCCTCAACTTCCACCTTCTTGCCATCGCCCACATAGATGAATCTTTCAGCATCACTTGGCTTTCAGCAATTCAGGCAACCCTACATTGACACACTGATGTTAGATGTTGCACCGAAGTCTAACCACCAAGTGTGTTCAGGTACAATAGTTAAGTTAGCCTCAGAGCTAACCATAGCAAGAATTGTACCTTTCTTAGCACGCCAAGTATGATATTTGGTACAATCCTTGTTTACATGACCATCCTTCTCACAAAAAGAAACAAGCCAATTTAGGCCCTTGTTTCTTCTTTTATGGATGACACACTTGCAGCTTCTTTGCTCTTCCTCTTGTTATTCTTGACTTCAGGGGTCATAGCCAAATGAGTACTTTCTGTTCTATCTTCTTTCCATCTGTCCTCCTCTTACACACAATAGGAGATGAGCTCATTAAGGGACAATTTGTCCTTTTGACAGTTATAGCTCACCTTGAACTGATTAAAGTGTGCATGAAGGGATATTAAAATTAAATCATGAGCAAATCCTCAAATAGCTCTAACTCGAGTGCCTTTAATTTTGAAACAAGATGAGACATTTCTATAATGTACTCCTTATGTTTCATTTACGTTTATACTTCATTGAGATAAGTTTTGCCAAAAGCGTACTTGTTTCAGCCTTTTTCTTTTTGGCAAACCTTTGCTCAAGACTGTCAAGAAAACCCTTAGCTTTAGTAGCCTGTTTTAATGTGATATCCCGAAAAACTTCCGAAACATCACGCCTTATGATCATAAGACTCGTGCGATTTGAATGATCCCACTTCTCATATTCCATCTTTTCCTCAATGGAGCTGTTAGCCACAAGAGCAGCGGGTTGTTGTTTACAAAGTGCAAGATCTAGATCATTTACCCCAATAATGATCAAAATGTTCTCTTTCCATTCTTTAAAGTTTGCACCAGTAAGCATAGGTATAGAATTTATGCTAGCAGAAATATTGGAAGCATGATTTGCAGTAGAAATAAAAGAATGAATTAAATGCTCATATTAGGACATGAATAACAAACTTAAGGTTTTGATTCAGAATTTGGTATATTCCATCACGCAAGATACCTAGTGCTACATTAATATTTACTCTTTGGACAAAAATATTAACTTGCAAGTGGTAATCTTGATGTAGCAAACAAATACTAACAGTAAATCCTGTGAAACAATATGCCTTACTTTGGTCCGACTTATTGTTCATATGGAAACTTGATAACTGTTACATATTTGTTGCCACAGTTGCATATATCATTCAGCCAAATATTGACTTTCCTTTGGGTCAGTCAATAGATGTATGAATTATACATAAAAAAAATGCCTAGTTGTTCTGAATAAATTAACCTATATAACAGAGGTTACTTTGGCAACATAGAATTTTAATTAACCTATGCAGAACACTAGCTGGCCAAATTTGAATCAATCCAAACATTATTTCATACGAGTCCACAATTTATAACAAAATGCATAATATATTCCTCGTCCAGATGAAGCATAGATAAAAAAAAATGTTCATCAGGGAACATAACTTAATTGGCATAATAACCAATATGCACAACAAACAATAAAGCAATTGACTAATTAAACTGATATGTTAAGACTAATCTTAAAACAGCAAGTTAATTCTCAGCCTAACAAAGGATTGAACCAATCATGACAGTACTCAAATATCCTATTTCAGAACTACAACCTTATGGTAAACAGAGAAAAATTAAACCTCAGTTCAATACTGAAATCACAGATCGGTTCAATACTGAAATCATAGATCAGTATATATCTACTGATTACTTCCAATAGAGTTTCATACAAGATCACAAACACAATATTCGTCCCAGAACTAGCACGAACTCAAGATGAATGAATAATCAGTAATGATGCAATAAGCTTAATCCTTCATCTAACCTTATGCAGGAACATTAATTTCCCTAACCACATCGTGATTATAATATAAACAACAAGGGGGGAAAATTAACCCAAAACTTGAGATGAACTGAAGAGCATGAATAATCTGATGATGCAAAAGCTTAGCCGCAAATTAACCTTATGCAGTAACATTATTTTGCCATAATCAATTCTCAGAAGTGCCATAAAAAGCTAATGATAAAGCATAACCAAAACAAGAAGAAACCAACCAGCCCCAAAGATAGAGATCGAAACTTTGCTTGAATCTGAGGCAGGCCAGCCTCGTGCCAGGCAGCACCTTGTGTTCTATCCTAGCAATTCCCAAATCAGCAAGAACCACTCATCCCGCCGACACAACAAGGGGGCACACGGCGGGATTGGGGGGGGGGGGGGGCTTGCAGCGCATGGAGGGCGGTGGAATCTGGGGGGCGGCGCACGGAGGGTGGTTGCGCATGGAGGCAGCAACCCCAGGCCCCAGCAACAGGCAGGTGCGCGCACCACCAGCGACGGTAGCCTGAGTGCACACGGCGCACGCGAAGGCAGTGGAAGGGCAGAGGGCTACGTGCGCGGAGGCGGCAGAGAGCCCGGAGGGCTGCAGCGTGTGGAGGTGGCGGAAGGGCAGAGGGTTGCGGTCGCGTAGAGCCGGCGCGCGAAAACCGAAAGGCACTCGGTCGGATCCGAAAGCAGCACGGGTAAGGAGCCAAAAACCAATCTATGAGGGAAAACAACCGGACGCATGCGGATCTGGCGACATCTGGCCGAACTCACGGTATAAAAATAATAGCGGAAGTAGATGAGGGCGAGCGACCAGATCGAAATCAGATAACGGGTTGCAAAATTCACGGATATTAGCTTTGATACCAATTGATAGAAAATTTCTGATCTAAACCATATGATCAAAATATGATCTTATATGCGGTAATTGCAACACCCAATAATCTGTAAACACAGAAGATCGATGTAGAATTGATCTGAAGTAGTAGACAAACAGTTGATCTGTCTACCTAGTTTTTTGTCTTTCCCAGCAAGAGGTAAACCAAGTTCTCTAACTACAGATGGGGATAGGTGGTATAACATGTGTTACCTTGCTGAGAAGACCTAACTCTTATTTATAGCCTTTAGTATAGAATCCTATCACGTCCCATAATTAGAGATAGATTCCAAACATGTCTCTACACATATTTAAAATCAAAGTCCATATTTTCCTCAATAAATACTCGAGCTCTTTAATAAATACTTTATTTAATCACTTTATGTATTTGAGCCAACCAAAATAGATAGCTAATATGTATTTAAACTCATGTAGGTCCACATAATAGGAAATTAATCCAACAAAAGCTTGGTGTCTAGCTTTTTTGGTGTATCCGATTGTATTTATTTAATTATTGTTGAAGTACAAGGGAATTGTTCATCTTTTCTCATCAGCTTAAGCTTTTAGGTGAACTTATTGATACATACAACTCAATAAGTCAAGAGGTCTTGAGTTCAAAACCCGATTGGCACAATTAAATAAAATAATTGTAGCATACTTCCATTCCACGTCTTAGGTCTGAGAGTGTCTACACGTGAGAGGGTTGTTTAAGTATAAGTGAATTGTCTGTCTTTCATCATGGGCTTAAGCTTTTGGATGAATTGGTTGGTGCATGCAGCTTAATATGGTATCAGAGTCAAGAAATCTTAGGTTCAAGACTCGGGTGACGCAATTAAATAGTAATAATTGTAGTCCACTTATATTCCACCTTATAGGCATAAGGAAGCATATACGTGAGAAGGAGTGTTGAAGTATAAGTGAATTATTTGTCTTTCCTCGTCAATTTAAACTTTTGGGTGAACTTATTGATTCATGCAACTCAATAGTTATTGATCGATCAGATCCTGCAGCGACCATAAGAAACAAGAAAGAGAGGTTGTCGATCGTTCGGATTTGTGATGATGTGGTGAATTAGAGGTTATGGAATTGCCCATTCTCCTGTCGTTGCCACGCATGTGATCGATGTTGAAGGGAAGGAGGAAATAAATGGCGCTTCATCACAGTAGAGACGTTCTTTCTCGCCTGTCGACCTTTGCACGAGCGGGTAATTAGCGGCACGTAGCAAATTAAAGCCCGTGTCGGCCGGCTGGGCGGTGGTGGCCGTGGCAACGCAACGTCCGCGCGCGTTGGTGGCTGCGACGAAAGCACGGCGGCTATCCGCCGACCAGCTGGAGCGCTCTCTCCCTGCGGCTTTCACCTGCACACGACGCTCTGTCGGGCGCGAGCGAGCTTGGTTACTGGTGAGCCTGGGGAAACCGAGGGGCGCTCGACGTGAGGAGCCAACCAACCGGCCACATATGTGTCACCGACAAACGTGCACGCACGCACGCGCGGCGCGCCGGCCCGGGGAAGCGGCGCGCGGGCGCTACCGCCACGCCGGTCACGGAGATGCCACGGAGCGGATGCTGCCCGCAGCCAGCCGCTGACTACATGCGCGCGCCTTATTGTTCGCGAGAGGCTCTTGTTACCTGCAACTCAAGTTACGCAACCCAACCGCCCAACCCAAAATCACCCAAAAGAAGAAGAGATCTCACGCTTCTTTTAAAATATTTAAACATAGGAATTCTAGAAATTTCACAAGAGACATTCAAATTCTCTGTACTCCTTAACGAATCCTACAGTCCGCCATAGGACATCGCAACAGGAGGGGTCCTAAGGGTGATGTGCCCCCTGGGTCGCTCGCCCCTATACATTGTGCGACTTGACCCAAGCGAAAAATGCAAGGACCGGACTTCAATCTTGTGACCCAGTCTCAAGAAAAAAATCGCAAAAAAAAAAAAACAGCTGCACGCACAGGTGGAGGTTTGTTGCCGCCAACAGGTTGGCGCCTCATGGGCTACCGCCACCGAATCCGGGCACCAGGAGGCTCAGGATGAGCGCTGTCGCCGGACCTTCGCGTTGCGGAGAGGCCACGTGAGGGGAGCTGCCACCGGATTCGGCCTGGGGAGGGGCGCAGGACAGAGCCAAGTTCAGCTCGCGCCCCTGCTAAAACAAGCCGCCGGGAGAGGGCCGCACCGCGGGTTGCGGCCAAGGAAGGGCGCCGGACCGAGCCAAGTTCAACTTGCATCCCCGCTAAAATGAGTCACTTGGGGAGGGCCGCACCGCCGGATCCGGCCAAGGGAGGGGCTCCGCCACCAGATCCGGCTGGGACAAGGCGCCACAGCCGAAGAGTACCTCTTCCACCTGCTTCCGCGCCTTCGGGGGAGAGAGAGAGTACGGGAGAAGTGAGGTGGTGGCCGGCGAGGATAGGGAAGCCCGGGGCGGAGCGGCGAGGATGGGGAAGTCGTGGGGCGGAGACACAGGAGAGGGCGACACGGGCGATGGGATACGATGCGAGGCGGGCAGGAAACGGGGGAAGTTGGGAACAGAGGTGTTTTTTTTTCTCATGTGGGTCCCACCTTAGAGTTCACATGGTCCTATGCATTGGAGCATTTCGCAACAAACCAAATTAGCATATTTAGATTCCACCTTAGGTTCTTAGGCCGTTTCCAAGTTCTCCCCAAGATAAAACGAGGGAGTTTCTTAAGAAAATAAATATTCTCACCGGACGTGAGGTGTCCTACGAAATTCATGTGGAAATCCTGCCTTCCAAACATGATCACTTTTTTTCAAAAACATAACTAAGTGCTGGCAAAATTTCCTCCTCGATCATGGCTAAACTCGAAACAACGCGCATGTACACTGTGCAACACACGGCACAACGATTTTTTTAAAAAAAAATATTATTAATTTAAAAGATAATTACAAAAAAAATAGTCGATTTTTTTACAAAAATAGGTGCATGTCGCCATTTAACCTAGCGCTAGACTCTTGTCGCCATTTGGGCCTATTTACTATCTGTCGTCATTTTAACTGTATATCGCCATTTCAACTGGCAATTTGCATTGAAGAGTGTGCAAATCGCCAGTTGAAATAGTAACGAGACGTGGGTTCTCGACAATGATCAATGGCGATAGAATATCTATATAAACCCCTAAAATTCAGTGGAAAAATCATTTTGATTCCGAAAAAAGAGAAGAGAGAATAGGAGAGAGGAGAAGAGACGTAGTGAAGCCCTGCCGGTTCCCAGCGGAAGAGAGAGAGAGAGAGAGAGAGACGGAGAGCAGATCTGATCGTCCATTTTGCAGGTAAATGTTCTTGCAACTTTGTACATAAATTCAAAACCTTGTAGATTAGGAAATAAAAATAGCGACATATAATTCAATGGATTGGATAGTTTTAGTTGTATTGTTGTTTAATATAGTACATCATTTTAGTTGTGTATTGTTTAGTTCATCGTATAGATATTATTTATGTTGCAGTACTCGAACAATTTAGAATGAATTCGAAAAAATACTAAGAAAACTTAGTATGTTTTCATTTTTATATGATAAATATTTTGTTAATACCAAAAATATTTTTTAAACCAAGAAATTAGGAAGACATCTCTAAAAATAGCAAGATACCTATTAAAAATCTGTGAAAATGCAGAGTAGCTAAAGAGGGTATGTAGAGCTTAATCAAAATAATCTCAACTTAATTTTGGTTCCTATTTGTGCATGATAAATATTTTGTTAATTCCGAAAATAATTTTTAATCTAGGAAAATAGCAATACACCTCTAAAAATTCTCTAAGAAATCCAGAGTATGTACATAGGGTATGTAGAGTTGAATTAAAATATCGTGAACTTATTTTTTTTTTCTATTTATACACGGTAAATATTTCATAAATGATGGAGAAACTTTTTAAACAATGAAAGTAGCAAGATAGTTATTAAAAATCTACAAAAATTGCAGAGTAGCTAAATAGGGTATGTAGAGCTTAATCAAAATAATCTTAACTTAATTTTGGTTTCCATTTGTGCATAGTAAATATTATGTTAATATCAAAAATATTTTTAAAACTAGAAAAATAGCAAGACACCTCTGAAAATTCTCTAAGAAATCCAGAGTAGGTACATAGGTTATGTAGAGCTGAGTTAAAATATTGTGAACTTAATTTTTGTTTTGATTTGTACACGGTAAATATTTCATTAATGTTGGAGACACTTTTTAAACAAGACAAGTAGCAAGATACCTATTAAAAATCTATAAAAATTGCAGAGTAGATAAATAGGATATGTAGAGCTTAATCAAAATAATCCTGACTGATATGTAGAGCTTAATCAAAATAATCCCAACTTAATTTGGTTTCCATTTGTGCATGATAAATATTCTGTTAATAACGAAAATACTTTTTAAACTAGGAAAATAGCAAGACACCTCTAAAAATTCTGTAAGAAATCCAGAGTAGGTACATAGGGTATGTAGAGCTGAATTAAAATATTGTAAACTTAATTTTTGTTTCCATTTGTACACAGTAAGTATTTCATAAATGCTGGAGATAATTGTTAAACAAGTAAAGTAGCAAGATACCTATTAAAAATCCATAGAAATTGTAGAGTAGCTAAATAGGATATGTATCCCAACTTAATTTTGGTTTCCATTCGTGCACGGTAAATAATTTGCAAACAAGGAAAATAGCAAGGTACCTATAAAAATTCTATGAAAATTCTAGAGTAGCCAAATAGGGAATGTAGACGTTAATTAAAGCATTGTGAACTTAATTTTAATTTCCGTTTATACACGGCAAGATACCTCTAAATATTTATATGTCGATACAGTTATGTGAAGATTAGTTTCCTATGTGTCGATAATCGTGCAATAATTAAATTAATTAGATATGTCGCTTCTTATTACTTTTGGCATATGTTTCGTAATATTTACAAAGTATGCACTGAATTTTCAGGTGTGACGGACCCAGGAGATGCTCCGCAGTGATCGTACGAGTAGTTTGACCCGGCCACTGACGCGCATCATCGTAGCCGCCTCAATACCATCACCCCAGGAGGGCGAGGCGGCGATTGAGCTTGGCGCATTGTGGCTGCTTACGCCCATGAGGGCGTGAAGCGTGGACCCCTGTTGGGTTCCGAGGTACGTGTACTCAATTGCAGTCTGATTACTCTGGGTGGACTCACATTTGTTCTTAATCCTTTTTGACGCAGGTTGAAAGCGGCAGGCCTCCTTCCACTGGCGAGGATGGCAGAGGCAATGTGGGAGGATGACCAGGACAGCGTGAGTGGTGGTCATACGTCAAGGCGCTTTTTGTACGACCGGTGCCTCCTGATGGCACTGGTTGACCGGTGGAGACCGGAGACGCACAAGTTCACCTCCCGTGTAGGGAGATGGCGTCGACGCTTCAGGACGTGACCTTCCTAATTGGGTTGCCATGCGCAGGCTTCCCCCTGGCGGCGCACAACGTCCTGGCCATGTGGCACACTGAGTTTCTCACGAGGTTCCAAGGGGAGCTACCGCCCAACATCGGCTACAGGGAGTTTAGCTACACCCACTAGCCATCGCTAAAACGGATCCGCCAATTCTACATAAGTTTTTTTTAACTCTTGTACTTCCACTTCAATTGCTTTGTACAACTTAGTGACATGTCTTTGTCTTCTTGCAGTCGGAGCGTATGGTAGAGGACGCACCCGAGTACACACTGAGGCGGCACTTCGAGGTCTACTTGCTGTGGTTGTTCGAGTGGGTGATGTTTCTAGGGTCCCACGGCAACAATGTCGACAAGCACAAGATCTGGCCGGTACGTACGTGAGCTAATGGACTTGGAGGTAGAGGCAATCCAGCCGTATGCCCGGGGGCCGACGGTCCTATGCGCGACGTACCATGCCCTGTGCGACGCGTCCCACTGGGTTAGAGACAGCTCCATCCTCTCCGAATGTCCACTGCTTCATCAGCTGTGGTCCTTCGAGCGTTTCCAAATCTGATGACCACAACCTGACATGCGAGCCTACACCGTTGCCATGTACGTCGGTGATGACGTGGATTGGCCAACCATGGGTACAGTGTGGTGTCACCGATGGGTAAGTTTTTTGAATATTTATTCTTTTTCGTAATGTAATTATATTTTTTGTGCTAAGTTTCCGTTGTTCTATTCCACAGGTCACCTTCACTCCAATCACTATACATGCATCCTACCCAGACTACGCTGTGTTGTTCGATCAGTTGATGGATGACTGCGTCATCTGGACACCGTACACTCCGAACAGGGTGTACCCATGCACACCCTGAGGCCTGTCGAGCCTGTGCACCTGAGACCACGCGTACTGGTACACGCGGATGAGTTTGGTGCATGATGTCTTCATGGAGGAGTACCACATGCATCGGATGATGCGCCAATTCGGTCTGTGAAGGGAGGTCCCAGTCCCCTGGGGCAGCGGGTGGCGCCGAACATCCATGGGTAAGTTCACGTTTTATTTATGTCTTACTATTTGCCTTACGTACCTACGAAATAATCATTTTTCCTTTCAAAGGTACACGAGGAAGGGAGTACCTGCTATGACTTCTTGGGCAAACAGGATGCTCCCTTGGGTTCAGGGCTGGCTCCATGCCCTGGAGGATGTTGTCTAGGAGGATGCTCCCTACGACCCCATGACGTACAAGGAGTACATCGAGTGGTACTCCAGTCAGACGATGGTTCGCTGCGTCAGGGTCGTGGATGACCCACCATGACACGAGGCTGTGACATCCGACACGTACCCCACCCAGCTAGACTCTACACTCCATTGCGTGGTACATATTGAACGGTCCGTACATTTTATTTGCTTCGCAAGTTTTTGGTTTCTAACTTGTTAATTATGTGTACAGATCGATCTACAATGGGTGATGCACGAGTCCGCGACCTTCGTGCGTCGTATGACGCTCGGGAGCACTTCAGCATGATAGTGCAGGAGATTAGAGAGGTTATAGACCAGTTCGTCGAGAAGGCAAGGCAAGGAATCTAGTTGGCATCTTGCCGTAGGCCGAGGGAGGTGGTGGACCCACCTGTGCGTGGATGGGGTTGAGCCACAGTGCGTCACACCCCACGGCTCCGCACTAGGATGTGGCGGGCAAGTCCTCGTGGCACCATGCTGGGAGTACCCCGGCACAGTTCGCAGGTCAACATAAAACACTCACATCTAGTTGTTTATTTCGACTAGTTACTAACGTCATTTTTCTCTGACAAGTCCTGAGTTCCACCCATACACGGGGTAGGAGTACGCAAAGTGGTCTACTATCTTCGTGTGACAAGGTATGTCTATCTTGTTTGCATGCACAACATATTATTTCATCATTTTCGCCATGTTTACATGCATAACGTACGGTTTCACGCTCCAGGAACTTCGATTTCGACCACGGTGGAGGTGGGCCTTCGCACGGTGAGAGCAGCCAGGTCTCCATAGAGGCTTCACAGCTGCACGGTGCGTATGGAGTGAGCCAGCCAACGCAGTACCCTTTCGTGACACTCCCTTAGGCTACTCGCACCGATAGGGTGCCTCAGCCGTTTAAGCCTTTGACCTACTCGTACTAGTGCCCGCAGCTACTCCGGACGAGACCATGAGCCACACGTGGGGTACGCCCCAAGAGGGCCCGTGAGTAGATATTTTTTCTTGTAAATATCAGTCATGTCATGTAAATATAAATTTCTGTACAACTTACATTGTGCTAGTTTCTTGTTTCAGTACTATCTGTTCTTGTGTGTACAGGTAACCATGTGAGGAAGTCAACAAAGCGACACCCCACCTTTTCAGACCTTTTCAGATCGCACCGGGTCACGCCACACACTACCACTTTTGCAGACCGAGATGACAACACACTTCGATGCTACCTCTTCACACCGAAAAGACAACACTCCACCACACCCCCTTTTAAGACCGAAAAGACTACACCCGTTCACGCCACACACTGTCACTTTTGAAGACCGAGATAACAACACACTTCGATGCTACCTTTTCACACTGAAAAGACCACACTCCGCCACGTCCCCCTTTCCAAACCGAAAAGATCGCACCCGGTCACTCCACACACTGCCACTTTTGCAGACCGAGATAACAATACACTTCGCTACTATCTTTCCACACCGAAAAGACCACACTTCGCTATGCCCCCTTTTCAGACCGAAAAGACCACACAATGTCACGCCACACGCTGCCACTTTTATAGATCGAGTTGACAACACACTGCGACGCTACCTTTTAAGACCAAAAAGGTCACACTCTGCCATGCAACTTTTTCAGACCAAAAAGAACACACCACGACACGCCGCAAACTATCACTTTTACAGACTGACTTGATAACACACTACAACGCTACCGCCACGCCATATTTTCAAACCAAAAAGACCCATTATAAAAGGAGGAAGAAGAGAACTGGAGGAGAAGAGAGCTGGAGGAGAACACTACACCACCGCACCCCAATATTTCACCAAAGTTTGGTTCACACGACTGAGAGGAAGGAGATGTCGAACTCGTCGGTAAACTTCTACGCGAAGATGCTGCGAAAGCGTAAGTGGCTTGCCGAGAGGGCTAAACCCTATCTGGATTATTCTACGAAGAATGCGCTGGTACCACTAGAGTTATCATGCCCGCAATGTGTGTGTGAAGATCCGGCTAAGATCATCCAATCAACACATCCGATGATTGCTGTAACATTCTGATTTTCTAAATCCTTTTTAAAATGTGTAAAATAAATTAAAACTATTTAATTTAATGAGAATTCAAGTTTGGTTCTGTTGGAGAGGTTTGAGTTGTTGGTATCTCTTCCTGGTATGCTTGGCAGATCCTCCCTTCAGTTTATCTTTTTCGGGCTATGTAGGTTTAGACCCTCTCTGTGGCCTAGACCTCCCCAGGGGTTCTTAAGGTTAGACCTCCCTTGAGGTTTGGACCTTTTCTCACCTAGACGTATCCTTACGTCCGGGCCTTTCCTTTGAGTTTGGTCACTCGGACCTCTTTGTTGGTTCGAATCTCTTTGGAATAAGACCTCTTTTCTGTTCAGACTTCTCTTAAGTCTAGACTTCTTGTTGCCTGGGCACTTTTCTAGGCCCAGACCTCTTTTCATTCGGACCTCCATGCATTCCAGTGGACCTCTTATGTGTGCCTTCGACTCTCCAGAGTTCATTTGAACCCCTTGGCATTTCTTCTTGGCCGAATGGACCTCCTTAGGGTTCATTCTAACCACCACGGTTTTGATCTCACCCAAGAGGTCGGAATCTCCTTTGAGTTGCCTTGACTCACGAACTTCTGTTGGACCACCTTTTGTGAATCTCCCCATGGGATCCCTCTCCTTCTCGGAACTCCTTTGCCTGGACCTCTCCTTGCATTGAATCTAACGGTTTGGACCTCCCCTCACTCTGAATCCAAAGGCCCAGACCTCCCCGTGCGTTATTTCTCTTTGGGGACCTCCCCCTTCACGTTTGATCCTGGCCGCTGGACCTCCCTCTGGGAGATCCAACCGCCCGGACCTCAACTTGTCTTTAACCTCAACCACGGGTCCTCTTTGAAGTTTTCTGGACCTCCTGTCCTAGACCTCTCCGTGGCATTTTACGTTTGGCGCTGGACCTCCTCAGCCTTCAGACCTCCTTGAGCCACGGGACCTCCTTTGATGAAGTCCTGGTTGTCCGAACTTTAGTCACGTAGACCTCCTCCATGTGTATTTGGACCTCTCCACGTTCGGACCTCCTTTGCGTATATCAGGACCTCTTAGCCTTTGGACCTCCTTTGCGGGCAAGACCTCCCCTTTGACCCATTGTTTCTAAGTTGGTCGCCCCACCGCCAAATTTAATCATTCTCATTTCCTCATACGTTATTATATTGAGCATTTAATCGTGTCTTGTCGCATTAAATGCATCCATATCGTGGTGTTTTACTGAACTTGGTCACTTAGCCGTACCACGACATTTTCTTTGTTCCTTCCCATAGCAACATACATTGTCCTTCCTCGTACCTTTTGCCCAGAATGGTAGTGACACCTGCCCTGCCACCACCTACCTTTGCCCCATTTATATACTCATCCTGGACACGTATATTTCTAGTTTTCTTCACCACCTTGACTGCAATTAGACCGAAAATTTCTACCACATCACCTTTCTCCACCCTCTGTTATCTTGGCTCTCGATCAGTGGCTCCCAGGGAAAACCTTGTCGCCCACAACCTCCCCTCCATCCACGGTTTCTTCTTGTCCCTGGTAAGTCCCTGGGCGATCTCCTCCGCTCTCGTTTTTACTACTACACTGAGCTGGTCGTGTCCATCTCAGGACCTCCTCTGGTGGACTCCTTTTCGGGTTTCTATGGTTTTTGTGTGAGGACCTCCTCTGAGCTTTACGCAAGAATCATTTCTCAGGACTTCTCTGTTCTACTGCTTGAATCACTCCTTTGGGGTCTTTTGCTAAAAGACCACCTCCTCCTAGTAAGCTTGAACCTTTTCCAAAAGAACCGTTCTAAAGATATAGACCTCTTCTGTTGATTATGTTTTGGACTCCCTCTGGGATTCTTTTGGTTTTCTTGTTGTTCTCAATTGGTTCTTTATTTGAGTTTTCCTTGAATTTGCTCCTTTACCCGTGTAGATTGCGAAGACTCCAAGGAGTCTGAGTGCACAGAAGAGGAAGATTCTCAGGACAGTGAGCAAGGCAAGTTACACTCTTGATCATATTGCAGCCAATAATTCAATTTATTTATGTTCAGTTTCAAAGTTTAATGCATGCCTATTTCTACCAAGTTAGTTCACTACCTGTTTTAAATCCATAGTTATGCCTACTTCCTTTGTATGGCCACTGTTGACTTTGGACTGAACTCATTGTCACCTTTAGATCAAACTTGGGTTATGCAATAGTGTGAACCAAAACCATTTGGAAAACTGGTGCTTAGTCAAGCTTAGACCAAAAGTATTGATTTGGGGAAACCTTTACCAACATGACCAAAAAAAATGCTTAAAATGTTTTGACCATGACATTGGGGTGTCATGGGAATGTGAAAGTGTTGCTGGGGAAGCAAAGAAAATGAAAATGGATTGGGGTGGGCGAATTGGTTGGATTGGTGGTGCAATGTTTGTGCACGGACTCTATCTGGCAAAGGTGGAGATCCGGGGTTTGTGAAAGTCGCCCTAGTCATGTGAGGACCGGTCTTTGGCGACCAATGCCAAGCCTATAATGGGCTATGCCACAATCGTGCAACCACATGTCTCGAGTGGGGCGTGGGACTGGCTAAGTAATTTGCAAAACTTCACCATATCTTTGCTCCATTGGAGGTGTAGGAGGTCTTGTAAGACCGATGGTCCTTTATGACCCATCTGTTCCCCTTGGTGCAAGAGGGGCTTCATTTGGATTCTTGTCCATAGGGGGTGAAACCTTAGCAAGGAAAGGCGTGGTGGAGCAATGCATTGTAAAGGCCTTGTCATGAGCTCTAGACCTCTTACCTTTGGTAGTGAGAGGTGGCATTGACGGATCTTGGATAAACTAGAAAATCATGTCATGTGGGTAAAGTGTACAACCTCTGCGAGTTAAATCTATTGAATAGCCGTGTCCACGGTCATGGGCGTCTTGGCAAAGGATACTCGAGTTAGATGTTGATTTTGGAGATTTCGAAATGTTTTCAAATCTGTTTTGGGATTGCTATCCCATGGGTTTGGGCAGGGAGCCTGATGTCAGGAGGGTATCCTTCACCAACTTGTTGATGAATGTTATCAAGCTGAAAAATTGCTTTACTAAAATGAATTTTAGTTATTAAAGACCTGCTTTGGAACTTAGTAATGATATTTGAAAGAAAATTGGCTTTGTGCAAATTAACCATAATATGCCATCCTTTGATTATCCATATATGCATGTCATTCTGCTAATCCACGGGTGTAACTTGCGAGCACGGTTGTTGTGCTCACTCTTGCTCATTACAATCTTTGCGGGAGAAGATCTTGGCGATGAAGAAGACCAAAGCGAGTAGGTTGTGCCTTCCATCATTTGCACTGTGGTGTCTTGATGGACCACTGTGACCTTTTGATCTTTTGCTCTTTTGTATATTTGTGCTTGGCCCAAGGCCACTTTGTAAACAACTTTGTAGATATTTTGCTTAAATAAAGATCGTTCGGATGTCACCACCATTGTATTATTTACGTGAAGAGCTAGCCATGATCCTTGGGACTAGCTCGGGATTCCTGAGGAACCACGGAGCAAGCTCGGACCTACATGTCTTCACCATGGGGTGAACGAGTGAAGTTCTGAGGAAGTCTCGGACCTCCACGTCCTCCTCTGGAGGGTCGTGGGTGGTCTTGGGGTGTCCTCGAGACCTCCTCGTTTTCCTGGCTGTGGTCGTGACAGCCGTGGGTGCTCCTGGCTCCAAGACTCTCTCTCGGGTCATGTTCTCCTGGACCTCCGGGAGGTCTCTTGGATCTCTGGGAGGCTCAGGATCGGCCGAGAGGTCACTGTGGACCTCTGGGAGGTCTGATGGACTTTCGATGGGTCTTGGAGGACCTCTCGGGTGCCCTAGAGTTGGAGTCGTTAAAGAAGTGGTATCGAGCATCTCGACCGTAAGTCGCAACATAGTAGCATGGTTGTAGAATTTCAAAATTATTTTATAACAAAAGAAGAATAAAATGTTCTTTCTTACAGGGTCATCTTTTCACTCTTACCTTTCTTACGGTGCTTTTCCTTACCTTAACCTTACCTTATCTTGTTTCTTCCTATGCACTGTTTACAACATTAAGTGGACCTCCTTACCCTAGCAACATTACATTAGAAATCTTTTAGGGTAGGTTGGTGCTTAAGACTTCCCCAAAAGGTAAGACACGAGTAGAACGATGTTGGTTATTATAGACTTTGAAAAGGTTTGTCACTGCTGTTTTCTTTGCATCGGATTTTCTATGCCGAAGTGGTTGGTTTGGCTAGTTTTTCCTTAGCCTTTCTCTTCTCTTTTCTCAGCCTTGGTGCTTGGACATAATGGCCACCTCTAGAAATTGCAATGGCAGTTCAAGCCATCTGGCCGTCAAAGTGAGGAAGAGGCCGAAATCGACCATGTGGACCAATCGAGAATAGAGGAGTTGAGGGTGAGCAAGGACAACCTACTTCATAGCCACCCCCACCTCCAGTTGAAGGTCCTACGTGGACTCAAATTATGGCAAATCAAGCTCACTTGATAAACTTGCTCTCACAGTCCATGGCCAACACTCAGTCTTTGCAAGCCACTGCTGCAGCTCAACCTCAAGCCCAAGTTCCACCTCTTCCAAGGTCTAGCATTGCGGAATTTATGAGGCTACGCCCTCCAACATTTTCAAGTAGTGCTGAACCTATGGAAGCTGATGACTGGTTAAGAGCAGTGGGCCGAAAATTGGACATGGTGCAATGTACAGACCATGAAAGGGTGCTTTTTGCTTCACACCACTCGGTGGGCGACCTACGAGTGGTGGGACAATTTAGCCAATCTCATCTTGATCCTCGAGCCATCACATGGGATGAGTTCAAGCGAGCCTTTCATCGTGCTCATCTCCCACCCGGCATGATGTCATTAAAGAGGATAGAATTTCGTACCTTGAAGCAAGGAAATCGCACTGTTAATGAGTATATGCATAAGTTCAACCAACTAGTAAGATATGCTCCAGGAGATGTTGCTACTGATGAAAGCAAGCAAGAACACTTTTTGGAAGGGTTAAATGATGAAATCTCAGTTCATCTCGTTTCCCAGGAGCATACCGACTTCCAGCAACTTGTAAGTAAGGCCATTCGTCAGGAAGATAAGCTCCAAAAGATGGAGGGCCGAAAAAGGAGGAAGGCTACGCAGAGATTTAACCCTGGAGGATTTCCTAAGTCTAGGACCTCCCAGTCCCAGACCTCCCAAATAAGACCTCAAGGACCTCCTCCTCAAGGCGTGCAGGTCGAGCAACGCACTAGCAAATCAAGCTATCATAAGACCTCTTACGGGACTCGGTTTCAAAAAACCCTCCATAACCTCCTCATGTGGAGTGACTGTTTCTTTTGTAATGAGATTGGGCACTATGCTAGTAGGTGCCCAAAGAAGCAACAAATTCTGCTCGATTCGGTTACGATCAAGGAGTGTCACCCAAGGTAGTGCCTCGAGTGTTAAGCCAAACAACTAAAGTTGTCAAGGGCCGTGTCACACATGTCACGGCTAAAGAGGCTCATGATGCACCGATGTAGTCCTCGATGCGTTTCTGTGAATTACATGCAGCTTGAGTTTTATTTGACTCGGGGCTTCCCATTCTTTTGTTTCGGCAGAATTTGTAGGAAAGTGTGGGTTATCTATAATCCCTTTGGTTAACCCTATGCTAATACATGTCCGGGCATAGATATGAGGACTAATACCCTCTGCCCAAATCTCACCTTAGAGATCTCTGGAGTTCTATTTCATGCAGACTTGATAGTTTTGCCAACTCAAGGGTTGGATGTGATCCTTGGAATGAATTGGTTGGCCAGAATAAAGGCGGATCATTGTACTACTAAGTCTATAACACTCACCAATGAGCAGGAGTCAGAGTGGAGTTTGAGCCAAAACCTCCCTTAAGGCAGGACCTTGTCTAACCCATGTAAAGGAAGTGGTGAAGTGGAAGACCTCCCAAAGGTCAAGGATTACTTAGGCGTGTTCCCGAGGAACTCCCCGGTATGCCACGATAGGGCGTGTCATTTCTAATTGATTTGGTCCACAGGATTGCACCTATATCAAAGAGACCTTCTGGGATGCCAAGATGCAACTGGTGGAGTTAAAAAGTAGATCCAAGAATTGAAGAACAAAGGATTTATTAGACCAAGCTCTTCACCATGGGGAGCACCTATGCTATTTGTCAAAAAGAAAGACAGTAGCCTGAGGTTGTGTGTAGACTATAGATCACTTAATGAGGTCACCATTAAGAACAAATATCCATTGCCAAGGATAGATGACCTCTTTGACCAACTAAAGGGGGCAAGTGTGTTCTCCAAAATAGACCTCCGGTCTAGTTACCACCAATTAAAATAAGACCTGAGGACATCCCCAAAACTGCTTTTACCACAAGGTATGGACTATATGAGTTCACTGTGATGTTATTTGGATTGACAAATACCCCGGCCTATTTTATGAGTATGATGAACAAAGTATTCATGGACTTCCTTGACAAATTTGTGGTGGTGTTTATTGATGATATTCTCATCTATTCTAAAAGTGAAGCAGAAAATGAAGACCATCTTAGAATTGTATTGGGAAGACTTAGAGAGCAGCAGCTCTATGCCAAATTTAATAAATGTGAGTTTTGGCTAAGTCAAGTAGCCTTTCTTGGACACATTATTTGGCCAGAGGAGTAGTGAGACCCTCAAAGGTTGAAGGCTGTCCTAGAGTGGAGACCTCCAAAGACGATGGTGATGTAAGAAGCTTTCTTGGTCTAGCTGGCTATTATAGAAGATTTATTGAAGATTTTTCTAAGATTGCTAAACCTCTCACCCAACTCTTGAAGAAGGAGAAGAAATTTGAATGGATTGAAACACAGTGAGCAAAGTTTTGAGAATTAAAGGAAAAGCTTGTCACAGCTCGATCCTAGTCTGCCAGATATCCAAAAAGACTTTGAAGTATTTTGTGATGCCTCCCATCAAGGTCTTGGATGTGTGCTAATGCAAGATGGTAGGGTAGTGGCATATGCATCAGGGCAGTTGAGACCTCATGAAGAACTACCCAACACATGATCTTGAGCTGCGACCATTGTGCATGCTTTGAAAATTTGGCGACACTACCTTATTGGCAACTTGTTGTGAGATATACACAGACCACAAAAGTCTGAAATACATCTTCACGCAACGAGCTCAATTTGAGACAAAGGAGATGGTTAGAATTAATTAAAGACTATGACCTTAGAATTCATTATCACCGAGCAAAGCCAATGTGGTGGCAGATGCCTTGAGCGAAAAAAGTCATTTGTAATACTTTGTTGATTCAAGAACAACAACCAAAACTATATGAAGAATTGGAGTACCTCAACTTGGAGATAGTAGAGCAAGGATGTGTGAACACCTTGGAGGTACATCCTCTTTGCTGCGGATCGATTAAAGCACAACAAGAAAGAGATGAGGACATCCAAGAAATTATGAAAAATATGAGAAGGGTAAAGCCCGGGTTTCTCTGAGGATGAGCAAGGAGTAGTATGGTTTGGCGGCCGAGTTTGTGTGCCAAATAACCGTGAGATTAAGCGGCTCATTTTGGTGGAAGCACAGGTCACCTTACTCTATTCACCCGGCGACACCAAAATGTATCAAGACCTTAAAGAGAGATTGGTGGACTAGTATGAAGCAAGATGTTGCTAAGTATATAGCCCGTGTGATGTATGTATGAGAGTTAAGGTCCTACACCAAAAACCGGCGGTTTGCTACAACCCTTGCCAATACCGAATGGAAATGGGAGCATGTGGGCATGGATTTTATAAGCTGGATTACCGGGACCCAATCTGGGTATGATTCGATATGGGTGGTGGTTGATAGGTTAACTAAAGTAGCACATTTTATACCGATTAAGACCACCTATACTAGTAATGTTTTGGCGGAGACTTGTACATGGCAAGAATTGTTTGCTTGCATGGAGTGCCCAAAAGAATAGTGTCGGATAGAGGATCTCAATTTACCTCAAGGTTTTGGCAAAGTTTGCATGAAGCCTTAGGTACTAAACTCAACTTTAGTACGACTTATCATCCTCAAGCGGATGGGCAAGCAGAAAGAGTGAACCAAATCTTGGAAGATATGCTCGGGGCATGTGCCCCGGATTTTGGGAGAAAATTTGGGACAAGAACTTACCCTATGCGAATTCTCTTACAATAATAGCTATCAAGCTAGCTTACAAATGTCCCCATTTGAGGCTTTGTATGGTAGGCCTTGTAGAACACCTCTTCTCGGGATGAAGTTGGAGAGCATCAAGCTGTATGGGCCGGACACGATCAAAGATCTTTGAGAGCAAAGTGAAACCGATTAAGGAGCGATTGAGAGTGGCTCGATCCGACAAAAGAGCTATCTTGACATCCGGCGAGAGATTTATCTTTTGAGGTTGGAGACTTTGTCTACCTCAGAGTAACACCAATCCGGGGAGTTAGAAGATTTCGGATGAGAGGGAAATTAGCACCAAGATATGTAGGACCATACAAGATTTTAGCAAGACAAGGTGAAGTAGCTTATAAGCTGGAACTTCGAGTCCTTGTCGGCAGTGCACAACATTTTTCATGTATCACAATTAAGGAAGTGCCTGCGGTTTCCTGAAGATCACACATTAGTTGAGGACATAGACTTACAGGAAGACCTCACATATGTGGAGCAACCAATTAAAATCCTGGATGTTGCAGAGCGAGTTACCAGGAGCAGAATTATCAAGTCATACAAGGTACAGTGGAGTCATCATCCAGAAAGTGAAGCTACATGGGAAAAAGAAGAAGACCTCAAGACTAACTATCCCTACCTCTTGATTTCTATTTGAATCTCGGGGTTAGAGATTCTTTTAAGGGGGTAGGTTTGTAACATTCGATTTTCTAAATCCTTTTTAAAATGTGTAAAATAAATTAAAACTATTTACTTTAATGAGAATTCAAGTTTGGTTACATTGGAGAGGTTTGAGTTGTTGGTATCTCTTCCTAGTATGCTTGGCGAGATCCTCCCTTGATTTATCTTTTTAGGGCTATGTAGGTTTAGACCCTCTCGTGGCCTAGACCTCCCGGGGGTTCTTAAGGTTAGACCTCCCTTGAAGCTTGGACCTTTTCTCACTGGGCGTATCCTTCGTCCGTGCCTTTCCTTGAGTTTGGTCACTCGGACCTCTTTGTTGGTTCGAATCTCTTTGGAATAAGACCTCTTTTACATTGAGACTTCTCTTAAGTCTAGACTTCTTGTTGCTGGGCACTTTTCTAGGCCTGACCTCTTTTCATTCGGACCTCCATGCATTCGGTGGACCTCTTATGTGTGCCTTGACTCTCCGAGTTCATTTGAACCCCTTGGCATTTCTTCTTGGCGAATGGACCTCCTTAGGGTTCATTCTAACCACCACGGTTTTGATCTCACCCAAGAGGTCGGAATCTCCTTTGAGTTGCCTTGACTCACGAACTTCTGTTGGACCACCTTTTGTGAATCTCCCCGTGGGATCCCTCTCCTTCTCGGAACTCCTTTGCCTGGACCTCTCCTTGCATTGAATCTAACGGTTTGGACCTCCCCTCACTCTGAATCCAAAGGCCCAGACCTCTCCATGCGTTATTTCTCTTTGAGGACCTCCCCCTTCATGTTTGATCCTGGCCGCTGGACCTCCCTCTGGGAGATCCAACCGCCTGGGACCTCAACTTGTCTTTAACCTCAACCACGGGTCCTCTTTGAAGTTTTCTCGACCTCTGTCCTAGACCACTCAAGTGGCCTTTTACGTTTGGCCTGGACCTCCTCGGCCTTGAGACCTCCTTGAGCCACGGGACCTCCTTTGATGAAGTCTTGGTTGTCCGAACTTTAGTCACGTGGACCTCCTCCATGTGTATTTGGACCTCTCCACGTTCGGACCTCCTTTGTGTATATCGGGACCTCTTAGCCTTTGGACCTCCTTTGCGGGCAAGACCTCCCTTTTTGACCCGATTGTTTCTAAGTTGGTGGCCCCACCGGTCTTAATCATCTCATTTCCTCATACGTTATTATATTGAGCATTTAATGCGTGTCTTGTCGCATTAAATGCATCCATATACATGGTGTTTTACTTTGAACTTGGTCACTTAGCCGTACCCTGACATTTTTCTTTGTTCCTTCCCATAGCAACATACATTGTCCTTCCTCGTACCTTTTGCCCAGAATGGTAGTGACACCTGCCCTGCCACCACCTACCTTTGCCCCATTTATATACTCATCCTGGACACGTATATTTCTAGTTTTCTTCACCACCTTGACTGCAATTAGACCGAAAATTTCTACCACATCACCTTTCTCCACCCTCTGTTATCTTGGCTCTCGATCAGTGGCTCCCAGGGAAAACCTTGTCGCCCACAACCTCCCCTCCATCCACGGTTTCTTCTTGTCCCTGGTAAGTCCCTGGGCGATCTCCTCCGCTCTCGTTTTTACTACTACACTAAGCTGGTCGTGTCCATCTCAGGACCTCCTCTGGTGGACTCCTTTTCGGGTTTCTATGGTTTTTGTGTGAGGACCTCCTCTGGGCTTTACGCAAGAATCATTTCTCAGGACTTCTCTGTTCTACTGCTTGAATCACTCCTTTGGGGTCTTTTGCTAAAGACCACCTCCTCTGATAGCTTGAACCTTTTCCAAAAGAACCGTTCTAAAGATATAGACCTCTTACATTGATTATGTTTTGGACTCCTCTGGGATTCTTTTGGTTTTCTTGTTGTTCTCAATTGGTTCTTTATTTGAGTTTTCCTTGAATTTACTCCTTTACCCGTAGATTGCGAAGACTCCAAGGAGTCGAGTGCCTGTAAGAGGAAGATTCTCGGGATGATGAGCAAGGCAAGTTACACTCTTGATCATATTGCGCCCAATAATTCAATTTATTTATGTTCGGTTTCAAAGTTTAATGCATGCCTATTTCTACCAAGTTAGTTCACTACTGTTTTAAATCCATAGTTATGCCTACTTCCTTTGTATGGCCCTTTGTTGACTTTGGGTGAACTCATTGTCACCTTTAGATCAAACTTGGGTTATGCAATAGTGTGAACCAAAACCATTTGGAAAACGGTGCTTAGTCAAGCTTAGACCAAAAGTATTGATTTGGGGAAACCTTTACCAACATGACCAAAAAAATTGTTTAAAATGTTTTGACCATGACATTGGGGTGTCATGGGAATGTGAAAGTGTTGCTGGGGAAGCAAAGAAAATGAAAATGGATTGGGATGTGGGCGAATTGGTTGGATTGGTGGTGCAATGTTTGTGCACGGACTCTATCTGGCAAAGGTGGAGATCCAGGGTTTGTGAAAGTCGCCCTAGTCATGTGAGGATCGGTCTTTGGCGACCAATGCCAAGCTTATAATGGGCTATGCCACAATCGTGCAACCACATGTCTCAGTGGGGCGTGGGACTGGTGAGTAATTTGCAAAACTTCACCATATCTTTGCTCCATTGGAGGTGTGGGAGGTCTTGTAAGGCCGATGGTCCTTTATGACCCTCTTGTTCCCCTTGGTGCAAGAGGGGCTTCATTTGGATTCTTTGTCCATAGGGGTGAAACCTTAGCAAGGAAAGGCGTGGTGGAGCAATGCATTGTAAAGGCCTTGTCATGAGCTCTAGACCTCTTACCTTTGGTAGTGAGAGGTGGCATTGACGGATGACGGATAAACTAGAGAAATCATGTCATGTGGGTAAAGTGTACAACCTCTGCGAGTTAAATCTATTGAATAGCCGTGTCCACGGTCATGGGCGTCTTGGCAAAGGCTACTCGAGTTAGATGTTGATTTTGGGGATTTCGAAATGTTTTCAAATCTGTTTTGGGATTGCTATCCCATGGGTTTGGGCGAGGAGCCCGATGTCGGGAGGTATCCTTCACCAACTTGTTGATGAATGTTATCCAAGCGAAAAATTGCTTTACTAAAATGAATTTTAGTTATTAAAGACACCTTTGGAACTTAGTAATGATATTTGAAAGAAAATTAGCTTTGTGCAAATTAACCATAATATGACATCGTTTGATTATCCATATATGCATGTCATTACGCTAATCCACGGGTGTAACTTGCGAGCACGGTTGTTGTGCTCACTCTTGCTCATTACAATCTTTGCGGGAGAAGATCTTGGCGATGAAGAAGACCAAAGCGAGTAGGTTGTGCCTTCCACGTCATTTGCTGTGGTGTCTTGATGGACCTGTGACCTTTTGATCTTTTGCTCTTTTGTATATTTGTGCTTGGCCCAAGGCCACTTTGTAAACAACTTTGTAGATATTTTGCTTAAATAAAGATACGTTCTGGATGTCACCACCATTGTATTATTTCTGTGAAGAGCTAGCCATGATCCTTGGGACTAGCTCGGGATTCCTGAGGAACCACGGAGCAAGCTCGGACCTACATGTCTTCACCATGGGGTGAGCAGTGAGATTTCGAGAAGTCTCGGACCTCCACGACCTCCTCTGGAGGTCGTGGGTGGTCTTGGGGTGTCCTCGAGACCTCCTCGTTTTCCCCGGTGTGGTCGTGACAGTAGTGGGTGCTCCTGGCTCCAAGACTCTCTCTCGGGTCATGTTCTCCTGGACCTCCGGGAGGTCTCTTCTGATCTCTGGGAGGCTCTGGGTGGACTGGCCGAGAGGTCCTTTGTGGACCTCCTGGGAGGTCCTGATGGACTTTCCAGTAGGTCTTGGAGGACCTCTCGGGTGCCCTAGAGTTGGGTCTTTACAATTGCCGCTCGGGCGTACTACACGTGGGGGAACATCCTCGTAAGCGAATTTTGCACATATATAGAATTTTCAAATCTTACATTCCAATCCACATATCCCTAACTACATCCGCGCATAATGGCAGCCGGATGTGCGACACAACTTTTTCCCATAGATCGACGGCCCACACAAGTATGATATGACCTTCATTGAGCAGAAGTATATGTTGAACTATGCGATGCGAGCCGAGACCTTCAAACATTGGAAACCTTATGTACCTAACCCTATTGAAGAGGCATCGTAGGAGCCTAGGAAAGTAGGGTGGTGGTGGAGGACCCTTGAATAGGAAGCTGAGTACGACCCGGGCCGAACGCCTTGCGGACAAGGGAAAGGCTCCTAGCGCTCCCCATCACCCGGGCGTAGTCCGGATCGAAGAGGTAAGTTATGTTTAGTTTGCATCCTGATTATTAATTTGACTCCTGATTATTAATTTGTCCCTACGTCGTGCTATCCTAACACCGTTCAATCATCATGCCTGTCTCGCAGAATATGGCTGACTTTGAGACTGGTCACCGCCGTGGGTAGTCTAGAGACAAGGACAAGGGACCGATGGGCCGCCAGGACGGATCGATTTCATTCCAATCAACCTTTTTTCGGATTCCAAAAAGGCGCACATATATCGTAGGTGTATTTCGGTTTGTTGATTCATGTATGTTGGTGTTTCTAATGTGTGTAACCAAACCCAGCGCATCATGTAATTCACAATTAAATTATGAAGTCTTTCAAACTTAAATCTCTTTTCCCAAATATTTCGACTATTAAATATTACGTAATCTTTTTCCAAAGAAATCAGTTCCACGAATAATACAATTGAGACAACAACGCGCATGGCAACCCTAAGCCTAAATATTTTTTTCATTTTGCTTCGAAGGGCGCTATTTGTGTTATTGTGCCGCCAAACTCGTGTTCCAAATTGCACCACTGATCTCGTATTCTCTACTTCACATTTCGTTATCTTCTCCAATTTCGGATTCCGAACTACACGGACACTTTAAGGTATTACAAAAAAAAACTTCATGAAATACACTAAATCTTTCGGCTGAATTCTCTACACATAAATTTAAAATATATCTATAACCCTATCGTCATTCTAATTGTATGACATCTCATCATCAATCAAACTGGCGACACAGTCCTGTCGTCAATTGAACTGGCGAAATTGTCCTGTCGCTAGTTCAATTGGCGATAGGAACCTCTCCGCACCGTTCCAATTGGCGACAAGGATACTGTTGCCAATTAGAATGGCGATAGGAAAATTTCACCATTCCAAATGACGACATCGACCTATTTTTGTAATTATCTTTTAAATTAATATTATTTTTTAAAATATCACGGCGCGACAACCACGCTGTTCCTGCTTGATCCAACTAGCCTCCGACGACGAGGCACCAAGCCGTCGTGACTCGTGAATCGCTTCCACGCATGGCTGCCTGCCTGTTCCATCATGGGTGATAATTAACACATGCCATTAGAGGTGCAATCGGAGCGGATACAGACGCATATTGCTCATATGTACTTTTTTCGGAGTTGAAGTCGGACATAGACAGCGCTAGATACCATTTATCCTTTCTGTATTTACCCCCGCAAGCCTTCTGGCAATCAGACGAACGGAAACATGAGCAGATCCAACAGATTGGGTCATCGGTATCACCACATGCTAATCTCACTTGAGCAATTAGGGTTACCTCCTGCATATATAAAGTGTTACCTTTGATTATGTTGAGGTCACCGGGGTCACAAGACCATAATGGATGAAAACTATCTGCTCTTTTTATATCCTTACACATGACATTAGACAATAAAGGTGTAATCAAAGCATGTACAGACAGATATTATTCATCATGTATCATATTCCGCTTTTATTCTTAAAGTCAGACACAAACACAAACAATACTGGACACTTATTTCCGACTTCCGTATTCACTACACCAACCTTCCGTCGATCGGGCGGACAAGTCCGCCCGTTTGCACCCTACATGCCACGGGAGGGAAGCCACGGCCGGGCGGGGTACATCCAGGACGGCCCGCCCGCACGCGCGCACGGACCAACCTACCCACGGAACGAACCATGTGCGCACGAGTCCAACTATCGCTAGTACCACCGTACCACCGGGCACGAAGTCGAACGCGCCGGCACGGAATCCCATTTCCATCCCCCCGTCGCGAGCGCACTCATCCTGCCGTGCCGGTACGGCGGTACGTGCGCGCCGCGCGGGCGCAGCCGCAGCTCCCTCTCGGCTCGGCCCCGCCCGACCTGGCCAGCGCGCGGGGCGGGGGCGTACGGCATGTGGAGTCATCAGCCCGCCTGCCGCCGTGCGAGCCGGCCATCCTCGCACGCTCGTGTGTCGCGACGATGCCGATGCGGCGTGCGATGCCCCTCGCTGTCGTGCCCTCTCCCCTGCACGGCGGACGCCTCTCCCCGGCCCGCAGACCCATGAGTGGCTGTCTTCGTTGACCAACATTCCTGTACAGTTCCTTCTCTAATGCGACTTACATAATGGATTGGTGCATGGATGCCCTGCTGGCTCGCTGAAATTTCGGTGAAATTTTAGAAGTTTCGGTAATTTTGTTACCCTCTGAAATAAATATGATTCGTTCAAAAAAAATCGAAAACATTTGAATTTAGATAAATTATGTTCTAAATTTGACAACATTTGAATTTGGAACACCGAAATTATAACCAAATTTCATTCATTTCGTTACCCTTCTAAATAAATTTCAAAACAAAATTATTTTCCCTGGTTTATGTACGATTAGATCCATGAGTGGATTGTTAATGTGATACCATGTGATAGTAGAACAGTTAACGAATGCTTGCAAACTATGTGATAGTTTGGTGATAGTTGAAATTACCCCTTATCGTGGTTGTCGATGATCAGGACATGGAGCTCCCCTATCAAGCTTATCGAAAAAATTATATGGGAGCATAATCTAAACGAAGATCTTTTATTGTTGTAGACACAATGTGTATATAATAATAGAATGAGAATGTGTTACAAAATAGAGTTATGGATTGATTGAATGATCATTGTCGACGATCTAGTGTCGATCTTATGAATGATTGTTTGGAGGCTTCCTATGTGTAAGGACCTTCTCGGAATATACATGGAACCGACCTGATTTTTTTTGAGCTACGGTACTACCGCACGGGGGAGCGGTAGTACCGCTCGGTACATTCCGAGAGGAGGTCCGCCAAGACCTCCCAGGAGATCTTCAAGACCTCCTGGAGGTCTTGGCCTCTGCGCGCTGAGCCAGTCCCAGGAATCCAAGCTAACTCGCACAGACAAACATGGGTGTAACCAAATCCATAAAACAACTGAGAAGAATGCAAAAGATAACATATATTATTAAAGACCTTTCGGTCAAGCTTCTTACAGGGGTTTGCCCCTTGGGCTTATAAAAAGAGCACTTGCAGCAAACGCAAAAACCACACGAGCAGATCCAGCCGATTAGCCCACAGGCTATCGAGTGGAGGACGTCTCCAAGCACACAAGGCCTCCCAAGACCTCTTCTTCTTGGAGCTTTGAGCTTCCTAGAACTCCCTGATCTGCTGATTAAAACAGAGGGCACAAGCCATGAATACTTTTGAATGTACTCAGCAAGCCGTGGGGAAAATCATGCAGTAAATATTCATGAAGGGCTTGCCAAAAGCGAGTTGTATAGTTAGTTGCAAAAAATAATATTTGATAGCAATTAATAATAGTAGATTGAAAAGCTCAAGTTGAAAGCATATTACATAAATACATTTGTTCGAAATGAGGGAGTGAGCACCAGCTCACCTCCAAAGCCACTTGGGGGGAGATCTGGTCGCACCCACGACCAGTACCTCTCCCAAGACCACTCTAGAGCACCAACTCCAGAGCTCCCAAAGACAACTCGTGGGAGTCCTGGTCGCACCCACGACCAGGACCTCCCCCACGACCACTCTGGAGCACCCACTCCAGAGCCGCAACCAGCCCCTAGACCCCAACTTGAGCCAGCCATGACCCCTCTAAAGTCATCTAAGGTCTCTTCGAGGCAAAGCCACAGCCTCTCGCAGAAGCGCCCAGGGACACATTTTATAAAAGTCTACCCTTTTGCACCACTTCTCCAGGAGATGTCCATAACCAATGACTTGGCTATTCGAATAGAGTTTACGCTCTGCAGATGTGTACAACTTTACCCACAATCCACGATCTCTCTAGCGGGACGGGTTCCGAACCCTTGCTCACTTCTGAAGGTGAGTAGTCTAAAGAGTGTGTCAAGACCTTTACAAAGCTTTTAACTGGCTCGAAGTTGCCCGCTAAGGTTTCGCAAATCCCCCCTACCGGGTTATTGGGTGCCCCCTCTTCCGCCAGCGCCTCAACACGCTCCACCACAACAGAAACAAGCCAGCCCATTGCTAATTATTCAGCCAAGGCCATCCCCATAAAATGACCTTGTGGTTGCACGGATTACCCGGATCCACAAACACAAAGTTAGGTCCTTAATCCACTCAGGCAAGACAACCTCATCCCATTGTGCACATGGCACCCCCTTTCCTGCACGATCACTTGCCCGAGTGTGAAAATATTTTGGGTTCAACCCAGCCACTGGACCACTCAGTCCTAGCACTGCAAATTTTAACAAGGTGGCCTCGCACCACAATCAACACAGCTATGGCCTCAGCACCACAGCTGCTTAACAGTGGCACCAACCACAGTTCCATAGTTCTATCAGTCAAGATTATTAATTGATGAGGCATGATTCACAAGACCCACGGTTCTACAGCAAGGCTAAGCATAAACTTACAGTCCTATGTTGACAATACCAACTAAAAATACCCATTCTAAGGTGTTCAAGGTGATCATGACAACATGTCGGGTTCAAGTGTCCAAGGGGGCATAATGTCAAGTAGGAGAATAACTACTGCCCAAACCAGTTCTATAAAAGAAGCTATGCAAGTTTAACAAATCAAAATACTTTTGTAAAATGGGATCAAGATGATCAAGGGATTCCACGACTTGCCTCTATTGATGAGCAAAGCTTCAGTTGGGGTGGCTTGATCCACGAGCTCTTCAGCAAAACCCGAGATCTACACGTTCGCAAAAGAAACCAAATAAATAAAGAAACTCTAAGAAACCAAAAGATCTTACTTAAAGCAAAAAAAAAGAGGAGGTCCACTGAGAGGAGGAGGTCCGGGAGGGAGGCCCCAAGAAAGAGAGGTCCAAACCCAAGGAGATCCAAACTAGAGGAGCTTGGAGAGCTCACCCGGATAGGGAGAAACCGAGGGAGAGGTTAGAGTGAAGAACAAGGAGGAAGTGGATGCCCCTGGTGCTCTATTTATAGAGGACAGAAAATAGGAGCACCACAAAAAGGGAGCGACCAGGTTCAAGGTATTGGTACAAAAGGTACACTGCTAGCAAGTACAACGAAGGACTAAAACAGGGCTAAGGAGGTGACAAAATGTAGAAATAGGTACAAAGGAAAGGACAACATTTTAATGTGACTTCAACCCACATCAAATGCGCTTAAGACCTTGAAGCGGAGGAATTAAGAAAGTGAGCAGGCCTGTCAAGAGGGGTCAGTCAAAGAGATGAACAGACCAGTCAAAGTTGTGGCCTTCGCAAAAGACCAGAGGTCATGACCTTGAGAGAGGTCTGACCGCAGAGGTGGCCCTTACAAAAAGACAACGGGGAGGTCCTGAGGGCAAGAAGGTCCTTAGGACAAGGAGGTCCTGCGAGAAGGAGGTCCTAAAGACAACGAGAAGGTCTAAACACCAGGGTGATCCAGTCCTAAGGAGGTCTGGGCCTACAGATCCAGACGAAGGAGAGGTCTGGACCCTTAGATCCAACCCTGACTTGGCTCTCAGAAATCAAAAGAGGTTTGAAACACAAACCCGAGCTGAGAGCAACTCGGGGTTTGGTCCTGATCATCAAGGGAATGTCATAACCAAAAAGAAGCTTAGACCAAAAAGGGTGGTCTAAACCCAAGAGAGGAGGTCTAAACCATCAGGGAGGTCTAAACACAAAGAGGAGGTTTAGACCAACAGAGGTCTAAAACGCAAGGAGGAGGTCTAGACCACAAAGGTCTAAACACAAAGAGAAGGTCTAGACCACAAGGGTCTAAACACAAAGAGGAGGTCTGAACCTACGAGGAGGTCCAAACACAGGGGAGGTCTTCAAAGGAGGTCTAAGCCCCAGGGAAGGCCTAAACCACACGGAGATCTAAACCTCACAGGAGGTCTAAATCACAAAGAGATCTAAACCTCACAGGAGGTCTAAATCACAAAGAGAAAGTCTCGAGGAGGTCCTGACCAAAGGAGAAAACCGTGACTGAGAGGATGGCCCTAAACCACGAGAGTGGTCCTGGCCAAAAGACCAAGGGGAGGTCCGGAGGGCCAAAGGGGTCCTGCGGCAAAGAGGTCTGGAGGCCAAGGTTAACCAAGCGAGTAGTCTTTGCAAAAAGACCCACAAGGACCAAGAGGGAGGTCTTTTCAAAAAGACTGAGAGGATGGTCTGTGCAAAGTGACCCAGAGGGAGGTCTTTGCAAAAAGGGTTAGCAAAGGAGGTCATATCCAAAAGGGGAGGTCGTGGCCTAAAAGGGGAGGTCCTAACGGTCAGATCTAAACAAGGGGAGGTCTGAACGGCTAAGATCTCCAAAGGGGAGGTCCTAACGATCAGATCTAAACAAGGGGAGGTCTGAACGGCTAAGATCTCCAAAGGGGAGGTCCTAACGGTCAGATCTGAACAAGGGGAGGTTTGAACGGCTAGGATCTCCAAAGGGGAGGTCCTAACGGTCAGATCTGAACAAGGGGAGGTCTGAACGGTTAAGATCTCCAAAGGGGTGGTCCTACCGGTCATATCTGAACAAGGGAAGGTCTGAACGGCTAGGATCTCCAAAGGGGAGGTCCTAACGGTCAGATCTGAACAAGGGGAGGTCTGAACGGTTAAGATTTCTAAAGGGGAGATCCTAACGGTCAGATCTGAACAAGGGGAGGTCTGAACGGCTAAGATCTCCAAAGGAGAGGTCCTAACGGTCAGATCTAAATAAGGGGAGGTTTGAATGGCTAGGATCTCCAAAGGGAAGGTCCTAACGGTCAGATCTGAACAAGGGGAGGTCTGAACGGCTAGGATCTCCAAAGGGGAGGTCCTAACGGTCAGATCTAAACAAGGGGAGGTCTGAACGGTTAAGATCTCCAAATGGGAGGTCCTAACGGTTAGATCTGAACAAGGGGAGGTCTGAACGGTTAGGATCTCCAAAGGGGAGGTCCTAACGGTCAGATCTGAATAAGGGGAGGTCTGAACGGCTAGGATCTCCAAAGGAGAGGTCCTAATGGTCAGATCTGAACAAGGGGAGGTCCAAAGGACGCTGGGACGCTCAAATGGACTCAGGGAGTTCAAATGAATGTTGAGAGGTCCACGGGGAGGTCCACACAGAGAAAGAGGTCTAGATCAAAGGAGATCTAGATAGAGATGAAAGTTTAGACCAAAGGGGAGGTCTAAACACAAAGATATTCAAACCAACAAAGAGGGGGGTCTAGACTAAAGGAAGTCCAAACAAAAGATACAGGGAAGGTCCAGAGAGCAAAGGAGGTTTGAACCTACAAAGAGGTCCAACTGAAGGAAGGTACAGACATCAGGAGACATCCAACAAAAAGAGGAATCTGGACATAGGGGAATGTCCAACAAGAGGAAAGTTTCTGCCAAGGAGGAGGGAGAGAGACCTAGAGGAGGAGAAACTAGCCCGAAGGACAAACAAGGCAAACAGAGAAAAGGGGCTAAAAGCCAAAGAACAGCAATAACTCCAAATCAACCAAAAGGATTAATTGAAGTTTGATTAGTTCAAGTTAAACCTCCAAATTCTGAAATCTTCAAGTTAAGCTTTGAGCAATCAACAAAACCAAATGGTTATTTTTATTTTAAATGCCTTTCAAAACTCTAGAGAAACGAGACGTTACACTATGAAATAAATTGACACAGAAAGAGATACGGGGATTTATACAGGTTCATGCATTCTCTTAAGAGAATAATAACCCTACTCATGTATTCTTGTATTCAGTATGCTTGTTACAATCGGGAAGAAATCATTCAAACTAAGACACAATGATTCCTTACGGCTAACCCCGATCGCCTCGTTCCTCTGTCCATTGATTTCGGCCTTTATATAGTGTGTGAAGGGATGACAGTTACTCCATGCCAAGAGACGCCTTTACGCCTGATGAAATACACACGTTGATGATAGTTATTATCAGAAGAAACGCCACCCTACGTCACCTGGTAGTTACATCAAGGACAGAGGCATAATACGTACAATTATTTCAGAGAATAACTGCGTATATGAACTGCTCTGTGTATTGAACACAGCATAAAAGAGTCTCTAATCGATTGAACCCACATGTCTATAGGCTTTATCGATTACAGAGTGGTCGTAACCGACCTGGTCGTAGAAAGTCTTACGACCACAAGGTGGTCGTAGAAAGACTTACGACCATGGACTGGTCGTAGAAAGGCTTACGACCACTCAGTTAAGCTACTCCCATACGAACAATAAGGGGTATATTTGTGAGTAATATGAAGATATTGCTATCTGTAATATTAATTATAGATAAATAGTTAATTGAGGATTATCGTATCCTCGTCAGTCATGATAGAACTTATCTTACAGAATACGTGGGCTATCCCATTTATAGCTATTGAAGTGGTGGTAGTTAATGCCGCTAAATGTGTCTCTTATCTTCACGCATGTTCTTGTGTTGAGTCTTGAACCGTTATGTCTCTTAACTAACTGTCATAAATTGCCAAATGCGCCAATAATCGCTCTCACGTGTAGTCACGTGGGAAACTATCATGCTGGTCAAAGATAACCTAAAATTGAATAGCTGGTCGTGTAATGTCCATGACTGGTCGCAGGGGCGGTCCCGGCTGGGTTCAAGGGTGTTTAGTTGAACACCCAAAATTTTTGGACAAAAATTCAGTATATATGAGGTATAATACATGTATATATTAGAAATTGGGTTAAATCAATATGTAATGTCCTCAAAAGCCCATTCTGTCGGCACCTCACTCATAGCCCACTTGGCACTCGCACAACCCACCAAAGCCAAGACATTCCACATTCGGTCACTGTTCCAACCTTCTCCCCACAATGACTCGACCTAATATCTCTAGGCTCATTTATTGGCAAAATCTAACTCGATCTCTCTTTTTCTCGATTGCACATCTCTCTCTCTCTCTCTCTCTCTCTCTCTCTCTCTCTCTCTCTCTCAAAGAAACACACACGCATACATCCTTGCCCTTGCGCCTTGCAGGCAACAGCAAGCCGCGGCCTCACGGCGAAGGGTGAGTCTGGCAGCAGGCAGTGCGATGGGCCTAGGAGAAGGGAGGCCGAGAGAAGGGAGGAGCTATTGTGGCGCCGTGGCGGCTCGCTCACTGCTCCGGCGATCGAGCTCCGCCTTGACCAACGGGGGGGGGCCGTGCGGGCGAGCCGCACGCCGTGCGTTGCTCCGAGGACCGAGGCTCTAACTCCGAGCGGGTGGCGCATCGGAGGTGGTTTGGTGATGGACCGGAGCTAGCAACTAGGGTAAACCGTGAGCTTGGCTAGCCGGCGACAACGACGGGGCAAAGCGCGTGGGTGTGTCCATTTGGGCGATCGAGCTGGCGAGCCCCGACCCCCGAGCACAGGTCCTGAGGAGTGACAACTGAGCCATTGAGGTGAAGTATCTAATCCCAAATCCATAATTCCCAAACGGTCAAACCGGTTTGAAAAATGAATTGTGGTTGACGAATCTTATATTTATGTGAATTGTAGATCTTAGAGCATTAAAATGTGTACAGAGTAGTTCAGATTATTACATTATTGGCTGACACAAAAATGAGGCATTAGATTGCCTTCATAAAATTTAATTTTATATAAACATATTATACTTTGAAAACTTTCAAGTATCCATGTGTAGTTCTCATTAAATAGAAAGATTCTAAGCAATAACAAGCTAATTGTAGCCGATAATAGAATATCTAGACCATTTTCAACCAAAGCAACTAAACTTTCAGCTCAGCTGAGAGCATGAGACTAATAGATAACTCTAGATTTAAGTTAGATTAGCAAGCTGTAGCAAATGATGGTGGCATTCTTCAGCAATATGAACATAAATTCATCCTGACATGCCTATATAATTTATCGATCTCAACTTCTCAAATTATACAAATTCATGTGACCAATCAAACTTGTAAACTATAAATTCATAGGCTGACGAGTTAGGCTGCATACGTCAATAGCAGCACATGTACATCTCTAATTCTCCATTCATCAATTCCTCGATCCCAAATCCCAAATTCCCAATTCAACATTTTTTTCTTAATTATTTTGTAATTTCTCTCAATTCTTTGTGGTGTTATTTCTAGTACGAAAAAATTGTACTTTATTTTTTTGCTATCGTGGACCTTTAATTTTTTATTTAATAATATTTTATTAACTTCGAACACCTATCCGATAAATTCTGAGTCCACCATTGATTGGTCGTCTTATGACTCAAACTAGTCTGCAACCAGTTAGGTCATAGTAAAAGAGAGTAAACTTTATTTAAACTTTGGTCATAGGTTCATAACCGTTACAAAGTGGATCTATTTTGACACTGACTTTGACAAGAAATGTTTACTGGTCAGTCGCAATATGGACCACGTTGTGGCGGAGATATTGTGCAAGCTGTAGTTCCAAGAGAGAAGCGCTGCTACGTAAGTTGGTAGCCGTGTAACGAAAATAGCGATTTAGCTGTAACATGTATGCAGCTCATATTTATTACCAAACGGACAGAATGGTTGTCTATTTGCAAACCACGCTGGCGTGCATAGAGCTATAAATGAAGCCATCAATTTCTTGGCCGCAGAAAATATAGAATCATAAACGACAAACAAATTAAACGAACAAACAAACAAAACATCTTCTATAAGTTCAAAAATAATATCATGAAAAATAATATCATAAAAATCCTAAAGATATGTTCATTCACTTCTCATAGATACTAAACATAGGTGCAAATAAAGCGGATAATTCCTAACTGACTGAAAGTTTACGGAGCGAATATAGAAGATATAAATGGTTATCTGACACTATCCACGTCTGACTCTATCTCCACGGAAAAAATACGGAATATGATACGAAATGACCAATATCCGTCCATATATATAACAAGTGGTATGAGGAAATGTTGTTATGACTTTATTTATGAACATGATAACAGACAGGTGAGTTGCTACATCCGAGCAGGTAGGGGATACTGAGTGTTTTTTCTTTGACATCTTAGCGATTAGCCTTTTTATGTTCGCTCTGATTGCACCTCTATTGCTTAATATCCTGTGTAGGGGTGTAAAAGAAACGGATAATATCCGTCCAACCGACCGACCGAAGGCTCGAGGAGCGAATACATGATGGAGAAATAGTTATTTGACATTATCCGTGTCCTACTCTGACCCCGAGAACAAAATATGAAATATGATATATATAATGAACAATATCCGACTGTATTCGTTCCGTTTGCACCGTACTGAACAGTAACAGAGAAAAATATCGTCATACGATTCTACCCCACTTTCCCTAAAACGACCCAGCAAAGTAATCCACGATTAGCTTTGACGCAATTTATACCGGCAAAACCGATAAGGTGACTCACCCATCAAGGCGCACACGTCCTTTTCTCAGAAAAGTCATCGGCAGCGTCGACCTGCTGCTGGGTGGATGGAGTGTTTTTCCATGTACATGTATATTTTTTTTCCCCTTTCGCACCATCCGTCCCTCTCCCTCTGCCTCTCCTCCCTCCCTCTCTCTCCTTCCTCTCTCTCTCCTCTCCCCTCCCCACTTTTATATAAGCCATGGGTGGCGCACTGACAGCTCGATCGGCAAGAAGGCCTTGTTGTAGTAGTGCGCGTTGCTTGCTTGCACTAGCAGCACAGTGACACTGTCTGCACACCTCACCACTGCAGTTACAAGGGCGAGCCTTAGCTAGAGTGTAGTGATAAATACAGACAGCTACTACGCAGATAGAGAGAGAAAGAAGAGAGAGAGAGAGAGAGAGAGAGAGATGAGGCAGTCCAGGTTCAAGAGGATCTGTGTCTTCTGTGGCAGCAGCCAGGGCAAGAGGAGGAGCTACCATGACGCTGCCATTGAGCTCGGCAACGATCTGGTAACGAACTAACCACGCCCCAGTAGGGTACTACTCCCCAATTCTACTTGTACTACTGTCCCCAAGCTACCTTGCAAGATGTTGCATGCTTCTTTACTTCTGTCCATGGCCATCCCATGTAATTTCGGATTTCGCCATATCAATTTGCAATGCAAAAGTAACATGATTTACCACACAAATCCCTTAAACTAGTACACACAGTAACCATGGGTGCAAACTTTAGCGGTAGTAATTAAGCAGCATATGGGAGCATGGCTGGCTCCCTGGCAGAGCTAGTGTCTCCGCAGACGGATCAGCAAAGTAATTCACCACTCAACTTTTGGCAGATGCCGCCTTTTTCTTCCTCCTCTTCTTCTTCCACAAACGTCATGCGCAGCTGCTGCTTTACCTTCGCAATCCAAGACACACACTGCAGCTTCTCTGTTTCTTGTGTCGCTCGTCTTGTCTCCTGCCTTCGCGTTTGCTGCTTGCCGGCCTCTTCGGCTCTTCCCTGCACCATCCATTCTCCTGCAAAATTCGCACCTGTGTAAGTGTGTAGTGCAGTACAAGGCTAACGTATTGCGTCGATCATCTGCATGCGTCACAATTTCACACACACTTCGAGTAATTAATCGTTGGTGCACGCACAGGAGTTATCCTTCGAGTTTAACCATGCGGTGATTGTAATTGTTGTGTTTACTGGGTTAGTAACTTGGGGCTGGATCGATCGACGTTGCAGGTGGCGAGGAGCATCGACCTGGTGTACGGCGGCGGCAGCATCGGGCTCATGGGGCTCGTCTCCCAGGCCGTGTACGACGGCGGCAGGCACGTCATTGGGTAAGCGCAGAGGCAAACGGCCTGAGTAGTTACTTACTACCACACTGCAGAAAGCTCCATCTGCTCTCATGAATCCCTAGAAGAATGTGTTTTTGTTTGGGTAGTTCATGTGCTGATCGCTTCTTTTTGTCATCTTGTTGTCCATGCGCAGGGTCATTCCCAAGACTCTCATGCCCCCAGAGGTATGTTTGCCCCCATCATGCTACTGCAACTTACACTGCTTGTTGCTCGCATGTTACAACTTACAACCGCACCTTAATTATAATCAAGCACTAGTAGTTGTAGCATGAACAAACTTGCTACGCGTAGGAACGAAACACGCATAGAACATGCAAGGACTCTCCGAGTGAGTCACTGACAAGCGCGCCTATATCTGAATCTCCACCGTGGCTCGCTCGCATGTCAGCGACTCATTGATGGGATCCTGCGCATGTGTCGTTCGTACGCGTAGCAGCGCTTTGCGTCCCTTGGACCCAATCATAGCAATGCGCTCACGTCTGGGAGTTTTTAAGTTGCTGTTAGGGCATAGAAGTAGTAATCAAATGGGGCTTGGGAGTTTGGACTCTGAACACTCCTGTTGGAGTCCCGGGGGACATGGCACTTGGCATAGAAGAACCACATCTGACGAGCAGTTGTGATCGAGAGCTACGTGCTTTTGGCACAAATCCAAATCTTGGCGTGAGGATAAACAAGCGGGAAAGTGCAGCTTTACAGACGTTAATTTCTTCCCCCGAAAAGTCTTCCCATGGCATCATCCCTTTCTGCCTGGTAGAGAAAAGGTGTTGCCTTCTTGATGCAAGACTAGCATGTTATTCTAAGCAGAAGCAGAGGGGACTGTCTTTGACTGTCTCTAATGTTTTGCCCAGTGCAAGTGAGGAGTTGATGTGCTGTTTTGCACCAAATTATCAGTAACTTCAAGAGTTTTAGGATCAGTGAAGTTTTAGTTTCAGAGAGCATAAAACATTCATTCCTTGAGAAAAAGTACAAATGGTCCTCCTTTTAAAAAAAAAAGATGTGTAAATCATAAATGGTCCATGATGTGTACAGTGTGCTAGAGTATTCTAATAATGTCTTTGTACTTTTGTGCTTATCTTATATGCCATATCACTAATAGATGCTGTACTATATGTCACAAAGAATTAACTCATGGTTCAGAAGCCTCGTATCCACATTCATTTGTGCAATTGTGCTTGCTTGTCTGTGGCTCTGTTTTGTGGTCCTCTTCCTAGTTGGCTTTTTACCATTCCTCAAGCAGGCAAGACGACTAGTTAAATCATCTAGTGTTATTTTTGGTTCCCTTGGAGCATAATCATGCCCCTCTTGGGAATGTACAAGATATCAGTGTTTGTCTGCAGTCTGCACATACACCACCACACACAGAGACCAAGCATAATGGCATGGCAAAGAATCCTTTTGCTATTCCCTTTGCAGCATGGCTCAGGAGGTGAGCTGAAAATCAACGTTCATTTTTTTTGGCCAGATAAGTGGTGAGACAGTGGGGGAAGTGAGGCCAGTGGCAAACATGCACCAAAGGAAGGCAGAGATGGCAAGGCAGTCTGATGCATTCATAGCCCTGCCTGGTGAGTCAATCACACATGTAGCCTGCATTTTTATCCCACCAGGATCAGGTGAAAAGAACATTCAAGGCTCTGCAGAAATCCCTGACAAGTTACAGCAAAGTGGGGGCAGTAACTTCTGGGATTTGTACAGTGCCTCGCATGTCTAAAAATGAATACTACTGGGGCTACTTGTGAGCCTTTGCTTTCCTCCTGGTGTAACCAATAATTGGTGCAAAGGTTCTATCACTGAGTAGATGGATGTGTCAAGCTGAGATGTGCTCAGATTATCTGTCTTCTTCTTGTGTGTACGCAGTACCAAATTTCTAGTGCTCACCATGTGAGTGTCGATGCAGGAGGGTATGGGACACTGGAGGAGCTGCTTGAGGTGATTACATGGGCACAACTCGGCATCCATCATAAGCCGGTACTGCCCTTTCCTTTGTGTGGGCTCTATCTGCTAGTATGATAGATTCTAGGCTAGTTGACTTTGACATCAGTAGTTTACTGCAAGACAAATGCAACATGATAACAACTGAAATATCTGGATGTGCTGGCTGATTTGGTTCTTCAGGTTGGCCTGCTCAACGTCGACGGATACTACAACTCGCTGCTGACGTTCATCGACAAGGCGGTTGAGGAGGGCTTCATCAACCCCAGCGCGCGGCGCATCATCGTGCTGGCCCCGACAGCGCAGGAACTGCTGGAGAAGCTAGAGGTAGACAATGTCACAGAGAATGCTCATGCCCCTGAACCTGAATTCGTTGGAATGTCGCTAACGCAATGCCTTGTGTGCAATGGATCACTCAGGAGTACGTGCCTTACCACGACAGGGTCGCGTCGAAGCTGAACTGGGAAATGGGGCACCTAGGGTACTGACACTGCAAGCAAGCGAGGGACAGCTGCTCCTGGGGTATGGACGAACAGGCGAGCTGAGCCCGTGCCCATGGCGATCGATCGACGGACGGAGGAATCAAGTCGTCAGATTGGGATGTTTTAACTTGATGCAGATTTGGAGTGTTGAATGAAGGTTTGAGTAGTGTGGCAAAAAGCGTGCGTGCGTGCGTGCATGAGCCCATTTTGTATATGTTTGATTCGACCGGGGACAAGCTTAAATATTGTAATACTTGGCCGGTTTCAATTCCCTCCTCCCTGTCGTTCCTGTGCTCGATCTCCACCTACCTAGTATCTATTCTGTGATTTCTATCTATCAATGTTTATTTTCAAGATCCTGAATCGATTGACTGCAACAAGTGTTCTACTAAGATGCATTGAACAAGTACTTACTTCATTTCTAGCTTCTTTTTTTTTAAAAAAAAAAACGAACGGCAATCGCGTCCTTCATATTAAATGGAGAGGTGTAACCCAGTGATGTCACCTGAACTTACTTCATCTCTAGTCTTCACTCACCTGAAGGCTGAAGTTGCAATCCGGCGATGTTAACGGCGTACATGACACCAGGCAGGCAGTTCTCTGTAAGAAATGCAGCAGAGAGGCCAGAAAGAGCCGCGTTCCCCCCTGCCCAACGAGGCCTGGCTTGGTGGAGTGGAGGTTGCAACGTGCGGGAGAAGGTCGGCACGGTCTGCGCGCGGTCGGCGGGCACCGCACGTCCTTGTAGGTCCGCGCTGACGGGAAGGGGACGAGCGGCGGCAAGAGGGGAGGCGGCACGGCGTCAAATCCCCCGAGCTGGCCGCAATTCGCAACGAACTCGAGCCGCGAAGAACAAAAAAAAATACAAAATCTAACAAACTAGCCCGTGCTCCGTATAAAAAGAATCGATCATAATAATTGACATTCATTGAATACTACAGAGAATAATGCAATAGATCTTATCCCGCCCCCTTAATTGCAATCTTTATGTTTGAACCTGTCTACATTGAATTATTGTTTTTTACGTAAAAAAACTGTCACATTCTGAAAGTTCGTTTACAACTCCATTATACATAAATTATAGTAAATTATTTATGTAATTTTGATTCTTGATCACTGTAATTATTCTTGAAAGTCCTAATAACTCATATTTACATCACATGATTCAAAATCTCACATGTACTTTGAGAGGTTGAGTAAAAATAAAGACAGAAAAATATACCAACAAAATACAGTAATATGGTGAACTCGTTATATTCTTCACATGTACTTTGAGAGGTTGAGCAAAAACAAAGACAAAAAAAATTATATACCAACAAAATATGGCAATATGGTGAACCCGTTATGTTCCGAATAAAAAATCATAATAAATTCGGACCCGATTCATCATATGGGAAAAAAAATGCAAATCTCAAAGTATACCGAACGAATAAAAATTCAACTATTATGATTTTTTTTTTACAACACATCAACAACACGAATCTTATAGCAACAGAAAAGTGACAGTTTTAGCTTTAAAAAACCGTCGGAAGTTATATAGCAATTCCCTTATATTTTTGTCATTTCCGGGATATTTTAATGATTTCTATTCTTTTGTTTTTCTATGCAGAATCTATGTGGTTCGGTCGAGCTAGAGACGCTCCGACCGCATCCTCTCACTCTCGCTTTCACTATCTCCGCGACTCCCTCCCTCCCCGACCTCCTCCTCACCTTCCACCAGCTCTTTGCCACCGCTGCCACCGCCGCCACCGCCAACTTCTCCTCCTCCCAATGCCTCACCCCCACCAACGTCTCCTCCTCCAATTCCTTTCGCTGCTCCCTCCACGGCCACCCACTGCCATCTTCCGCCGCCCCCTCCGCCCGCCTCGCCGTCCTCGGCCACTGCCACCACGCCCCCTGCTCCTGTGAAGTCCATGTCCTGTTTTTGCGTCTCAAAATCTCGCGATTCAGCGTGAGGGGAAAAATGAGAGGAAAAATTTCCATCCTTGCGCTGCTCTTGGTTCTGTGAACTTGTCTGGATTTCTTGCTTAAAGGACAAGCCTTTCCTTCCTTTGTTGGGTTCTTGCTCCAACAATTGCTATTTGCCATCTGCGTGTGTGTGTTCTTGATGCTTGGATTCATGCAGCCTTGCAAGATGGTGTGAGTTTTAGACGAGAATTCCTTCCCGGGTCCTCGCAATTGTTCATGCCCTGCAGGAAAAGAGCCTCCTTTCCTAATTTCGCCGCCGCCTCTTACCGGAGATGGGAGGCTATTGTTGCGCCTTGTTCCACTTGCTGCTCGTCTCCGTCCTACTTCACGTCCATGGCGGCCACTCCCTGAACCAGGCGTGCGACCCCACCAACTGGGAGGCGCTTCTGGCCTTCTCCAATGACTTGGACAGGAAGGGCGTCGGGCTCATCGGATGGGGTCCCAACGATGCCTCCTGCTGTTCCTGGGCTGATGTGTCCTGCGATCTTGGGAGGGTGGTCGGGTTGGATCTCTCCAACAAGAGCCTTCGCGGCGTCATCTTCTCCTCGACTGCCTCCCTTGATGGCCTCCAGACGCTGAACCTCTCTGAAACTCGCTCCGCGGCCAGGCGCTATTGGCGGGTCTCGACCGGCTCACGAGGCTGCGGTTGCTCGACCTCAGCGCGAACGGGCTCTCCGGCGCGTTCCCGGCGAGCTACGACGGCTTCCCGACGATCGAGGTTGTGAACATCTCCTTCAATGAATTCACCGGGCCGCACCCTACGTTCCTTGGATCGACGAACCTGATGGTTCTTGAATCGTGATGTCCCTAGCAACGCCTTCTCCAGTGGCATCAACGCCACCGCGCTCTACGTTGCGTCGATCAATGTCCTACGGTTCTCAGCGAATGCTTTCTTCGATGAGATCCCCGCCGGCTTCGGCTGGTGCACAGCGCTCGACGAGCTCTCACTAGATGGCAATGACCTCACAAAGTTCATTTCGCGTGCGTAGAAAAAGCAAATTAAAGAAATGGAAATCATCAAAATATCCTGAAAAAGATAAAATATAAAAATTGCAACTAAAAGCATGGCATCATCCCACCTCAGTCCCACCTCGCCAACCCACCTCAGTGCCTTCCTTTCTCGCTGACACCTCTGTTGAAAACGCACTCACAACTGCTCTTCCTCCCCCTACGATCTCCTGCCATTCCCCATGATGTCCTGCCATTCCCTTCCCCTTCCCCTCTTCTCCACCGAACGCAAGAGCAGGCCACCGACTTCGGGCCCTGGCGCCTGGTCTTGAGCCCCCGCTCAGGAGGGCCCTTGCTGCGGTGGTGGGCAAGGAAGACGGAGACAGCCTCCCTTCCGTGACCACGGCCGTCCTGCTCTCCGGAGCGTAGTCGCAGCATGCCATCTTCCGTGAAGAGCTCATGAGGAAGGCCTTCTCCACGGCCGAGGCGACTCACCGCGGCCAGGTGCTCGACCGTATCCCTCACTCACTCACTCACAGTCTGCGCGTATTTGCATATGGTGTGGCTTGTGAGGCGTTGAAGTGTCCAAACTCCGTTTCTTGGGTGGGCGTTTGGTGCTTTCTCCAGATGCACGTGAACGGTGACCCTTACCCGCAGCACTGCATGGAGACGGCGGCGCTGCTGGCGGAGCTTGGAGTCGGCGCTCCCGTTGTCGCGGCCGGGCTGCTGCATGACACGGTCGACGATGTTGGCCTAGACTATGGTTCCATCTCCGAGCAATTCGGTGTTGGCGTGGCCGACCTTGTGAAGGGGGTAATGATTTGCATTCTTTAGCTACTAATAACTGTGATTTGGAATCCACAATATAAATTTGATCTACTATTTTCTTTCATCGTAGAATGTAGATACCGCACACAATGTAGCCTTGTGGATTCCAAGGATTGTGATACATTGGATGTCTGCCGAACTCAGTGTTAGCTTCCTTTGTTGTTGTGGATGGGTCTGAGAAGCTCCACCCATGAAGGTATGTGAATATTTAATAGGCAAAACCTTCATTATTATATCTGAAGTTCAAAACAAGAATGCAATATAGTGTTTTTATGCCCCATGGCAGATCATTCAAGATGTTTAGAGACATTCAAAAGCGAGAAATAGTCATTTTATTTGCTAAAAATTATTGTTTGTACTATCTTGTTTTAATGTCATCATGAGACGCTCTATAGTGCCTACCAATTATATTTGAACTAACCTAGACTTTCTAACTTGATAATAGTTCTACGATTTTTGTGTTTAGTTTAGCCTCGCGATTTCAGAAGTAGTGTGCATTTTTTTAACTTCGTATGCATCATGGTTAGGTCAACACATTGCACCTCCTGTTCAAGTTTGGTTGTGGGGATTTTGTTAAGCATTTAGATTCCACTAATAGTTGTTCAACTTCAGGTTTAACCAAACTTGATTCATATATATAGAGAGCTCAACCAAGTTAGAATCTACTGTAAACTTGAAATTAGATGTCGCTTTGGTTCGTTTTTGAAATTACATGTCCTCTAATACTTACAATGATTCCAATGGAGATATATGTGAATGCTTTGATCTCTAAATAGTTAATGAGAGCTCAAACACAATTTTTTTGAACTTTGCAATATGTATACTAATAGATTAGCTGAAATACAGTATGTTCAATGTAGATATTTTTTTCCATTTATAGAGTAAAGCAAATAACTGCATATTCTCATTCTCCTTGTCCCTTCTCATGCTTTGCAGGTACCCTCCGCCTCCTTTTCCAATTTGTCGCTTCCAGAGCTGCTCACCATTTTTTGGCATCTGAAGGTAAGCGTCCATCTAATCCCACTCATTCTTATTAGTGTTTTTTTCTGAATTTTTCAGGGAGCTCATTGTACTACTTGTTTTACTCACTTTATGCTGGTTGTATTTTAGTTAATCGAGATGCTTGATCCAGATAGTACAATTGATGACACTTTGTATCCAGTTGTTGGTTTCTTGTTATGCATATTTCGTAGTTGTTTTTAGATGCTAAAGTGTTTCATTGGTTCAAATAGTTTTGTGAATCTTTTACATTGATTATTCTTTATGCTTGGCATGCTTTTGAAATGATACTCTGTTTTAGATTAATAATGGCCACATTCATGTAAAAGGCTTTCTCCCTCAATTTGTTCTGTTGGACCCTTTGCAGTGCTACTACAAGTTAGATGCATATAACAGTGTCATTTCTAACTGAAGTACAATGGTTTGAAATAGTGTTACAGAATCTAAAATGTGTTCCAAATATTGGGGATTGATCAAAGTAAAGCTAACTATTAAGGTCCTCATCTATTTTATTTTCTAGGCTATTCTGAATGTATCATATGCAGTCTGTACGGTTAGGTTTTTAGACTACATCCTTGTTTTTAGTTTAGCTTTGTTGCCGACGTTTTGAGAGGCTTCCTTTAGTTTTGATGAGCAATAAGTATTACTAGTACTATTACTATTATTATTTATCCCCTTCATTTCAGGTAAGTCTATATTACCATACTTGATGAAGCGCCATAGCCATTGTAAGACCTTTGTGGGCTAGATTTCGGATTGTCTTGAAGAAAACATGTTACTGTCACTTCCTAAGACCTGAGTTAAGGTAGAGGCTAGGTTTCGGATTGTCCTGTTCCTTATATCATGTCAGTGCTAAATGCTAACCAATTAATTACATTAGCTTGTATTTCCTGTTTACTTGGCATATGCATGTCATGGATCATATGAATATGGAAGTGAATATCTTCTTAGAATTGATTATTGTTCTTGAAAGAAGAGACTGGCCATTTAGGTTATACCCCACTAAAATTCTAAAAGTTTATCTCAGCTCGGCCTTTTGGGTTTCAGATTTATAAAATAGCCTTGTTTTTTTGGTTCATTCAATGCTTTAAACTCACCTAACTATGTGTTTTTAGAATTTTTTACTGTTTTAGCCATCAGAGCGGATTAATTTCAAATTAGCCCCATTTGTCATAATTTATAAGAGTGGCCTGAGCAGTTGGTCATACTGCTAGCTCTACGGCGCAGGGACTGCCCCACCGGGCCTGGCGAGGACACTGCCCGACCCCGGCGCAGCAGTCACCGCCCGGTGGCGGGCGCGCAGTGGCCCCCTCCACAAGATTTCTTCATTTTTTTTCTCCTCGTTGAAATATTATTTCATTATATTTTGTAAAAAACGAAATTTCATTATATTTGATTGAAAATGAATACCTAAGACCGAGATTTATAAAAAATTTCATTAAGAAATAAGGGAAGGAGTAGGGTTTTTTAATCCAAATCGTGGTTTCAATCACAGTTAAAGCGCATATATAAAAAGGTATGAGGACTATTGGAGTGTCTCCACGATGAAATCGTGTGGCGTATACACGATATATAGGCAGCAATCGATGAGGTACTTTATGAAGCTTATACACAATGTGATTGGAGGGGTTGGGAAAGGTCGTTGTGATGATGAAGATGTCCGAAAATCTGAGTCTCTCCTCGATGAAGACATACTTGCAATATAAGCTTAGCGGAGACACGGAACAAGAACTACATTAGATTATGCGACGTAAGCACGCTACACGTAGTGACATGGCATGATGGTCCCGCTAATTGCTTTAGTCATCCTCGCTACTACTACGATACATCTGCGACACAAGCATCCGGACCATATAAGTACACATGCCTTTAGGGATAGTAAAATACATGGGGTACGACAGAGACTACTACGTAATGACTGACCTCTGCGTGGCACCGGGGCCATTTTCCTTTCTTTGCAAGCTCGGCATTGAACTCCTCGCCGCCTTCCCTTCCCTTCCCTTGTCGCGGAGTGTCCACGTCGGTGGTATGTCGAAGTCGTCCATGTCCTGCGATTTCACGATGTAAGTTCATCGATAGTGGAAATCGGAAGAATGATGTAAATTCTTCATAACTCACGTCGTCGACACGGATTACGCCGGACGATCGGATACATCTTGTCTTGCGGCGCTCACCAAGCATGAGCCTTTCCTTGCCCTTGTCGCGGATCGCCCACATCGGGCCGGTATGTCGAAGTCGCCCATGTCCTGCGATTCCATGATGTTAGTGCGCCGTATAGTGAAAATCGTAAGAATGATGTAAATTCTTCGTAACTCACGCCGTGGATACGGAGTACGCCCGGACGACCGGAAACGCTGTGGCGGCGGGCTGAGCCGCATGAGCCTTTCCCTTGCCCTTGTCGCGGGATTGTCCACGTGGAAATGGGTGTCGAAGTCGCCCATGTCCCGTGATTGTACGATGTAAGTGAAAACGTAAAAGGATGTAAATTCTTCATAACTCACGCCGTCGACATGGATTACGCCCAGCGACTCTTGGGCTCCTTGGTGCGCCCTCAACAGGTCCGATGCGTAAGGTTTCCACCGCACGAAGTTCTCGGCCGCACCGAGTAGTTCAAAGATATACTTCTGCTGATGAATGCCCCGTCGTACATCTCCGCCGCCGATCCATTGGAAGAAGTGGCAACGATCTCCGCCGCCATTTCGTGGGGATGAAGTTAAAACTTTACGGAAGTCAACGCGTTGGCGAAAATCAATCGCGCGAAAGAAATGCTTACGAGGTGGTGCCCGCGACGTAGTACGCCCGCCGCGGTGGTGGGTGTGTGGATCAATGATCTCTGCTGGTTCGCCACACACACATTGCGGGATCGGAAACGTGGTGGTCTTGAAGCATCTTTCATTGATTTATCTGGGTATTGTCATTGCTTCCTCTTCGCTAAGCCAATTTTGCTTCTTCAACACCTCGCGTAGAAGTTTGCCAAGAGTCCATAGCCGGGTATGTATTGTGTAGTGTTGTGTAGTGTTGGGTTTGGTTCAACCCCTTTTATAAGCCCTATGGTTGGCATGGTATGGTTAATTTCTTATCATTTGCACAAAGCCGCCCGTGTGGTCTTGTCACTACTCAAAGCCGCCTCATTTGTGCCTTTGGTCTTATCATCGGGCAAAGCCGCCTGTGGTCTTGTCATCGCGCAAAGTCGTCTCCTTTGGGCTTATCACCGCGGAAGTCGTCTCCTTTTGGTCTTATCATCGCGCAAAGCTTGCCCGTGTGGTCTTGTCACCGCGCAAGTCGTCTCCTTTGGTCTTATCATCGCAAAGCTACCCCGTGGTCTTGTCATTTGCATAAAAGTCAGTCTCCTTTGGTCTTATCACCGCGAAAGTCGTCTCCTTTTGGTCTTATCATCGCGCAAAAGCTACCCGTGTGGTCTTGTCATCGCGCAAAGCTGTCTCCTTTGGTCTTATCACCGCGAAAGTCGTCTCCTTTTGGTCTTATCATCGCGCAAAGCTGGCCCGTGTGGTCTTGTCACTTTGCGCAAAAGTCGTCTCCTTTGGTCTTATCATCGCGAAAGTCGTCTCCTTTTGGTCTTATCATCGCGCAAAGCTGGCCCGTGTGGTCTTGTCATCGCGCAAAGCTGCCCCTTTGGTCTTATCATCGCGCAAAGCCGCCCGTGTGGTCTTGTCACCGTGGAAAGCTGCCCGTGTGGTCTTGTCATCGCACAAAGCTGCCTCCTTTGGTCTTATGACGATGCGGACTGCCCTCCGCCAGCGCGGTATGGACTCGCCCCCACGCCACGCTATGCCTCCGGTGCTCGGCTATTTAAACGCTGCCACACACTCGCCGATCATTCCTCTCGTGAATCTCTCCCTCTTTGTGAGGTGCCTCCCTCTCCGCACCTAACATTTTTCTTTGTCCTTTGTCCGAATTCGTTAGTCGTTACTAATGCGATGCATGTTTGAATTTGCGCTTCCGTGTCGGAGGTTAAGAGTTGGTAACGTCAGAACGGTAAGTTCATTTCAAAGAACGCACGTATGGTTCTTATGTTGTGTGTTGGTTGAAATATTTTCTTACTTTTTGTCGAAATGGAGACACCGTGACGTGTTCCATGGTAACGCGTCGTGCGGTCCGCACGGAGTTGATTTGTCCACCGCCAGCGCTTTGGTAAACGTTCCCAACCCGCGCGCGCCGATTTGGTAGAGCTACGACGGTGCATTCGGCGCTTGTTGATAGCCACGCCGCTAGGAACAAGATAGTAATAGAGGCGGTCATCGCCACCATGGTCCCACCACACCGCGGATGTTGTGGGGCGTGAAGGTGACGAGCGAGGGCATGTGGGCAGAGTACATAGAGATCGTTAGCAATCCTCACGCTCCGATCTATGGACGACCCATGGTGTACGCCCATTTTGTTTATCCCGCTCAATCCTCCGGGGCGCCGTTCAAGGAGCCAACGACGCTCTTGTCCCCTCTTTGGTTTAATGACGATGGGAGAGGTCTCGAGAGCGCCAGACGTCGTTACGCGGATGCTCCAGCTTGATGGAGATTCTCGTACTTTCCAACCCAATGAAGGTGTGGATAGATGGCGGATGCTCGTGTTGATTGTCACGAGATTATCGATGGCATGGCCGAGGGCACCGCCACCGAAGATGAGGACGACTTTGACTCGCAATCCAAATGAGGACGGCCGACGATGAGGGCAGATCGCTCGGTGGCATTGTTTCGACCGACACGGACTATGTTCCAAGTCGGTTGATTGCTGCTGCCTCTTCCTTGTTCTCGCCCGGGAGCAAGAGTCGTCGTGGGCCTTCGATGCGACACCCCGCTTGGGGCAACATTTCCCACACAAGGTCGCCGCCAGCAAGCTATCGTGAGTTTCGCGGTGAAGACCGCTTGACTTACCGAGTGTACAGTGAGTTTGAACTTTGTTTGATGTATCTTCAACCATATACAAATCGTTGTACTAACTAATATATGTCGCCTATTATGTGCGTGTCTAATCGACACTTACATAGTTAAGTGCGTTTTACCTCTTGCCCCGCAAAGTTCGTGCGCAGAGATTCCTCATGGCGGAGCGGCCGTATCACAGCCAGTTGTGACGAATCACACATGTGAGCTTCAGAGCCATTGCAGACGATAAGAATGTAACCTCACCTACATCGCGAGCATTGTAAGCCATGCGCTTGTCGCCGATTTGACCATTTCGCCAAAGGTTACGATGGCTAACGTGGCGAATACAATAGGGTATGCCGTTAGCTACAGAAGGTCTCGGCGAGCGGCGAAGGTCCTTGAAGGGTTGTACGGTACCTACAAGGAGGCGCGACCTAGTCCCCTGCACGTCAAGCAAATTGCGGATGCTAATCCGGGACATGCGTCAATAGGGACGATAGGTCCGACAGGTCCAACAACCCAAATTCCCTAATCCTTGATCGAGTCTTCTGGGCTTTTGGCCCGGCAGTCCAGGGCTTCCACCACTGTCGTCCCGTCTTGAGTATGGACGGTACTTTCCTTTGCGGGAAATACAAGGGCACCATTCTCACCGCTATTGCCGCTGATGGCAACGACCAATTGCTCCCAGTTGCCTTTGCAATTGTGGAGAATGAGAACACTGCCAGTTGGCTATGGTTTCTAGCCAACATAAAGCAACATGTTGTAAGGGATTGACCGAATGTGTGTGTCATAACCGAATCATCATGCCGGGTTGTTGTCGCGTTGCGCACCATGCGATCGGTATTAGGGCACCGCTCAATGGAACGACATGCGCACATCGTTGGTGCATACGCATCTAGCCGCCAATTTCCACACACGCTTAGAGCAAAGACCTCATGAAGAAGTTCAAGAAGCTCGCCTCTGAACGTGGCGCAAGTTCGATGCCGTGTGGCGGGAACTTGAGGTCGAAACCCAGCGTGCAAGTGGAGGTTCTCGCCCAAAGATCGCAAAGTGAGTTCATCGAGTGAATGAGCGAGCATGCCCTCGACTATGAGAAATGGTCCTTCTTCACGACACCTATGGTGCTCGATGACGCATCATGACAACCAACATGTCCGAGGTCTACAACGGTGTGTTGAAAGGGGTCCATGCCTCCCCATCACCGCCAAGTAGACGAGACATGGAACCGTGACGGCCGGTTACTTCAGAATCGTGCAATGATGGCCAAGCAAAGATTTGGACGAAGGGAAGCAAGACTCGGAGGTTACCCTTGCGTACATGGAGAAGAAAATTACGGCGTCCGATCCCATGTAGCTATCACAATGGATGGCGTGAGAAGGAAGTTCGAGATCCGCTTATGGACAGCACGTCAGCGGCCACATGAGAGGTGACCGGAAGCATGTTTGTACCATAGGCGATGTGGCGCTTGCACCGCAATAAGCCTCAATCTATTGCACAAGCCTTGCTCCCACGATATGCCTTTGCATGTGTCAGATTTCACCAATCTTCTAGCATGTACATGTCGGAGTACTACGACATACGACACTGTATGATACTTGAACGGGAGTTCAACTCCTCGGAGTGGAAAGCCACTCACAGGACCTATGGCCGGAAGCAAGTGAAGTGGTCACCGAATGAAGCACTACGGCATCTGTGCCGTGGGAGGCGTCGATCAAGGCGCATCCGCAACGACATGGATGCGAGCCAACGTGAGATCGCCAACACCAATAAGGTGTAGGCTATGTAAGACTCGTGGGCACTCATTCAGAACCGCCCGAGTAGACCTTCTTCCTCCCGCCACTTAGTATCTGTAAGCTATCCGGTGTATTTGAGTCATGTCGGTGTTGTAGTGATGTGAGTGTTGTAATGATTTGCGCTTGTAACTGCATCGCTTGAAGTTACTATTACCGCTTCGCTTGGGTTACGTCGTGCTTTGCGTAAAGTAGTCGCGTCCCGCTTCCGAGAGAGTTGTCACTTCACCTTTCGAGAGAGTGGTCACGCCCAGCTTTTCCAGATAGTGCTCACTTCTCGCTTCCACATCATAAGTCACGGCCTCCTTTCCGCAGAGTGGCCCCTTCGTGCTCTAACGCTATATATGGATGCTTTGGTGCCATTGACCTCACTCTTCTCTTCCTCTTCTCCTTTCTCGCCTTTGAAAACAAGATGTCTTCGCCTCATCGAATATTCGAGTGAGCAGAGAATTACAATCACTACGACAAATAGCTTGCTTTGCCCTCGTTGCGTGGATCCGCTAATGTGTTTACCTCTCATACGCCAACGAATCCGTCCCGAGTTTTCATGAAGTGTTCAAATCTTTCGGTAACTTCGCAAACTCAAAGACGTAATGAATTATGCGTTGTACATATCGGGTTTTCTTACTTTTATTTGAAACTTCAATTCTTTTGTAGAACACAACATGTCGATTTTGGCAATGGGTCGATGGTTGCCCCAAGAGCTTCAAGATATTGCAATGCAAATTGTCGCCTTTGCAAGAAGACTCCGTGGTGTTGCCGCAATTCGTTCGCGGCTTGAAGTTTGCGGTTTACCGAAAGATTTGAACACTTCATGAAAACTCGAACACTTGCAAGATTGTAATGTTCACTCGTTATCTATGCATCGCAGCCCTTGATGAATGAGAATAAAATTGTTCTATCGACATAGATAACGGCACAAGAGTCCAATTACATTCCAATTAGCACACTCGCTTGGATTACAAATCACTTAATGAAGCACAACTTACAACATACAATAGACTACTAATGCTACTATCGCTATTATCGCCACGCTGCTTCATCATTGGCATAGTACCAGATCGCCTTCCGCGCGTGTTCCTCCCAAAGGTCTCCGACGAATCATTTTCGTGGAAACGCCAACCTATCGGTGACCGTGGGTTCTGCCAAGCAGTCATACCGAGGTTCCTCAACCGCCGTGTTTGCCAGATAATGGGCATCACATGTAGAACGGGTGTTGACAACAAGTCGTGACCCAAGCCGTAGTAGGATCCGTGGAGGGAACCAACTCGGCTCTGGTTGCGGAATGAATCGGGTGAATTGCTCGTCTTGGGATGGATCGGGCGAATCGCTGTGGTACGGTTCGCCTTGCGGTGAACGCCGCAGGTACATTGTGTACCCGACTCATACCATGGCGCCAGACGCCCATTGGAAATTGTCCAACAAGCAGGGCTCGCAAGGAGAATCGGGATAACATCCGCCGCGGTTCCGGGTTGCACGTCCGTGCTCTCCGGAATGTCCTCTTCGTGCCTCTGTGGACGGCGGCACGGGCGTAGGGTCCCTCCGAGACGAGGACGGCATCGCCTAGGGTCCCTCCGAGACGAGGACGGCATCAGCCCAGGGTCCCTCCGAGATGACGACGGCAGCAGCGTAGAGTCCCTGCGTGGCAACCGCGCGGACGATCCGCCGCCCATGCCGCCAAGGCCATTGGTCGACTTCGCTTCGGACGGAAGATGGAGGGGCGAGGGTACGCGACGACGCTCCGTCCGATGCCTCGAGTCGACATCGCCGCCCTTCCGCAGCTCATGTTACGAACGACCGCTTGACATCATCAATAACCGCCTTCAAGGCCGTAAAAGGCGCTCCATCGTTGTTCAGACCCGCCGAAGTTCCCAGCGCCGCGCCGATAGCGATATTCAAACGGTCGACCTGCATGGTTACAGAACACACAAAATTTTGTTAGTTAACCCTATTTCGGAGGGTGGTTAATCTACTACATGCTCAACGTATCGAATCGTCCTAGCGTGCTGCACGGTACGGGTCCATCCCTAAGTCCAAGCGTTCGGCGTGGCTAGGATCTGCATGTCGAGGCGGGGGGCGCCTGTCAATCTCGTCACAGGTTCCAGACGCATTCACTCCAAGCACGGTCGTGAAGTCCTCGTGATCGTAAGGTCAGGCCTCCCAAAATGGAATCGGTGGCCGTCGCCATGCATCTACCCACTACCTGCTGCGTCTGAAGCCAGTCATCGCTCTTGCGACCCTTCTTCGTCTGCCTGCAGGTGGAACAAAATAAATAACTTATGGTACCGGCATAACGTATGTCTAAAGGATCTACAACATTATTAAGTAATGCAATGTACTTACAAATGACTACGCCTTTGCAAGCGGTCGCCCTAGAGCAGAGGGATCTCTGGTGCGGCTCGAATCGCCTCATCACCCGCTGTGGGTTGTAATGCTCAACCATGTGGGAGAACACCAAATGACAAGTTGTCCTCCAAGACACCGCATCCTCGGTGGCATAGCAAGCTCAGTTGCCGTCGGCGCGCAGTGCCTCGCGTCGGCGATCCGTCCAAGGAGCCCATACTATGTCGCGTTCAGCGTGGTCTCGAATTCATTGTGGAACTCGGGGTATATACGACGACTCTCTCCCTAGACCACCCTAGTATCGCCATTACCCATCGGGATCCCATGGTCGGGCCTTCCACGGATCCTCCTCCTCCGCCTCCACCTCACCATAGAAATGTTGTGTGTGCGGGTAAGGGTGGATGGGCGCGAACAACGGCCGTCCGACCGCTGGTGTTCTCCCGACCACACCAGTAATAACGCAGGTGTAAACCCGAGAGCACGGCTCCGCTCGTGCCACGCCAAGCGCGTCGCCGCGACAAAGTCACATGATGCGTCGCAAGCAAGACATCTGGTGAACCCCAATCAGATCTTGCAAGACGCGTCCTCATCGTCGGCGCCCACGATAGACTCCGCAAGGTGAATATAACTGGGTACACCATGTCCCTCGTGCTAGGGAACATGATCCACCCGAATATAAACAACAAATATGCAATAAGGTGGCATCGAACCACCTCCTCCGCGCGTCAATTGGGCAATGCATGAATTGTCGCAGCCAACCGTGTGGAATGCCCTTTGACCTCTCGGGATAGGCTGGCCAAACGATGATGGAGACGCGCCTTCGGTCCGGCGACCTCGGAGGAACAAGCGCGCGGCCTCGCAAGAATCGGAAGGTCGGTAATGAAGCCGACATCTTGCAATGTCACCGCTATCTCCCCACCGAAGTGGAACGTGGGTCTCCGACCGCCAACGATCAACCAAGGCGGAAGAAGAGAGGCATCAATTAAGAAGTTTTGCCCGTGTTCAAGATGCGCGCGAACGCATAATCACCAAGATTGATTTAAGTCTCGGACCATACCGCTCGTCCAATGCCAGTCTCCCTCGGTCCCGTGGTCACCAGACTTGGCGCCCATCGCCATCGATCCAAGTGTGACAAATGATGCTTGCCGTCCCATGCCGCTTCAAGTAGGGGTGGTATAGCACGTGCCATTCTGCAAATAGACAAAACTAACGATTAGCAAAATCTAAGTAATGCATTTAACGGTAAAAATGCAATAAGTAAAAAATTAAACACTTAACTTACCTCACTAATCAAAATGCGCTACAAGCGCTCGAAGTTCCTCGGTCGGGCGTAGCGTTGGTTTTATCGCCTCACTAATCGACGGCGAAACAACGGACGCGATGTAAAGAAAAGTAAACAAGAAAACGATCCTTCCAACACTCTTTCGGTGCAAAGCATGGCGAGCGAGAGGAGGAAAAGAAATGCGACGCGCCATGAGAGGAAAGAAAAATTGCGACGCTGCGGGGCACTGCCGCGCCACCACCGGGCAGTGACTCACAGACTGGGCCGGGCAGTCCTCCAGGCCGATGGGCGGTCCTCACACCCGTAGTCGTGGTATGACCACTGCTCAGGCCACTCTTAAAAATTATGACAAATGGGGGCTAATTTCGAAATTAATCCGCGCTACAGGGCTAAAACAGTAAAAAATTCGTGTTTTTATCTGCAGGTACTTGAGAAATATTTTCCGGAGGTGTCAAGATTGAGTCCATCAATTGGAAGGCAAGTAAAAGCTTTGCGCCGTCAGAGGCTTCGAAATGTTTTGGAATCCCATATGGCTTTGGGGAAAATTGATGATTTACCCTATTCTACTTTAAAGGAACAAAATATTACCGCAGGTGGTTCGCTACCCACAGAACCTATTGAGCTTAAAGGGACTTTTGGATGTTGCAGCCATGAGCTTTCGACAGGTTAATACCTTCATCCATTTTGCATCATTTACACTTTACAAATTATGGGTGTCTCTTAGTTTATAATTGGGTCACGAATAATACTGGCAGGTGATACTTATTCAACTTCTGGAGTTGTTGATTCAACCATATTTGGAGTTGACATGGGAACATGTGACATCTATCTTGGTGAATGCCACAAGTTCACCCTTTTCAAAGATTTCACAATATCTGGATTAGGTCGCTTTGGCTGTGGTTTTGTGGAAAATGTTAGTCTACTTGAAATATGGAAGGACGTGTAACCCTTCACAGTATGTTTTATTGGAACACTCTTTTCTATTACGCCTTCTTCTTGAAGGATAATTCCAAGAAGTTAACTGCAGTACCTATTTATCAATTTTATATGTTAGTTATTAATCAGAGTGAAAATAATATCCTGTCTTATATGATGCTTTAGGTAGATTGATAAGTATGTTTTTTTAGATTATTTCAGTTGTAACATATTGCATAGTGCATTAGAAGCCCAGTAAAGGTCTATCATGATTATTAATTTCTAAACAGTACTCAAATTGAAAATACAGAATTGTATTTCGGGATGCGAACCTGACCATGATTTTGATGCTTTAGGTAGATTGATAAGTATGTTTTTTTAGATTATTTCAGTTGTAACATATTGCATAGTGCATTAGAAGCCCAGTAAAGGCCTATCATGATTATTAATTTCTAAACAGTACTCAAATTGAAAATACAGAATTGTATTTCGGGATGCGAACCTGACCATGATTTGATAGGTCGATCCCGATGGATGCGATCCGAGGCGGCGCCGCGCGGGGATTTGCAGCTGCGGGGAGGGAGACGTCGAGAGTTGAGAGGGGTATGCTGTGCTCTCTGGTTGATCCGTTTCATGCTGGGCCAGTTTGGTTTGGTTGGGAGGTAAGGAAGCTGGGAAGGTTCCAGGAGGGAGGAGGGGTTGCTCGAACCGGCTCGGTGCCCCGGACCAAGCGAGTACTCTCTCGTATATCAACCCAAGCGAGTACTCTCTCGTATATCACAACTTTAGTTGATACTAGTAGGTTGTTCATGTGTTGCAACGAAATTTTAAAAGAAAGTGATACATATTAGTAGATGATATCTTAAATCGTATAATAAATATCAATTTTATTTCATACTTATATAAACAGAAACATTAACTCCACCTATTGCATCATCAACTACTACTACTATCTAGAAATTAAAATTTTGAGCTCATAGATTGTTACCTTTGGAGATGCCGACTTCCATTCCCGACTTGATTCACAATGGGATTGACCTGATATATCCCAACTACTGCTGAATGTTTATGAATATAAAACGGTAGAAAGGCATATGGACAAGCATGTTTTTCATATTAGTTGTTGAGCAAATTTATAGTATGTATGAACGTAATCTAAATATCTGATATCTCCACTGCCGCACGGCATAACATAGTATATTAGTTTAGTCCTAGATTATTTTGCAACATAAACAATATACACTGTTATTCTCCATTACATTCATCTTGTCCTAGTATTAAAATATACCAATAAATTATGGTTTACGTAGCTACATTGATACCTGTCCCACCCACCCACCCACCCGCCCACTCCCGCCCAATCTCCGATCCGTGCTGCCTATGCTTGCTTATTGTTATTATTTTCCCGCTCTTGCTGCGCGTATATGTGCCAACTGGCTAGTTGTGGTGAACGAAGTTGAGATCTGTAGTTTCTTAGGGCTGTTTGGGGGACTGAGGTTTTCGAGATTTAGGGATCGACTGCTTGTTGGTACATCTGTCTATCCGAACTGGTGGCCTTTCTCCTGTGATGCTGAGGGTGATGGAACCACTGAATGCACAGGAGGAATCGATTGTTGGATAGTGTTCAATTTCACAGGCTCGATTGCAGGGTTTCTGGCACAAAATGAAAGAATAGCGACACGATTTTTAGTTTTACTTACGGATTACGACCTCGCTTCTTGGGACTTTCGACAGTAGGAACAGATTCAACGGCAGCAGCAATGGGATTTTTTTTGAAATATTATTAATTTAGAAGATTATTACAAAAATAAATAGACGAGCCTAAAGATAGTCTCAATGTGACGAGGAAGACGAGGGTGCACGTAAAATGTTTCTCGGACGGGACGGGACGGGATTGAGCATGAGCTTCAAAAGAAGTGGTCGCTGCTACATGACAGGTGTGGTGCTCGATATGGTATCTGTTAGATATATATTTTGTAGGGTGTTATTTGCTATTGTTCCAACCTTGTACATGTTATATATTGGTCTTTGGCCCATTGGAATATACAAGATGTTTTATTCAAACATGGTATCAGAGCTCTGGAAACCCTAGCCATAGAAACCCTACCTCTTAGCCAACAGCCGCCACTGTAGCCACCGACACCGCTGTCCCCGGGCCTTCCCCCCCTTTCGACTGCCGCCACCGCTCCCATGGCCGCCGCCGGATCCTGCCGCTGCCGCTCCCGTGGCTGTCGCTAGATCCCGCCGTTGTCGTGGCCGCCGCTGGATCCCGCCGCCATCGCCACCGCCACCGCCACCGCCACCGCCACCGCCATCGCACATTAGCGTCCGGCCGCGTGCCCACGCGCCCTCGCCATAGCTCCTCTTCGCCGCCTCCACGCCGCCTCCGCCGCCGGATCCGGCCGGCGGAACCTCCATCAGCCGTACCTCGCCGCCGCCGCCGATGCCGATCGCCAGGTGTGCCGGCCGCCGCTATGCTTAGCTAATACCATGAACGAAGCCGGCTACGGGTCGCCGCCCCGGTGCTTACCGTCTTGCCGCCGCTTGCTGTCGCTTCGCCGCCGCCGGACCGCGCCGCCACTGGGGCTCGCCCGCCGCCGCCGCTTCGGGGAACGGGAACCCTAGAGTTCCCCCGTGCATCCCGTGTAGGCCGTGTGGGCCATTTTATATTCGGCCGTTCGGTTAGCTGGCCCAGCAGCGGCCTCGGTTAGCTAGCCCAGCCAAAAAAAATAAAATAATAAATAAATAAATAAAATTTGATGGCTTCTACTGCAGGCTCCTTCACCATCCCGCTCCCTCCAGTTCGGTTCGATGGAACGAATTTTCGGGAGTGGGCCGTTCACCTGAGGATCCACCTCAACAGCCAGCATCTCTAGGGTCATCTCACTGGTGAGCAACCCTGTTCGCCTCATCCTACACCGCCAAAGATCGCCTCGCTTTCATCGGTGCGGATAAGGCACCAGAGGCCGCTAATGCTGCACTCGAGGAGGCCCTAGAGTTCTACCACCGAGCCAGACGCTCACGAAGGCCGCAGAAGCCGGCTCGTGCTACCGCCATCCTGGTGGGTAGCATGCCCATGACCATCTCCATGGATGTGGCGGAGCTGTCGACGACACAGCTTATGTGGGAGCGCCTCCGAGCTCACTACCAGCCGACGAGTGATGTTATGTATCTCTCGATGCATCGCATCGGTTCGCCTCTTCAAGCACTTCGATGCCACCGTGGATGTTTTCTACCAGAAGCTGTCTGAGGTGTGGCGCCAGCTTGACTCTCTAGGGCCGGATGTTTGTCGAACCTGTCCCTGCTGTGTGCGGCTCCGCTTTTACCAGTAGACTCACCGTCTCTACGACTTCCTAACGCGCCTCGCCCGAGTTCAAGATCAGGTCGGCCAGCTCTGACTCGCCACCGCTCGAAGCTTGGTGGAGGCCCTCACGGGTGTGTGTGCTGAGGAGACTCGTCACCGTGGCGTGGCTTAGATGCAATGTCTTGTCCTTGCTTCAAAGACCGCTTCCTTCGTTTTCTTGACCGACCGTGATCCCTCCCCCAGCTCCTTCGGTGGTTGCTGCTTCTACTGTGGGTCTCCACTGCAGCTACTGTCAACGTGACGGCCACAGGTATCAGGATTGTTACAAGCGGAGGAGGGACCAAGGTCGTCGGGGTGGACGTCCCCCAAAGGGCTTTGGAGGTTCCTCTCACTCAGGAGATGGCCCCTCTTGCCAGGGCTCCTCTGGTGAAGCCACACAGCAGCTCCTCTCACTGCTTCAGCGCCTCGGTGTCGGCTTGTCCTCAAACTCCTTGGGTTCTGCTCGTTTGGCTCTTGCTTCTCAGTAGTCTTCCTCGCCTCCGCCTCCTTCCTCGTCAGGTATCTTATCTTCGTGGATCTTGGACTCTGGTGCTTCTTTTCACATGACTCCAGATTCTACCCACCTTACTTCTGTGCGGTCCACAGATTTTTCTTTCACTATTCAGGCTGCAGATGGTACCTCTCTTCCTGTTACAGGCCGAAGCACCCTTCCACTTCTTCTTTTCATGTTCCTGCAGTCTCTCATGTTCCTCAGCTTATTATGCAACTTATGTCGGCTGGTCAGATCACTAATCACGACTGTCGTGTTGTTCTTGAGTCTGACTTGTTGTGTTCAGGATCGTCGCACGGGGACTCTGCTTGGTACCGGCCCTTGGCGCCGTGATTCGCAGCGTCTTTGGGAGCTCAACTGGCTTCATCTTTCTTCCGCTGTCTCCACCAGCCAGTTGGCCACTACCACTACCTCTGCTCTTCTCAAGGCCCTCCACTACCTCTTTTCGCCAAGGGCACCATCGTCTCGGTCATTTTTGTGGCTCGTGTCTATCGTCTTTAGTTGGTCGTGGTGTTCTTGGGTAAGTTTTTGGGGACATCTCTTTACATTGTATGGGTTGCAAGCTTGGCAAGCAGCTGCAGCTCCCCTATCCCACTAGTGATTCTATTTCTACTTGTCCTTTTGATCTTGTTCACTCTGATGTTTGGGTCCCGCCTTTCGCTTCGAAGGGGTCATCGTTATTATGTGATCTTTATTGATGATTATTCTCGTCATACTTGGATCTACTTCATGTCCGAGCGCAGCCAGGTTCTCTCTATTTATCAGATGTTCGCCACCATGGTTCGCACTCAGTTTGATTCGGCCATTCGTGTATTTCGTGCCGACTCTGCTGGTGAGTATCTCTCTGCTGCTTTGCATCGCTTTCTCGCTGAGCAGGGCACTCTTTCTCGGTACTCATGTCCTGGTGTTCACGCTCAGAATAGTGTCTCTGAGTGTAAACATCGTCACTTGCTTGAGACCGCTTGCGCTCTCATGCTTGCCTCTTCTGTTTCCCCTTACTTCTGGGCTGAGACTGTTTCTACTGCTACTTTTCTCATCAACCTGCAGCCTTCTACTGCTCTTTAGGGTTCTACTCCTGTCGAGCGTCTCTTTGGTCGAGCTCCAGAGTATAGCCATCTTCGCAGTTTCGGCTGTGTCTATTTCGTCCTTCTAACACTTCGTGAGCGCACCAAGCTGATTGCTCAGTCAGTTGAGTGTGTTTTCCTTGGCTACAGTCTTGAACATAAGGGTTATCGTTGCTATGACCCTGTTGCTCGCAGGATGAGGATTTCTCGGGATGTCACTTTTGACGAGTCCCGCTCTTACTACCCTCGTTCCCCCACTATCAGCCCAGATTTTCTTGCTGAGTCGATCTCCTTTCTGATTTTCCCTGACTCAGCTTTCCACCACTATTTCACCTCATCCTCCATCTACTCTGCCTCTGGCTCAATCTGTTCCGCCTCCATCGGATTTTCCTTGCTGCTCTTTTGTTGAGGCTCTACCTTTACCCTTGCTCTACTCTCGCCGTCCTCAGCCTACTACTTCCTCTCTTGAGTCTCTGTCTCTGCTGGGCCTTATTCTTAGTCCTCTCTCTCCATCCTTGCTGGGTCCAGCTCTGCCTTCTCCTCTCAGATATGATCTTCGTGATCGTCACAATCGTCAGTCAGCTTTGAAGCCTTGCTGGCTTTGGTACCACGCTTCTTTCTGAGCCTCGATCTATCAGTGAGGCATTGCTACCCCGAGTGGCAGCTCGCGATGTCTGAGGAGATTGCTGCTTTGGAGCGTACTAGCACTTGGGATCTTGTGCCCTTGCTTGCGCGTGCTACTCCTTTCATGTGTAAGTGGGTGTACAAGATCAAGACCCATTCGGATGGTTCCCTTAAGCGCTACAAGGCTCGTCTTGTAGCGCGTGGTTTTCAGCAGGAGCATGGTCGTGACTACGATGAGACTTTCGTTCCTGTCGCTCACATGACCACTGTTCGTACTCTCCTTGCTGTGGCCTCTGTTCGACGGTGGCCCGTCTCTCAGTTGGATGTTAAGAATGCCTTTCTCAATGGTGAGTTACGTGAGGAGGTCTACATGCAGCCGCCCCTTGGGTATTTTGTCCCTGATGGTATGGTTTGTCGCTTTCGTCGTTCTCTCTATGGGCTTAAACAAGCCCCTTGTGCTTGGTTTGACTGCTTCTCTGTTGTCGCTGCTGCCGGCTTCTCCGCCAGTGATCACGACCCTGCTCTCTTTGTTCACACCTCTCCTCGGGGTCGGACGCTCCTCCTTCTATATGTGGATGACATGATCATTATTGGAGATGACTCTCAGTACATTGCCTTTGTGAAGGAGTGTCTCAGTAAGCAGTTCTTGATGTCTGATTTGGATCCTCTTCATTACTTTCTTGGGATTGAGATCACTTCTGCGCCCGAGGGCTACTATCTCTACCAGGAGAAGTACATTCAGGATATCATTACTCACGTTTGTCTCACTGGTCAGTGTGTGGTGGATACTCCTATGGTGCTAGGTGTTCACCTTCGGCCTACTGATGATGAGCCTCTTGAGGATCACACTTGCTATCGCCATATTGTCGGGAGCCTCGTCTACCTTGGGATTACTCGACCTGATATTTCTTACCCAGTTCACATCCTGAGTCAGTTTGTCTCTACTCCTACTCAGCTCCACTACAGTCACCTTCTTCGTGTTTTTTGATATCTTCGTGGAACCCTCACTCAACATCTTTTCTTTCCTCGCTCCAGCTTCTTACAGCTTCGACGACTCGATGCGACACAGGTAGGGGTGCAAACGAGCGGATACGGCGGATATCACTCATCCCGTATCCTTTTCCATATTTTTTCTGATTCGAGTCGGACGCGACAAAGGCTTGATACTTAATACTGAATGCTAATAGTCTCGGTCACGAATACAGAGCGAATACATGCCGTTTAAATACGGATCGCCTCGGTCACTTAATACTTATTCGATATTGCGCGAAAACATAAACCATATATATCGCACAAATAAAGATCAATAAAAATACTACATGTTCAAAATACAACTAGATTAGTAGTTTAACAAACAAATTTAAATATATCACACAATAACATAGGCTATTTAAGCAAGTAGTAGTAACTACTAACTAGCAAGTACATGACAGGGCTAAGTAAACAAGTGTAACTAGTGGCCGCCATCTGTTAGATGGCACTACGCTCCACATGTCGTTGGAGAATACCCTAGAAAGAAATGGGTAAAGAACAAATCTTAGGAAGAAGATTACTCACTACTTTCCAACTAGTGATTTAGTCAAGATGGTCAATGGATAGAAATTTGAGAAGAAAATTAAACAGTAAAACTACAAAGAAGAAATAAATTGGCAAACATTAAATAGTGTTAGCAATAAAAAAGGAACATTTGTAGGAAAAAACCTTGTCGACAGTGGCATCCTTCGTATGTTTCATAAGGACCTTCTTTAGCACAAGTTCAAGCAAGCTTTGAGCATGATAGTAAATAGTTTTAAAAATATCCTTATTCAACCGCCGAGCTCTAAAAAGAGATTCCATTCGTTACGTGACGCCTAAGTACGTAAAAGAACGAGTGCTAGCAATGAGCCGAAAAAATACTGTGAATCAAATGGCATGCCAAGTAACATGAAAGTATCTCGCCAAGCCTTGAACACCTATACCAATTGGCTCGGCCGATATTTGATCTCTTTGCGCTTCAACAGGTAATAATTAATATCAATTATTTTGTTGAGATTGTATGTGACATTTGAAGTAACTCGTAAAATCAATAATGTATCAAAAACCCATATAGGCCGTAATTGAGGATCTAAAATAAGTAGGATCTCGAGCAAACCTCACTAACTTGTCAAAGTCAAAATATCTATTTTTCGAATCATCGCTACCGACAAGCTTAGATGGATGGGACTCTATAGGGACACCCCGCAATGGAAGTTTATTATAAGGCATGTCGAATGCAACCTTCATGATTGAATTCGACAAAGCACCGAGAAGATATACCTTTTCCTTACAAAACGTGGTAAAGCAATAGATGTTAGGTTGCGCATAACGGTTTGCTTGCACTTGTGAACTCAATTATCTCTGCATAAGTTTGAAGATTTGATTGTGCCTAGATTCTGCTGGTTACTTTTCCTATTGCATGTATCCTCAGAGACAATTAAAATGTTTGAAACAAATCCTTGAACGGATCATACCAAGAGCAAAATTTGGAGAAGGAATCATGAGTCCTTAAGAAAGTAGTCCTATTTGTTTCGCTACCAAATGTACCTTGTAAAGCATATATGGTGTACCAGCTTATCTCAGGCCTTCAAATGTCAAACTAGAGGGTCTGTTGGAACAACTTTCTTTGCCTTGCCCTCAAACCGTAAAGATATGTTAGTGAAGTCTCATACCATTTCAATACATTGCATATATATAATACAGCTTCGACTTACTTTTCTCTCATATTTCTTGTACAAATTCTCAAAGTCCTCACCCCAAAGAATCACCAACCCCGAGCTTCACTAGGACAAAACAATGACCATTCTTCTTTATTTTGGACTCTTTCCATGAATAGATCAGAACCCAGAGCACATAGAAAAGATACCTTGCACGATGCTCGTCCTGTTAAATTGTCATAACAATAACAAGCCTTTTAGAGTTTTTTTTTCAGGCAAAGCCTTTTAAAGTTAGAAGAAATGGGATACATCGAAACATATATACCGCAAAGCACATATGCTAATTCCGTGATCAAAGTAAGCAGCACAAAATGTTTAATGACTTCTACATTATGGAGAAATACAGAGAAATATATCGCTATCCACTACTTTCTTGTAAGGGAAACTACTTGAAAAGCCATATGTAAGGTATGACACCCATTACAGTAAGGAACCAATTTCGTGACATAATCGAGATAGATGTAAACCCACATTTAAATCAGTTTATCATCACAGAGAGTACGTAGGTGTGGATTGTTACAGCTTGTCCTAAGCAAAAAAGAAGTTAAATATCATTTGGTTGGGATCTTACCGTCCCATGGTTCTTTTCTAGATCGAGGAACTCCAAAATATCAAGATGCCAAGGCTCCAAATATACAACAAATGCACCTAGTTTTAGGAGATTGTAAGAATCTCTGGAGACTATGGAATCAGATTTATTTTTTAAAAAATGATAGAACCTACCCTTTCTCTTGCTGAAAATGCTATATCTATTGAGGAAGAAATTTACAAGTTCACAAAATCAAAACATAGCCATGAGACAGTTTGCAAACTCATCCAATTTCTGCAGTGAACAACGTTAAGGCAAATGAAAAGGCCACTCGTCCAAAGTAGCATCCCATCATCATTTGAGCTTTTCAAAGAGCTTCGGTGCTACCTGTAGATGCATATTTCAGACATATTGTTATTCTCTATCTTGGCAGTGCTTTTCTACAATTATTTTTTCAAAATATTAATATGTAACTTAAAAGTAAGAGCATTGTGCCCAACAGACATCATACATCAACAAAATTAAGTTATATTTGCTATGAACAAAGCTAACAACTTTAAGTAGATAGTCTGCGATTCTCCAGAGTGACAACAACAAAAGGATGTTTGCTACAGGGTTTCTTCATATTGCAAGGAAGAATTACAAATCTAAACAAGGTAAAATAGATGATACTAAAATAGAAATATCAATTATAATCACCATACCTTTCATGCTTAGAAGCTAAATCAATTCCCCATTCGACCTTGTTCTCGAACTTCTATCTCAGATATTTCAGAGGATCGAAACAAAGTACTAGAGGGGGGTGAATAGGAGCACCAAATATTTTTCACTTTGAATGGATTCAACTCAAGAATCACTCCAATAGCTATGAGAGCTATGAAGATGAATGCTTACACGTGGAAGTCTTGTGTTGAACCCTCTCCTAACCCCCAAAGGCACAAGAGCAGACTCCTCAAGAAGTTCTCATGAAATCAGAATCGGTACTACCACAAGTAAAGAAAGGTACTATCAAGATCGAGGTACTACCGCAGTAAATGAAAGGTACTACCGACTAAGGTACTACCGCAGGCAAATGAAAGGTACTACCAAGACCGAGGTACTACCACAAGGTAAAGAAAGGTACTATCAAGACCGAGGTACTACCGCAGTAAATGAAAGGTACTACCGATTATCCCGACGATGAACGTAACAAAAATCGCATAGCCCTACAACCGTACTACCGCTGTGTTAAGTGAGGTATTATCACAGAAGCGTACTACCGGCTAATAACTTGCGGTACTACCGATTGTCCCGGAGGATGAACCCGACAAAGAGAAAAACCAAATCTAAAATTGGCACAACTTTCGATCTACAAGGGCAAACCCATGAAACTTGAAACACAACTTCTCTACGATATTAGGAACCTATTCCAATCAAAGATCGCAGAGATCCATGCCAAGGTTCCTACCTTTTTCAGTTTGAGAGAAGTCTGTTCTCGAACAAAGGAAAACAACCCGAAATCCAAAACGAAAATTGGTCTAACTTTTGATCTACACGATGAAACTTGACCAAACTTGAGACACACCTTCCTAAGGATATCAGGAACCTATTGCAAGCAACGATTGACCAGATCTATGCCAAAGTTCTGACCTTTTCCCATTTGAGCGAAAGTGGTTTCAAAAACCGGGCAAAACGAAAACTTGATCCAAACACTTGCTCGTGGGTGAATATGATCAAGATGATCCTAGATGTGTTAAGTGAGGTATTACCGCGTAGCGGTACTACCGGCTAATAACTTGCGGTACTACCGATTGTCCTGAAGGATGAACCCGACAGTAGAAAAACCAAATCTAAAATTGGCACAACTTTCGATCTACAAGGGCAAACTCCATGAAACTTGAAACACAACTTCTCTACGATATTAGGAACATATTCCAATCAAAGATCGCAGAGATCCATGCCAAGGTTCCTACCTTTTTCAGTTTGAGAGAAGTCTGTTCCTGGAACAGTGAAAACAACCCGAAATCCAAAACGAAAATTGGTCTAACTTTTGATCTACACGATGAAACTTGACCAAACTTGAGACACACCTTCCTAAGGATATCAGGAACCTATTGCAAGCAACGATTGACCAGATCTATGCCAAAGTTCTGACCTTTTTCCATTTGAGCGAAAGTGGTTTCAAAAACCGGGCAAAACGAAAACTTGATCCAAACACTTGCTCGTGGGTGAATATGATCAAGATGATCCTAGATGTGTTCCCACATATCACAGCAAGCTAGATCAAGAGAAGAAATCAAGCAAAAACTCCCGGATCAAAGAAGGCCCCAAATCATCAAATAAAGAGGATGAACACAAAAACGAAATAGAAACTCAACTTGCAAAATCTGGCTGGATTGATTTGGATAGATGGTTGATTGTTGGTTACAGCCACTCCAATCTAGGAGGACAAAGCTCACCACGTGAGCACACACTCCATCCAAACCATAGAACCTAGCTCTCCCCTTTCTCTTGAAAACCCTAAGACAAAATAGGGCATCTCTCCAATGGGGTTTGGCTGGCTTCTCCCCTTAGCTTCCAGCAAGCACACACAGCAGCCACACCCCTCTATTTATATGGAGACTAGCATCTAGGGAATATTCCATTAGGGCACCCATTAAACCCTAACACACAAATGGGTTACACATACGCACGCATCTCAAAGCGCCATCTTCATCATCAATTGACCTAAACCGCTTCACCATGCGCCGATCCGCGCCGCGGTTTAGCCAAATGGTCACCAAGGCGGTATTTGGTGAAATTACCAAAATACCCCTTCTCGATCCTTCTCCAAAAGAGCAAGTCCACAGATCGTGAAGCAATCCCATGCTTCGCCACGTGTAGGTTGATCAACGGCTCCATGTCGTCAAGTCTCCCGTCCGGATCCCACCGCACCACGGAGCACTTGTAACGACTCTGCGCCGCTGATCCAATCGATCGACCGAATCGCCTGCTCGGTCACCCTTGTCCATCCTGCGCTGCTTTGAGTCCTCGACCTCACCCGCATCCTTGATCGTTTCCGACCTCAGCTCTCCAAGCTTAGTCCCGATCCACCTCGCGCCACGACCGTCATAGACTCGCAAGCCACCGCACAAAGAATAGACCAAGAAACTGCTTCCGGAACAAGTTCTTCACAACTTGACCCACGTTAGCCAAAACATGCATCATGCAACACATATGCACTGATGAACATGAACTTGACCTAACCCAAAATCAAATCTCCAAGAAATTTGACAATCAACACAATTCAATCCAAAAGCGGTACTACCGCCACACAGTCACCGGTATTACCGCAACGCGGTCATACCGTTCCCACAACAGCGGTACTACCGCACCCTGGAGAAATCCCAAAATCTCCAACAACATCCTCTCTGGAATTTCATACCGCACACACGCGGTCATTCCGTCCTGCGGTACTACCGATAACCAAAGCACGGTACTACCGCTCGAGGAGAAATCCACACTCCAAAGACACCTTCTCTGGAAAATCACAACCGCCATTTACCTTGCGATACAACCGGCTCGCGGTACTACCGCCACTTCCCCAGCGGTACTACCGCTCCACTTAAACGCTCAAAAGCCTCAGAACAAAGCCCTTTCATCTGGGCCGTCCGATCCCAATCGAACAGCACAAGAAAACCAACGCGTTAAGGACTCGCAGTAATATCAAGACTCACAAGCGGTCATATCAAGACACCGTAGTACCGCAGCTTTCAACGCCAGACGACCGATTTTCCGACACTTGCTGAAAACTCCAGATTTCAACAAACTTTCAAAGCAATTGCCAATTGTCTCATCACCTAAGATCATGAGCATGTCCACATGACATCCACAATGTCCTCATAACATCCACAATTTCAAGATCTCCACAGCTTTTGTATATGAAGTGCGATCAAAATGTGTCGAGGAAACAAGCTCCAGACGCTCAATTGCGGACTTATCATAATTTTTTACCATGAATTCCATGTCTTCTCTGCAGTGCTTAAGTAACAACTTGCAAAGGTATTGTACATAGCTCTCTGCACAGTTCATATCATCCTGTGGCACGGTTTAACAAGTCCAACATTAGTACTATTCAAACAAAATCTCACATAATCTAGATAAATAAGCCAAGCCAGAAAAGAAACTAAGTTAAGGAGGAGCTCACCTGCAAGTTTGCAAATGGAAGTTCCGGTTCAACCATCCAAAACTCTGCCAAAATTCTTGATGTATGTGAGTTCTCTGCTTTAACGCCGGTCCAAAGGTATACACACTCATCGAGAGCACAAGCATATGTGTCGTTGTCGCGATGGGGATGACCCAGTCAGAGATTCATCCCATCATACCATATGGCATGATGGTTGGTTGACATACTGATAAAATTGATGCATACCTGCCAAATTACAGCTTCAATTTTCTTCTGAGCATCGACATCAAAAGGATCAGCATACATTAAAGCCTGCAAAAAATCATGTTATTAATGACTTGGCCTACTATTATTCGACAAGTTAGCAAAACAACACAGCCAAGAAAGGGAACATGAACTACCAAGTACCAATCCTCAAAGTGGTGAAACAGATATAAGAGAACTTGCAAAATGTAAATTTTTATAACATATTGGTGTACGTGAAACAGCATAGAGATGTATTTTTATAAAATGCATGGAGTGATTCAATCATGTTGGATATGAAACAATAATGTAAGAATCATATTCTCATTAATTTGTATACGTAAATAACGCAGGAACTACTCACATTCTCAGCTTTCATTTCAATAAGACATGATATAATTTGGATAGAAAATAAAACTTAGCAAGGAGATCCTCACAAACTCTTCTTCTTGTTTGTGCTTTAGTTCTAGTCTTTGTTGGTGGCGTGACCACAAGGTATTTTGCAACTCATTGATGTCATCTCCAATAATTTGCTTGTGCTAATGTAGGGTCATTCTGCAAATCAAGAAGATATTGGGTTTTCAACAAAAGAAATTAACATATTTTCTGAAAGGAACATCTGAGCTCTATAAAGTATAAAGTGACCAATACTGATAAATAATGAATCTATCAAAGAAAGTTTACTCAAGGAGTTGTGCCATAAGTTGTGAATCACCACGAATATGTTGTTGGAAAACTTGAGGATTCACAGCAGATCCATCAGGATTTAACCTTATAACATCCTGAGATGCCCTGAAATTTTCAGCACGCACAATTAACTCGAGAAAGCTTTAGTACTTTGGGACATCAAGATTCATGAGATTAGTTAAGCTAAGAAAAGATATACTTTGGTGGTGTCAAGATTGATGAGATTAGTTGAGCTAAGAAAAGATATAGCATCTCTTTCGATGTTATGCTAGCTCTGACTTCTGAGTTGTGTTCAAGTCTTCAACGGGCAGTGGGGGAGGCGGAGGAAAGTTGCAGTGGCCAGCGGGGGAGGGCGCAGGTGGGGGGAGGTAGACATGACTATATGGTGGCGTCCTCGCCGGCGGTGATGATGGTCTGTTCACCGCCCCACACGGCCTCGTTGATTCTCCCCGATGCCGTGATCACGAGCAATGACTCCTCCGTCTCGCAAATCACCAAAACACACCTTTAAAAAATCCACACATCCGTAAACTCCCAATCGAAAGAAGTGGGGAAGGGGAACGAGCCGACGGCTCGCCGGGTCCTCCACGATGCGCTTGACTGGGCGGTGGGCGCGTTCCCCATGAAGTTGTTTGGTGGTGATGACCGCGAGCGACGCCGACAAAGAAAACTCAACGGCGCTGCGGCGCGCGCGAAGGTGAAGAGCTCCTGCCCGACTACACGCCCTAGAGCTTGGCGGTCTGTCAAGGCCGCCGGTGACGAGGCGGTGGAGTCGCGGAGACATCACAGACCAGACGGCGCCAAGTAGGTGCGCGAGGTGCCGAGGCGGCCGCCGTTGTCGGCCAACCGACAAAGGGGGTGTGGTCCTTGGCGCAGGAGAAGAGCAGGTCGCCGTCGCGGTTGTAGCGGAGGAACGTGAGCGGGCGCTCGTGCGCCTGCGAGGGAGGAGGGAGGCGGCGGCTGCAGCGGGAAGGGAGGGCGGTGGTGAGGGAGGTGGGAGGCGGAGCCGCGAACAGGGAGGGCGAGGGTGGGGGGAGGACCGGCTGAGGAAGTGAGGAGGAGAGGAGGGACCGCGGGAGGGGCGGCGGTGCGGTGACCGGTGTGGTAGGGTTGGGAGATGAGACTGTGAGACTGAGCCGAGCGCCGAGCCTTTTGGTTTTGGGGGCGGGCGGGACCGCGGGCGTGGGAGGCGGGAGATGTCCCGCCGCGTCAGCTGCGCGTGATTGCGTGAATGTTCGGATAGTATTTCGGATAGTAGTCGGTTATTTCTGTTTTTATTTCCGGATAGTTCTGAAAAAACCGGATACCTAATTATCCGAATCTGTATCCGGTGAAAAATACCCGAATCCGACTCCGAATCCGAAAAACCATCCGGATATCCGAAAAAAAAATCCGAATTTTGGCCACATTTATTCGGTCGGTCGGTCGGTCGGGAACTATCCGTTCCGTTTGCACCCCTAGACCTGGGCTAGCGATCATTCTGATCACCGGTCTCTTTCTGCCTATTGTGTTTTCCTTGGTTCCTCCTTGATTGCCTGGAAGACTAAGAAGCAGATCGCAGCTGCTCGAGCCGAGGTCGAGTTGAGAGCCATGGCAATCTGGATACCGAGATCACCGACTTCGGTGGCTTTTTACGGATTTCGGTGTTTCTGTTTCTGCACTGACTCCGCTTTTATCAGATAGTACTTGTGCGATCAGCATTGCTCGAGATCCCGTGAAGCATGAGCTTACCAAGCACATTGGAGTGGATACTAAGTACATGCGATCGCAGGTGCAAGACCAAGTTATTGCTCTTCAGTATGTGCCTTCGGAGCTTCAGTTAACAGATTTCTTCACCAAGGCACAGACTCGAGCACAGCATAACTTCTACCTCTCCAAACAGTGTTGTTGATCCACCATGAGTTTGAGGGGGGTGTTAGATATATATACTGTGTAGGGTGTTATTTGCTATTGTTCCAACCTTGTACATGTTATATATTGGCCTTTGGCCCATTGGAATATACAAGATGCTTTATTCAAACAGTATCATGACAACCAATCTAGCCAAAGTGTACAACTAGGGCATACGTGGCGCAAGGTGCCTCCCTTTGGTTGGTATTGTGGAGACAATTCTCCGCAGTACTACAAATTACTTTGTTGATAGAAGCAACTACGCGTCACTCGCTATTGCAAATGACAAGAGTACTCTACTTCGTCATGACCACCAAGTACATGGAGGAGAAGAGCAAGAAAGGTGAGATGCACTGTGCACCGGGCATTCAAGATGGGCACAAGGGTGCTTCGCTTTGAGATAATATACAGGGATAAAGGACGCCGCGGGACGAACCGCGAGAGGATCACCTACGAGTGTACACTACGCCGCTCTAGTTGCGTATACACTTGCAACAAGCCTCTTCTTCTGCATAGGCCCTGCTCCCATGTCATGGCCTCATGTTCGACGGTGGCGCAGCATCTCGGCCAGTACCTCTAACTATTTCAACAAGGAGGAGGTGATGCAAACCTAGAGTGCAAAGATGTATGGTTACGCTGTGGTTGGCTATTTCACTGGCCATCTGACCTGGGACTAGCTTATTTGGGCCGCAGACATTGATAGGTCAAGGAAAGGTTGGTCATGTCTGTACGCGATTAGGAACGACATAAACGAAGCGGTTTGGTCGCACGTAAGGAGTGCTCCATTTGCAGGGAGTCTAGGCACACCTTCAAGAAATACCTTACGAGAAATCCTCGGGACGAATGAGACATCGGCACTCCGGACGTCGCTGTAGGGATCTCATTTGACCGCCCGACTCGATGCGGTCCACATGGGGGATGTTGAGGTCGCGGCCACAGAAAAGGTTCGTCCAGTAGAAATATATGGTGCTCAATGCTTTGTAATATCACTTTGATTTATAAAAAAACTAGGTGTTATGACGTTGCGCTGAATGTTATGTAATATCAGTGTGATTTGTCCACAAAGTATAAGACAACGTTGCGCTGAATGTTATGTCATTTTGATTTATTGACAAAAGATGTTATGACTTTGTGCTGAATGTTATATAATGTTATTGTGATTTGTCGACAAAAATGTGATCGGAAATAGCAGTAGAAATTTTGATTTATTGACAAAAGATGTTATGACGTTGTGCTGAATGTTATATAATATCAGTGTGATTTGTCGACAAAATATCTGCTCAAAAATATTTAGCACAAAAGGAGGGGAGAGGAATTAAAAAATGGCGGTTTTCCAAATTTTAAAACAAAAAAGGATCCCTATCGCTTGTCGCCAATTCAACTAGCGATATGAAGCTCTGGGCACTGTTGAGCCCCCTGGCGACAGTAGCTAGGTGCCTGTCGTCAATTAGAATGGCGACAGGGGCAGACGCCTAGTTTCGATAAAAAAAAATTAACTATTTATTTTTGTAATTATCTTTTAAAATAATATTATTTTAAAAAATCACAGCAAGGGTATGGTGGTGATAATTAGAACCAACTTTTTTTTTTTGAAACAGTGGGCCACGCCCCCGATTTCCTTTATTAGAAACCAGCAACTGAAGCTACAAGGTTCTAAAAGAGAAAAAGCAAGAGAAATCAAGCTATGAAAATTCTGTTGGCAGCTAACAGAGCTACACCAGACTTCTCACTTCAAAGCAAAGCTCTAAGGCTACAAATTTATTACACCTCTTTTACAAAGATCGTCTCTGATGATCATCATCCAGATAGAATGAGAGATATGCCACCGGGAACCCTCCAACATCCTGCTCCCTCTACCTCCAGTCCTCCTCCAGCAGCTCGCTCACTCTGCATTTTTGTCCCATCTTGTTCTCTCCACCTCAGTAGCTCGCGATTCTCTGTGTTCCAGGCCTCCATCCTTGACTTGTATTGAAGATCTCAGTTGCAACTGGTTCCAGCACTCTTGCCCCCTGCTGTATTGCTTATGTGCTTTCCTCTTTTTTCTGCATCATCGCCCTGAAGTTCATCCAATGACTTGCTATATGTGTGAATGTACATGGTTCAGCAGGCTGTTTAATTTTGAAGCAGACATTATTTCTGGTTTTCCATATCGACCAAAAGATTGCTGCAACTCCTACTGAGATCAGCATTTTCATTTTCCTTTCCGAAAGAAGGCAACCAACTATTGAACAAATGATCTACACTGTTGGGCAGATTCCTGAACCCAAAAGCACATTTCACCACATTCCAGACAAATCTGGAAATTGGGCACAGAAAAAAAACAGGTGATCAATGTTCTCATCCATACCACAGATTTCCGAAAGAAGGCAACCAACTATTGAACAGATGATCTGCGCTGTTGGGCAGATTCCTGAACCCAAAAGCGCATTTCACCACATTCTAGACAAATCTGGAAATTGGGCACAGAAAAAACAGTGATCAATGTTCTCGTCCATACCACAGAATTGGCATTTGTAAGATCCTTTCCACCCCCTTTCCCTAAGATTATCTTTAGTTAAGATTTTTTTTAGAACCAACCAAAGGAAAATATTAATTTTCAAAGGAATTTTTTACTTGCCACAAATTTGTGAGGATACCCTATATCTTGTACCCTCAAGGCTAAGGGCCTCTTTGGATTTAAGGAAAAACAAAGGAATTTTGGTGGAATCCATTCCTATGTGGAGCATTTGTTTCAAAGGAAATGCCAAGATGATTCCTTTGAAATTCCTATGGAATGATGTACTTCCATGGGAATTTTGGAGGAAAACAAACATTCACTCAAACCTCTTGGAAATTTTCCTTTGAGTCTATGACAACCATGACAACACCAAAATTCCTGTGTTTGTCCTGTGGTCCAACCAAACAACATTTGTTACATATTCCTGTGTTTATAAATCATCCAATTCCTACGTTTTTGTTATTCCTGTGTTTCTCAATTCCTGTGTTCGAAAGAGGCCCTAAGTAGAAGGATTTCACAGAATTAGAACCAACTTGTGAGCTTACTTTTCGATGTTTAGTTTTTGAGACCAAAGTGGGGTACCATATTCATAGGCAGCTTGGGAATTTCACCAGGTCCGTATTGTCGATTCGTTGCTGGGTAGATTCTGAATCATACTCCCTTTGTGGAGAAATAACAATGAGGCATAGTATCCAAATGCATGAAATACTCATGTACGTTTGTCTGTTCATTTACATTAGTCTCCTTTTTTTAATTTCCAGGCTGGGAAGCTTATTGCAAACCTGATTGTCATGGGCTCTGGGATTATAGGAAGAGCTATGCTTCAGGCATACCGGAAAGCGCTTGAAAGTAAGTTCTTTCCTTATGAGCTTTGTTGTAACCCACACCTAGAGATGCGTTGACCTCCTTGTTCCTCGAGGACATAAAAGGATGGGAGGTAGATGGTCAGCTACCAAATTTTATAGTCAATGGCCACTAATCTGGAATAATTGTTGCTGAAAAAACTAAAATGAAATGATGATTTTGTGTTTTGTCCAGTGTTGTGAAAAACAGTCGACTTGGCCGATTAATTGGTGACGGTGGCTAAACCGTCACGAATAGTATAATTGGAGCGCAATTCGCGCCGTTGGACGATTAATTGACCGCATAATCCGATTAATCAGCCATTTTCCGATTAATCGTCCGACTTTTCCCGTTTAATCACGAAACAACTTATTTTTTAGATAAATTAGTTTATAATATTGTGTGGTGGTGTTCATAGTATGTACCTTTTGGATGAAGTATAGACAATTAAATATCAAACACAACAAATAATGTTTTGTAGAGTGATAATTTGCAATAACTTTGGGTAAATAAAATGTTTAGAATTAATTCTAAATATAAATAAATATATTAATAAGAATGCATGATCGTCCACTGAATTCCGATTAATCGGCCGTATCGCGATTAATCACTTAGCGGTACCACATGCATGATCGTCCACTGAATTCCGATTAATCGGCCGTATCGCGATTAATCACTTAGCGGTACCCTTAATCGGCCGTATCGCGATTAATCACTTAGCGGTACCACATCCGTCCATCGAGCTTATACCGTTTTCCGCAACACTGATTTTGTTCAGTAATTCATCAGGTTGAACAAAATAAATTATTTGTCATAACTTATGAAAATTCGTTTGAGTTGTCCTTTGCAATTTTCCGAGTAAGATATAGAAGCTTGCATTTGGGTTGTAGCTTTTGGTGTGGTATAGCTTATCCTAGCTTGCATCCATTTGTCATAATACGGACCGGTATTCATCAGTTATAGATGCTTGCATTAGGGTTGTAGCTTTTGCATTGTTGTGTTACAACTTATAAGTATAGGTCTCTGTCCCTCATGGTTATTTGATTTCATTTTGACCTGATGCTTTTGAGATGTCTAATTTCTAATGGCATGCCAGATATTTTTGTGTATGTGCGATTGTGTGTAGCTTTGAGAAGATTAACCTTATCAAAACTAGTTTGAACTTTTAATGTAATGCTTGAACTTGGGTTTCCCCCTAATAAATTAAAGGAATAAGTCCATAATACACCCCTGAACTTTGCGGAGAGTCCAAAATCCCCCCTGAACTCTAAAACCGTTTGGTTTGCACCCTCGAATTGCCAATACCATCTCACCCGACCCCCTCGGGCTGAAACCACCTGGTTTCTCCCTAACGTGGCATCCACGCATGCCACGCTGGCGCGGTTTACCATAGGGCGAAATTACGAAACCACCCTCTTATGCTGGGCACGACCGCACGAGCGCTCCGCTCCTCTTTTTCATTCCACGACATCCACCCCCCTCCTCCACGCCAGGACGACCTCCTCCCGCTTGCTCCCATAGCAGCTCGACCTCTCCCCGCCCCCAACCGTTGCCTCCGACCCCTCCGCCCCGCTCCCCCCGAACCCCAGCTTCGTCAGCCCCTTCTACGGAGAGAATTGGCGCAACCCTGCCGCATCCAACCCGCCCCCTCCCTTCTCCCCATCGTCGTCGCTGCTAGCCCCTTCGCGGCGCACCACCGCGTGGCCGCCTTCTCCGCCACCCTCGGTGCCGCGGAGCTCAAGGAAACCTTCGCGGAGTGGATGGTGGAGCAGCGGTGGGAGGACATGAAGCAGCTCTTCAAGTTCTGGTTGCGGTCGCTCGACGTCGGAACGGGCAAGCCCAACTGCCCCGATGTCAACCTCTTCAACCACTACCTCTGCGCCAACCTCATGGTGGGGGACCTGCCACACGAGATGCTTGATCTTGCTAAGCAGATGTGCGAGTTCGAGATCACGCCCAATACGGCCTCGCACAACCTCGTCCTTAAGAGCATGGTCACTGCCCAGGAGTCCGAAGGCGTCGAGAAGCTCATCGAACGGTGAATTTTCTTGTTTTTGGTATGAGAGTGTTGCCATTTCATTGTCTGATATATGTTGTCCGACGAAGCCTCGACGCGCCTCAGCTCGCGTGCATTCAACGTTCTGCTGGACGTCGTGAAGCGGTTGTGGAGCGGCCACGCCAAGGCCGTGGAGGTCAGCGCGGTGCACGTCCTCGAGGGGCGCTTCGCCTTCGGACCTGTCGGTTGCGGCCGTGGCGAGGACGATGCTACGGGTGTCGGAGTTGGCCACGCAGCTCGTTGTCAAGGTGTTGTGGATCGTGTCCATGGTGGCGCCATCGGAGAAGGTCCTCAAGGACATGGTGCTGACCGGCGCCGTGGCGAAGCTGCTGGGGCTACTGCATGTCAAGAACGCGCTGTCGACAAAGCAGAAGACGGTGAGGATGATGAGGATTCAGGGGGGAGGGGGGTTCTGGAGGCAGTATCCGTGCTTCCCAACCGACCTCAGGGATTACTTGAGGTTGCTCGAATGATTTGTTCATTGGTTGCTTGGTTGGTTTTGAGTAATATGTAAGAAACAAGTGATCGAAGAAAAATATAATTTATGGAGAGGATGAGGTAGACCCCTTTGTTACTCTCTCTCTCTCTCTCTATCTGCATTTGTGTCTAACCAGTGGGCCTGAGTTAATTAGTGATGCCACGTAGGCGATAAACCAGGTGGTTTCGGCCCGAGGGGATTGGGTGACCTGGTATTGGCAGTTTGAGGGTGTAAATCAAACGGTATTAGAGTTCAGGGGATTTTTTGAACTCTCGTCAAAGTTCAGGGGTGTAATATGGACTTATTCCTAAATTAAAATAGTGAGCCTGTCGTGCCATCAAACTTATGAGTTTGTTTTGCTTATGGTCTAGCAATTTGGTAAGTAAAGTGAAGTAGATTCCTGGTTTTATCCAAAAAGAAAAGGATTATCATGAGATCTTTGTTGCCTCAACTTAAGGAAACTATTAAAATGAAGTACAGTAGAACTCTGATTTATGAAAAGAGATGAGGTTAGGCCAACATGTTTGCTTTATGAACCCCACTTAAGAGTATTCACGGAGAGAGATGAGGCCAGGCCAGCATGTCTGCTTTATGAAGCCTACTTAAGAGTTCATAAATATTGCTTAAAAACAATCATTTCATCTCTTTAGGTTTCATCTCTGAACGTAAATAATTACGAATCGTTTTTTGGCAACTATATACTTCTGTGTTATTTAATGAATTCTCATCAGACTAGTGTTTCCTTGTTATTAGCTTAGAGATATGCTGATAATTTGTCAGTAAATGACCTACCTATTAAGAATGCATGATTCCGAGAAAAGGAAACGGCAAGTAATAATGTATCAGGATTTACTGCTATCTTCTTGCATTTGGAGAACAAAATCCCATGTGTCATAATAACAATATAAGGAGGCGCTTTCAGCATCATCTTATTAACATCATATATCCATGCTTCTTCCACAATGAGTCCGTACAAGATCGATATTGGCCTGCCAAACTTCGTTGGTACTACTATTTATTCGAAAAGAGAGCAAAAACTTATTATGTATATGCACCTCCTTATGTAAGTTTACCTCTTGTATACCACTAGATGCAAATAAAACTGGTGTGGCCCATGAAGCAATACATAATATCCGCGGAGCCAGCAAAACAATGACTGAGCAAGAAGCGAGGCATATACTGGGTGTGTCTGAGCAATCGACATGGGAAGAGATCGTGCAGGTCTGATACTTCTCTTATCTTCACTTCTCTCTTATACACCTTTTACTATCTGCATCTGCAGTCCTGACTACAATATCCTAGTAACTGTATGTCCAATGCGGCGGTACGATAACTTATTTGAGAGACACAAAATCTGGGAGCTTTTACCTCCAATCAAAGGTTCACCGAGCCAAGGAATGCCTAGAAAATGTGTACCAAAAGAACAATCAAGATGGCACTCCTAGTTGAAATTTGCATCCCTTAAAATCAGTTGTTCAGATATACTATAACCTATATTCTTTTCGCCTCATAAGAAAATGTGCATGCCAAGAACGGTCGCTGCCGTCGTATCATTACAGTGCGCAATGTGGAACCTATGAGACTCTGGATGGCGGCATATGTTGGCATAGCAGGAGCCAGGAATGCAAGTTAGGTTTAAACATTGGAATATATTCTCTCTTCTGGTGATCGTCGATGTTTGGCATTGCAGTTTGGCTGCCGAACGAAAACCATGTTAGTATTATGTTGGTCAGTCGGCTGCAGAATTCTTCACACGTAAAGCATTTGGTCCAAATGTCCAATCGAGTAAGAACACATTTGCTTAAAACTTACAAAATGTCGGCAATTACACGGGGTAAACCGTAAACGGTTCTTTTAGTCCCTGTACTTTGCTCCTAGGCTCGTTTTGGCCCTTCAATTCGAAAGACAATTCATGCGTGTTCAACGCAGGAATTTTGTAGGAAACAATTCAATTTCTACAGGAATTTGCACCCTTTACTTCACTTCTTCCACTACTCTTGAAATTTTCTACTTCACAATTATCTATACGAAGGAAAAAAGAATGCACATTGCCCTTTGTTTAATGTTTGGTCTAGGCTTCACATCCTTTCCTCTAATACATGCAACTAGCATGGTGTCCCGTGCATTTGAGAGGCTATATTTGTTTCGAAGTTTATATAAATGCTTGATAATATATTTACGTATCTTGTATGCTATTTAAACTTGGAATAAGTCCATTTTACCCCCCAACACCCCTCCCCCCGCGCGCGAACTATGGACTGAGTCCAAAAAACACCCCGAACTACAAAACTGTTTACTTTACACCCTTCAATTGTCAAAACCATACTAAATTACACCCTCGCCATAAACCACCCTGATTTTAGATGACGTGGCATCCACGTGTACATGTTCTGCTAATGTAGCGTACTGACGTGGAATCCTTTCTCCTCTAGCAGAAATCCCTTATCCCCTTCTTGCTTCTTCTTCCTCCAACAATTCCTTACTTCACCTCACCTCCCTCTCCCATCATTGACGCCGCCTCTCCTCCCCTCTTAGCCGGTGCTGCTGTCCCTCAAGCCCCCACACACCATCCCCGCTTCCCTCTCGCCGCAGGAGTGGGAGCAGCTCCTCGACGACTTCTCCTCTCCCCGCCGTGACCGATGGCTCCCCCTCCCACTCCTTGACCTTGCCGTCTTCTCCCCCTCCCCCCGCCGCGACCTCCCCTCCCACCTCAGGCCCCTCCTCCTCTCCTTCATCGACGACTACCTCCTCCTGCCCTCCTCGCATCACCTCCCCTCCTCCTCAACTCCCTCCTCTCCTCCCCTCCAGACCACCCACTCACACGACCACCTCCTCCTCACGTCACCTCCGCCTTTGCCTCCGCCTCTCCTCAGGAGTCCCGCCCCTCAGCCTCGTCGACGATTGCTTGCTGCGCCAACCGCCTCTAACCACGCCCTCAACCACGCCGCGACGCCGATGTCGTGCTCCCGGGCCTCCTCACCGATGTCCTCGGCCACGTCTACACGCCGCCGGCCGTGCCCTCCTACCTCCTCCTCCTCGCCTCGGTGCTCGCCCGCCCGATTCGGATGCGTTTGGGGTGAGGATGAGTGCAAATGGCGCGCCGCATAGCTTTGGTCATTGGTGAGGCACACCGCCACTCCCATCGCGATTGTTGGCATTGCATTGGTCGCTTTCGGGCTAGGGCCGAGCCGCACGGGAAGCTGTGGAGGCACGCGTGGATGGCGAGCTCGTCTTGATTCTTTGCCAAATAGCCTCCTCGCCAAGGGCATCTCGGTGGTACGAATTTGTGTTCGATGGTTTGGTTTTTCGGAGATATTGCTATGCTGTGGGTGTGGTATTGAAATTATGTTTGGATTTGGTGTGAAATTATGTTTGGATTTGGTTTTTCGGAGAAGAAGCTTCGGAAGGGGTTGTGGTCGCCGGAGGAGGATGAGAGACTGGCCTCCCACATCTCCCGCTTCGGCGTCAGCTGCTGGAACTCCATCCTCGACCTCTTCGGCCTGTAGAGGTGCGGCAAGAGCTTCTGGAATGCGCGGCTGCGCAAGAAGCTCTGGCAGAAGGAGACCACGGCCGAGATGCCGATCCTTTTACCTGCTGCTGATTTAGATGCCACGTAAGCCAAAACCAGTGATGTGGCTGCCAACATGTCTAAAACCACCAATGAAACCAGCGTAGGGTGTAACTTGATATGGTATTGGCAGTTCGAGGGTGTAAACTGAATGGTTTTGTAGTTCAGGGTGTTTTTTGGACTCTCGCCAAAGTTCAGGGGTGTAATATGGACTTATTCCTTTAAACTTTAAAAATACCATAAATATTGAAAACGACAATAGAAGATTGAAAGAAATTACAACCCAAGGAACCTAATTGAAGTATGTGATGAAAGAAAATCATTGAGCATAATAAATTGTTGGGGTTCTTAGAAACTAACCACTCTTCATCATGCATAGATCATGTAGTTGCATGCCCCTATTCTTACTCTATTAGTTATTTTTTCCCAAATTGTATGCATGCTCATGTATCTCTATTTAATCTCAAGCAATACCTTGATTATGTGTGCAGCGATATTAGTTTACATGGTATAATGTATTAGAGCACTTTGCTTACGTATACACCGATGCACCATGAGTGACCTACCTTGAACTTATCTTCCCTCACACGCCGGCTACCCCACCAAACCGTGTGGCTTCTATCTTTTCTCGTCATCATATATATATTTTTTTGCTTCAACCTTCAACAGTAAGCTCAAATCTTGATCGATCTCTCTCAGCAGTTACCTCTTTCAATGCAATAATTTACCATATAGTTATCGACTACTTCTCCCCAATTATTGCTTAATGCTAACCATTGCAACATCAATACGCATACACATGCAACCGTCGCCGATCCTAGCTGGGGACATGTGTCATGCTCTCTCTAGTAACCCTAAGCATATTCCCTACAACTGTGTCATGTCTACTCCAAGCCTTTTGCTCCTCTGCCTCTGTACGTCCGTGCTTCTATTTGTGCGGATGCATGCATGTACAAACACATCCATAATGTTATACATGCTTGACGTTATCTTCCCTCGTGTTAGTCGCTCCTCTTCTTCGACGTTGGCCAACTCAACGTTGTGGCTTCCTTACTAATCGTGGCGATCTCACATCTTCACTAATGTTGGTATGTCCGCTTTAGTTGTTGTCTAACGATATGGAGAATCTTTTCGCCATCACCAGCGACAACGCGTCCCTCACCATTGATGGCACGTTCCTAGCTACCCGATGGCCTCATATCTTCCATAGCCCATCTTCAACGCAAAGTTTCATCTCCTCTGTGCTAGGGCTTCCCCATCATCGAGCTTCTTTAGCTACTAACTTCTTCAACAACGTCGACGCTCACCACTTCTCATCGCAGCCCTTGGCTCCTTCAACACTGGATTTTCTCTTCAATGGCTTCGATGAGCAGCACGATATTGTCCTCATCTCCGTCGCTGCCTCGGCTCTTCACTTTCCTGTGGATCGATGTCTTCTTAGAGGACAAATCGATGTCATTGCACTATTTCATGGTCTCCTCCGACACCATTCGTGCTATCCTTATTGTATCTTGTATTGTTTAATCAAAATTTCAGTTATTTTTATTTTTATTCCATAGGAAGCAACAATAGAAACACGTGACCTTGAGGGCGATCGTGGTGGCTTCTTTTGAGTCTCCCTCAACACCATTCGTGTCATCCTCGTTATAACTTTTATTTTTATTCAACATTTAAGTTATTTTTATTGGAGTTCGTATACAAATCAAATCACTAAATTTATTTAATTTATTCGAAATTTTAGTTTGGAATACGTATCGAAATCAAATTGCAAGTTTTCTTTTATTTTTTTTATTCTGAATTTTAGTTCTTTTTTCCTGGAATTCGTATCTGAATCCAATTCCTAATTTTTCTTTAATTTTTATTCTGAATTACAGTTTGTGGATATCATGGGGTATGTTCATGATCTTAGGATGATGATACAATTGGCAATGGTGGCGAGGGTTTGCCGAAACACGCATTTTGGGAAAAATTCAGATGTTGTCAGGTTTTGGGCGGTTAGACCGGCCTTGTTGGTGGTTTGACTGGCCACCTCAGGTGGTCAGACCGACCTAGGGGCAGGTCAAAGGGTCGGTGGTCAGACCGGCCGTGAGCGACAGTCTGATCTGCCAAAAGAGTGATTTTTTCGTTTGGGGCTAGGCAAAAATAGAGGGTGTAGGCAAGAGAAAGGATTCTTCTGCACTTGGTCTCATAATTTTTTTGTGGTTTTGAGCCAAAAGTTCGATTCATTTTAAATTCCCACAGAAGATTCGGATTTTCAGGGAGAAAATATGGCTAAGTCCACGTGCTGGCGGTCAGACCAACCAAGCTGGGCAGTCTATGGGTGGCGGTTTGACCGATTTTGCCCTATCCGCTGGTCGGCAAGACAACGATGTTTGTGGGTTAGGTCAAATTCATGGTTTTCAATGCACATATATTGTATGATGCATTTTTGACTAATGTGTGTCAAGTTGCGAATAACTTGTGCCCGGAATCGATTTCTTGGTTTATTGTTATGCAGGAGGCTTGAGATCAACGACGGTCAACGGCGAGAATGGTTGGGACCAGGCTTGGAGTGCTGAGGTCCAGAATGATCAAGGATGCTGGGTGAAGTTATTGGACTCAAGCATGGCGCAAAATGGACAAGGATGATCGAACGGGAAGTTCGGTGTGACGGGTTGTATCAAGTAGCGTGGGGTCGGTGCAAGTGCTATGATGGTTTCGGTGGGAGTCGGATGGGAGAGACTTACCGACATAAAGAAAGCCGTTGATCAACCTACACGTGGTGAAGCATGGGATTGCTTCATGAAGATTGGACTCGGTCTTTGGAGAAGGATCGAGAAGGGGTATTTTGGTAGCTTCACCAAAATACCGCCTTGGTGCCCTTTAGCTAAACCGTGGTGTAAGACGGCATAAGGAGAGACGGTTTAGGTCAAGTGAAGATAAAGATCACGAAGAAATAGATTCGAGATCCCGGTTGGTTATCTACTTTGAGAAGCATGCGTGAGTGTAGACTCGTTTGTGTGTGGGCTTAACGGGTGTCTGTTAGGGTCTTCTCTCTAAACATAGCCTCCACTATAAAAGAGAAGCTCCAGATGTGGAGTTCTTAAGTCCTTTTAAGAGAAAAACTCTAATTTGTGATTTGTGGATTTTTGGAGTAGTTGAGGCTAGGGTTTGTGGGAGATGGATTGATTGAGTGCTCAAGGGTTGAGTTTTTGTCCTCCATGATGGAGTGGCTGTAAACCAACATCCTTCTCAAATCAATCCAAGCAAAGTTTCCTCAAGATGAGTCTTTTCTTGTTTTTGCTCTCTTTGATGGATTTTGGGATTTTGATGTTCCTTTGGTTTTCTTGTAGTTTCTTGATGTGATATTGCTTGTTGGGACATGCGGGAATACATCTAGGATCATCTTGATCTTCATCTACCTACGAGCAAGTTTTTGAATCAAAGTTTGAATCTCCTCGATTCTTATGCCTCTTTTCCCGTATCTAAGAAATTGGTGGAATCTTGACCTTGATCTTCCCGATTGTCGATTGGAATAGATTCCTGACCTTCTTGATGATGTATGGTTGAAATTTGAGGGGATTTAGACCACCGGATCAAAAGTTGTGTCGATTTATGATTTTGAAATCGTGCTGATTTTACTGCTCATCATGCGAGAGGTCAGACCGCCTATGCGAGAGGTCTGACCGGTTGGCCATCGGTCAGACCGCCCATCATCAGAGGTCTGACCGCCCAACTCTCCTATCTTTGAGTTTTTGGTGATTTTGGTTGTTTTGTCTCTAGGTTTTGATTGGATTCAATACAAGACTTCTGTTGTGCTTGTACTTTCAATCTTCATAGCTTTGATGGCTACTGGTGAGATTGGAGTTGAATCTGGTCAAGGTGAAAAAGAAGTAGTGCTCTTATTCACCCCCTCTAGTTGTCGTTTTGGTCCAACATAGTTATTTAGGGATTTTACTTTGGAATTCGTATTGAAATCAAATTGCTTATTTTATTTTATTTTTATTTAGAATTTCAATTATTTTTAGTTGTATTTCGTATACAAATCTAATTACCAATTATTGTTTAACTTTTATTCTGAATTATAATTATTGGATTTTGTATAGAAATTAAACTGCTAATTTTATTTTATTTTTATTTTGAATTTACATTCTATTGTACTTGACATGGACTCTTTTACTTAAAATTCGTTTGAAAATCAAATTGCTGATTTTATTTTGTTTTTTATTCTGAATTTTAGTTTTATTTTACTTGACACGGACTCTTTCTTTTAATCTAGACCATTATAATCTGGACCCACCATGATCGACGATGTAGATCTTTATCATTTTCTACCGATTAATGTGAGAATTTCTAGCCCTTAAGAGCGAACGTGGTAGCTTTTTTCACTCTGCTTTAATAAGATAATAAGGTAATATATAGATTTGAAGGCTCCAACTTGGTATTTTTTTAAAAAAGAGGGTCCAAATTCGAAGTGATTTTTTATTTAATCGTTTTTTAATAATATTTTAAAGTTAACCTCTCATTAAATTTATTTCCAATTCTGACCCCTTTAGTCACACTATGACCTGTGGCGTGGCCAACAGTACTATCACACCACCTATTTCGGCGTGGCCAAACCTGCCACGCAAGCCCTCGTGGGCACGTCGTGCCAACGTGGAGGGCTGGCGTGGCAGTTGTCACGCTAGATCGCATGGCGTGATGAGTTAGTTTGTCACGCCAACGCGCGTGGCGTGACGGTGCTGGCCCTTATTTGAAGGTGTTCCCAGAAAAAGAAATCTTACGTTTGTTGCATAAGATATGTGGACCATTTGGCTAGAAAGATAAAAATTTAATGCACAAGTTCACTGTCATGTACATCGTTCTTAACATTTGATTTTCCATGGACATCTGTTCCAAAAAGTTTAAACCTGATTTGAGATAGCAAGAATTGAACGGTGCTTAGTGAATGCACAATCATAGGCAGTTGATCTTTTTTCGAACCTGCGATGTTGTTAGTTTGAATGAGCAGATGGATGATTAGGCAGGCATATCCCATCCTATTGCAATGCTAGGTGGTGTTCGTCATCTCTTAGGGGTCGAAGACCATTTAGTGCCTACTTCTAGAACACACCTTTTAGACCTTTATTTTTATGTTCTTGCCTGCCTTGCTACGCCAAGAATTGAATGCCAAAAGAGAACGAGATTTGAAGTCGGCTTTACAACGTAGTTGCGAATTGAAATAAACTATATAATTAAGTTACAAATTACATGGCGCGCAGGGTTTGGTTGCGTGCATAAGGAACGACGTCATGCACGATGCAAGAAACCGAAATACACCTACGATACATATGCGCCTTTTTGGAATGGAAATAAAGTCGATTGGAACAAAGATCATTAGTTTCAGCGGCCCATCGCTCCCTTCCCCTTGTCTCCTTGCTACCCGTGACGGCGGTGGCCAATCTTGAAGTCATCTATGTCCTACGAGACGGGCTAGACGGTTGAATGCTGTTAGGATAACACAACATCATGCCAAATTAATAATTATGATGCATACTGAACATAACTTACCTCTTGGATCCGGAGTACACTCGGGCTACGGGGAGTGGTAGTACAGCCGATAATCTCACTTACAGGAGTCTTCCCCTTGTCCCCTTGCTGCCCACGGCGGCAGCGACCAGTCTCGAAGTCATCCATATCCTGTGAGACGGGCTAGACGGTTGAATGATGTTAGGATAACACAATGTCATGCCAAATTAATAATTATGATGTATATTGAACATAACTTACCTCTTAGATTCGGAGTGTGCCCGGGTGATGGGGAGCGGTAGTACGACCGACAGTCTCACTTGCAAGAGCCTTCCCCTTGTCCGCCGCTCGCTTGGCCTTGTCGTACTCATATGCTTTCTTGGGCTCGTCTGATACCTTTTCAGTTGGGTCAGAGTCGGGTACGTAAGGTGTCCATCGCTTGAAGGTCTCGGCTCGCCATGGAAAGTTCAACATGTACTTCTGCTGGATGAACACCCTACCGTACATCTCCGGGCCGTCGATCCATTGGAAGAAGTTGCATTGCATCTCCGGCTGCCATTATACGCATGTGTAATCAGGGATTTGTGGAATGGAACGTATGATATGAAAAATCTTTGGGTGTATAAGATACGCTTACGAGGTGGTGGCTACACATGTAGTACGCCCAAGCGGACATCGCCTGGTGTGTGGACTGGACGATCTTTGACAGTTCTTCACACACACATTGCGGACGTGGGAACTCTGGTAGTACTAGTGCATCCTTCATAGAATTATCCGGGTAGGGTTTAGCACTCTCGGTAAACCACTTACGCTTCTGCAGTATCCTCTTGTAGAAGCTCATCGAGTCCTCCATCTTCTTCCTCTCAATTGTGTGAACCAAGATTTGGTGTAGTGTTGGGTGTGGTTGTGAAGTGTTCTCCCCCAGGCACCTTCCACCTCTTTTTATAAGTGGATCGGTTGTACTGCTCATGGTGGAGGGAGAACGCACAAGAAACCGATGCGTGGAGTTTGTTCGATTCGGAAAAGGTAGCGTCGCAGTGTGTTGTTACTTCTATCTGAAAAGGATGCGTGGGACAGTGTGGCCATTTATGTCTGACTAGTTTGAGTCCTAGTGTGTTGTCTTTGTCGGTCTGGAAAGCTGACGTGACAGAGTGTTGTCATGTCCCTCTGAAAAGTTTGTGTGTGGTCTTTTCGATATGAAAGGTTGGCAAGGTGGAGTGTTATCATGTTGATCTGAAAAGCTGGGGAGGTAGTGTGTTGTCTTTTCAGTTTGAAAAGCTGGCTTGGTGGAGTGTTGTCATGTGAGTAGCCTGCGCAGGCAGAGTATGGTATTATCTATTTGAAAAGCTGGCGAGGTAGTGTTTTGGTTTGGGGCTTGGGCAATTCCAGAGGAGTTGCAACCCTGTCCTTACTTGTTGGTGCCAAGTCTTGTCACACCATGACTCTAGACGTGACAGGACCCCTTTGTCACGCCGTGATCCCTAGCGTGGCCTAAACGTGGCCTTATTATTGAAAGTTCATAATAAGGTTGACTATGCCAATAACGCAAAGACATTACAAAAAATCGGCCCGCAATAAATCAGGGCATCCACATAACAGTTAACAAGTACATTTTCCAACATCAGAGAAGATGCTTAATTGACAACACTGAACAACATGAATTTCAAGACAACACATTGAATCAACAAGTTAAAGATTGGCCCAACGAATTTGATAAACTTGATTCATGAATTCTAGTGCAATGTTAACAGTTCTAGATTAATAAAGAAAATGGATATTTATAGTGCAAAATACCTCCACGAAGTTCCTTATGCGGTTGTAGCTCCCCTTCGAACCCTCAGGTACCCTGAGCACCTCACCGGCCTCGTTGCTTATGCGCGCTAGCTGCCTACCCTGTGTACGGATAAACAATGTAAATTAGTTTGCCAACTGCGACATGGGAAATTAGAAGGGGCCTAAAATTTACTCACGTAGTAGGCATTATTGGGGCCTCTCCGGCTACGTGCCCGTCCGTGTGAACTCGCCGTACTTGTCCATGATATCCTTGTCGAACGAGTGACCCTCCCCTATGTCCGCCTGGGTCATGGCTGGCCACAGCTGGAGACGCGCGACGCCGTGGAGCCACCGGAGGTAGCTAACGAACTGAGGACTCCGATGAATCAGTGGCACATCCCTGGACTGATTGAACCGGTCGGCCCACTACAACACGTACGCACGGTGGTAATGGGCCCAGTCAGTGTGCCAGTACCTCCTCCTTCGGTTAATCCTGCCACGAACACAATCTAACTGTTAGCATTGGAACCGCGACCAACGATGCAAACGAACGACGAAAGGTACCCTTACCCATGAAGGTTCAGATCTATCGAGAACTCCGTTGGTGGAGAGTCCTAAACCTTCCCAAACTATCTCATCACCCGATGGGACAAGTGGTACTCCACCGCATGGACGTAGATCTGCAGTGAGAGCGTCGTCCACAAGTTGTCATCCTGTTCGCACATCGGGCTCAGGTCCATTTTGAGGACCTCATTGCGGGTATATGGCAGCCACGTGACCTGCACCAGATATATAAGACATTAGTGATGTAATCATAGTTCAAACAAGATTTGCAGCAAGCAAACTAACTTATGAAACTATACCTGGTCTTGAGTGATGACGTCGAGCTCATTCATGTATCTGAGGTACTGCGACCTCGGATGCCCAGTAGGTGGCACGATAGAGCTCCAAAGGTAGGCTACCGTCGGAAGCGACACAAGGTCGTCAAGGGGCCATGCCTGCATGGAGATGGATTCCAGTCGTATTTTTTGTTGAATGAGACTGTATATGATAAATGAAAAAAAAAATCGTACTTGCAAGGTAGCACGAGTGGGCCAACCCATGGGCAAACATTCCCACATCCACACTTGCAGGAGGTACTCTAAGTTCAAGCTTCATTAGTTTAGTTTTGGTGATTAATGACAAATATATGTGAGACTAACATGTTTGTTGACTATAATATTATTTAGTCTCATTTGGATGAAAAGGTGAAAATCATGGAGGTATGCTGTCGACATCATATTCTTATATCTTGTTGCATTCCTCGGATCCAAAATATAGGTTGAACTACACTAAAAGTTTAACTTGAATATGAGCATATATTTTTATTACACATTCGTGTATGCACACATTTATGGGGAGTTCACTCTATGTTTTGTGGTTTTACTAGTATTGATCCATATTCTTTATCCATTATATTGAGGATCTCTACTTTGAAACATATCCTTTGAGTATATAAACCTTGTGTAGTTCATATATACTCATATTGTTTTATATCCAATTATTTGCAATTGTGTAATGTGTGTGCTGAGATGTTTTCAAGGCTCAGTCCCAGAGTTTGAATGATGACATGGAAATGGCAATGCAAAGATAATAGAGGGATCATAGCTAGTAGCTTGAGGATCAATTTATGTGCCATCTTGATCAACTAGAAGTCATACATTGTATTTGTTTTTTGCTTCTGGAAAATTGTTCAGAAAAATCGGTATGACCGCAAGTAATAAGCGGCATTACCACAAGTCAGTAATGCCGAAATCAACATGGCGGTATGTATTTTCCAGAGAGCATGTTTTGGATGATCTTCCTGTATTCCCAAAATTAGTATGACCGCATGTGATGAGCGGTATTACCGCAAGTCGGTAATACCGAAATCTAGTTGGCGGTATATATTTTCCAGAGAACATGTTTTTAGGAGTGTTTCCTGAAAACTGAAAACGATATGACCGCAATTCTTCTGCAGTATTACCGCAAGTTGGTAATACCGAGTTTTACATCGTGGTACGTTATTTCCAGAGAGGGTATTCTTCTTGAACTTTTCAATCCTCTGGAAATCAGTAATACCGATCTAGCCAAGCGGTATTACCGTTGTGCGGTAGTACCGATTAATAGTTGGCGGTAGTACCGCACCTTTCTGCAACGGCTTGTTAAGAATCATTTAATGCCGATATATCTTGGTAATTAATGTCAATCACACTATGGGACTAACATTTTCCATGAGTTGGATGAATATGTTATGTTCTATGGTAATAGAGACTTTGGATGGCATCATGAGTTGATCATCATCAAGTCAAGGTTCAAGAAGAGGATGCATCATGTGTTGATGCCTATCAAGATCTCGAAGAGGTGAAAATCATGAGTTGATCATCAAGTCAAGAGAAGATCCATCATGTGTTAATGGAGGTCAAGTAAAGGATGTATCATGGGTTGATGCATATCAAGACGATGACCCAGACTTGAAGTGAAGATGTGCGTCATAAAGGTTCAAGAATATGCTCAAGGCAAATGTATGACTAGTTAGGGCTAAGGATGTGTTCCTAGTCTTTTACTGGTCTTGTGTTTGTTTGGAAGACCGGATTGCTAGTATACAATTGCTGTACTATTAAGAATGGTCTTGTCTAGTAGCTTGAGTCTCATCATATGTTGATAGCTCAATCTCGCTTGATCTAGCTCTCCGTGGCATGATGCTATTATTTGCGAATGTGTTTTGCAAATAGCTGAGGCTCATGCATTTAATCCTTGTAGCATGTGACTATACTTTGCAAATGTGTTTTGCAAATGGTTGAAGTCCATGTACCTACTCCTTGTGGCATGATTTAAGTTTGCAAATGTGTTTTTTAAATTGTTGGGATTCATACATTTTCCCTTAGCATGGTCTAAGATTGCTCGTTGGTATTTCCTTGGACTTAGACCATGGTGTTGGCTCTTTGGAGTTGTACTTTTTGATATTATCAAATGTGTTTGAGATCAATCAAATAGGTGGGCTGTGTAGCCCTCTGAATAAGCTTTCCATAGAGTCCAAGATCACTCAATTCCGACATCGGAGTCAAAAGTTATGACCTTTTTCCCGAATGTCTTCTGTGCTGAAAATTGGCATGCGGTAATACCGCATGAGATGAGTGGTATTACCACTGAGCGGTAATACTAGGTTTGTACAGCGGTATTACCATACCAAAACAAAAAACAGCTAGTTTTTTAGCATTTAATGCACCCTTTCCGACCTTTGAACAGCAAATGCGGTAATACTTGGTTTGTAGGTATTACCACAAATATTGATTCTTTGTTGATTTCTGCTCCCAACGGCTAGTTTTTGTTGTAAGGGCTATAAATACCCCCTTGGCCAGTTGAGAGACAATCTTTGGCATCCCATTTCACTCTTTTGAGCTAGTGTGAGCTTCTTCTCTCAATTGTGCATGTGTTGCACCTTGTGAGCTAGGAGAGAGGTCTCTAGTTGCATGTGTTGCATCTAGAATTGCATTCGTTGCACGTGGTGAGAGTCAAGCAAGGGGCTTGGTTTATTACTCTTGGTGTTTGCCGACACCTAGACAACATAGAGGCGTTGTGGTCCGGTGATCTTCTCAAGAAGCTTATGAGAAGGCCCGGCATGTTGTGAATGTTGGAGCTCACCTACCCGGAGCGGGAAAGAGCTACCACTAGTGGATTTGAGGTATTTAGCTTAATTTGTGGAGCTCGTCCAATTCGTTTGGGCTTACCTCAACATGGATTAGAGGAGACCGACAAGTCTCCGAACACCACGGTAAAATGTCCTTGCGTCATTGTGATTTTCTCTCTTGTGATTTACTTTGTGCAATTTACATTCTTAGAATTAAATTGCTTACATGTATTTGTATGTTTGCTATCATTATCAATAGTCTTATATTATTGGTGCACTTAGTCAAGACTAGTCGATTTAGGTTTTAATTGAGCAAAACCGAATTGATTTACAATTCCGCATAAAACTCGGTTTTAGCTAAAAGATTTTAAAAACTTTCCTATTCACCCCCTCTAGTCGGCCTCCTCGATCTTACAGGTACGCGCAACCACCGATGTTGCCGTCGGCACTCCGTGAGCGGCACACATCGCACAAGTGTCGGTACAGACAAGCTAGTGCAGCAGAACTCCAACTGTATATCCCTGCCGCTCCGAAATCAGCCAACATGGGCAAGAAAATCCAGGAGACGGTGTTGCCGGTACTGTCGAGGAAAAGGAAGGACCCGAGCAGATGCCAAATCCATGCTCGTGCGAAGTGCTGCACTGTCACCACATCTGCTTCCAGTGGGCACACGTTGAAGTTTGCACGCAACGAGGACGCAAGCACCGCAGATGGCCGATTGTCCCTTGCGTCCGCAGCCGGGTCGTCCGGTCGCACTCCTAGCCACTGTCCAACCCGGTCTCACCAACCTGCGTTGTTGATATCTCTAGCCACTGGAAGGCTGTCTATGGGGAGACCCAGAATCATACCAACATCCTACAGTGTGATGGTCATCTCGCTTGACGGTAGGTGGAACGTGTGGGTCTCCGGGTACCATCGGTCCACCAGTGCGGTAAGTGCAGTACCGTCCATGCGGTGAAGCCCATTGGTGACAATCCGTGCCAAGGCAAGGAGACCAGCATCGCGAACGTATGGCACGTAACGCTCATCCCAATCTAGAGGGGTGTGGGTCCGAGGGCAAAGTGGCTGGAGTACCTAGTAGAGAGATATGCATAGAAATAAGTGAATCAACCACACCGTCAATAAGTTGGAAGCATGATCGAACAATAGATTAGCAAATCTCACCACACCCTCGTCGGCTATGAGGTGTGCACGGTGGTCATCATCGTACTCCGAGAGGAACGTCGTGTACTGCAGGTACTGCAGCATCCTGCATTACAGGAAAGGAATTATTTAGTATACATGAGGTACAAAACAATCTAGAAAATGCAATGGAGTGAACGCAATAAATAAACAACAATAATTTTCGCACAACAAGAACATCGGTTACCTCAAGGGGGCAGAACATGTGAGCAGCGGCGCCTTATCCTGCGCGGCTGGCAATCCTTACTCACGTGCTTTGCCCTGGTGTGTTTGTGCTCACGACACTCCGTGATGAGGACATCTCTCCAATGGATGCAACCACTACTCAGCCTGTAGTTGTACAAGGACCAATTACTAGAGCATGAGCACGACAGTTAAATTATCAGGTGAATTCCTTCCTAGGAATGAATGTTTTATTAATGGAGAATGTGCTATTGCCTAAAACATGTGACCTTATTTTACTTAGGAATCTTGGAGAGGAAAAACCAAGCATTCACAACAAGAGAGACAGCAAGGGGCTGAACCACTTCACCACTTCGGTAGCAACCAATTCGACTCCACGAGATCGATTACCTTAGCTTGACATCCCACGATGCTACGCCACCTTAATTTGGTCCATGGGTTGTGTAACATTTGGGCCTAAGGAGAGGTCGCACACCCTAGGTTGGCGCCCCCACCTACCTTGGCCGCCACCCCCTCTCCTTAACTAGCAACCACCGCCCCTCTCCTCTAGTTTAGGTTTTGTTTAGATCAGTTTAGCCAATGTGTGCAAACTCTACGCTGTCTCTTGTGTCGATTAGACCAACAAATTAGTGTTACAGAACCTCAACTATCCTTGTGCGAATTTTATATCTAGCAATTTTCAGATTGCTCTTTACTTGAATTCTTGGTTGTCCTTCGATTGCTTGCAAGAATTGATCTTCGTGATCAGGTCAACCGTCGTTTTTGGCGAGGTTGATAGCGACAAGAGCGTGGTTTAGCGATTGTTGGACGGTTTGATCGAGTTTCGGTCAAGTAGCCTCGTCGTCAAAGTCACTCTCTACTAATCGAATTACCATCCACCAGAAGATCGAGACCAATCTTACATCAAGTGGTATCAGAGCACAAATTGCCCGATGAGATTTCAGTTTTAGATTTGTTTTTCATACCTATAACCAGAAAATTTCCCCACAAAAATATTTTGTTCGTCGAAAATCACCAAAAAAAAAAAGAACCGTAGTTGTACCTTTGCAATTTCGGTTTCCATTTTACCGTGTTGATTTTTCGTCCATCGTCAAGTTCTAGTTCCTGGTCTAAGTCTAGTGCCTTGATTTTAGTGTCGGGTATTGTCGTAGCAGGGCACCCAGGGGTGCGCCACACCCTAGGATCGTCGGGAATACCAGTGTGCCGTTAGGGATGCTGTGCATATGTAAACCTAATCTATATAGTGTATTTAGGCAAATGTACCTAAATTATCCTCTCTCTCTCTCTCTCTCTCTCTCTCTCTCTCTCTCGCCTATAAGGGCAAGAAGATAAATGTCCCTTCTTGCCCTCCTATAAATAAGGCCCCAAGGGCATATGTAAAGGGGACTCTCTCATTCACACACATGAGCAACACATTCATACATACATGTCTTTGGCTCCTCCATTTGGTCCTTCTCCCAAGACAAAGGGTATGGGGTACCCTCTGTACCCACTGTCTATCCTTTTAGCTACGACATGTATTGCATCTAAAAATAAAAAATGGTTAGTTCGGTTTTGGGGCTGGCGACTACTCTAGGGTTTAGCCCCTCCCCTCTCTCGGGTTGTGAATTTTTTTTGGGCTGAGTTCAGGACAGTTTTGCGCAGCGTTCACAAAAACGGTCATAACTTTTGCATACGAACTCGAATTGCGACATTCTTTGGCTCATTGGAAAGCTACTAAAAGTTATAGCCAAAAATCAATTAAGGCAGCTCTAATAGACCTCGTGAGGCTCTGAAAAAAGTGAAAACCCCAAAAAAAAGGTCGTTAGGGCCTTAAAACGGCCTCTGAAGTTTCAGCACCCGTTTTCGTTGTTCGTTCGCCGTTAGTTTGAGTTTTCCTTCATTCCAGATTGTGTAATATTTGTTTCTAGGCCTTATTTTAGTGTGCTTTAATATGTGTGCTGCTCTGAATTAAAAAAAGAGATGCACAAGTTTTTTTAAAAAAACAAATTTCAGATTTTGGCAGCATTGTTCTGTTTCAGATTTTGGGGTTCTCTTTATATAGCCCTTGTGTCGTCTAGCAATGCTTGCTTGAACTAGCTGCAAAACAGGGCACCCTCCTCCACCCCTGGCCGTGACACCCCTTCCTCAAGCCGTGGGCGCCTCGCTGCCTCCACCACTCCCTCACGTGTTCCCGATGCAAGCAAGTCTACAATGGTGCAAGCTCCAACAAAAAATGCTTCTTCAGTACCTTCCATAGGCAGATCGAGAGACGTGTAATGTCATCGTTACAAAGGATTTGAACATATGATGCATGATTTTCCAAGTCAATGAGCTCTCATTGTGAAAGATAATGGTGAATACACTTCTGCTAGCGAAATTGATGAAGATTATGCTTTGGTTACAAATAACCCTGCAGGTGATAATTTTGAAGCCGATGATGAACAAGAAGAGCATTTGAGTGTTGAAATTTTTGGTAAGTACACGAGCCTCATTGTGAAGCGTGTATTAAGTGCCCAAATGGAGAGTGTCGAACAGCATCAACACCATAATTTGTTCCAAACAAAGTTTATCATCAAAGAGCATTCATGTCGAGTCATCATTGATGGAGAGAGTTGCAACAACCTTGCTAGCACAAAGATGGTCGAGAAGCTTGGCTTGGCCACAAATCAGCACCCTCGCCCTTATTACATCTAATGGTTCAACTCCTATGATAAAGTTAAAGGTAAAAAAAAGTAGTGAGTGTATTTTTCACTTGGGTCATATCATGATTATGTTGATTGTGATGTTGTACCTATGCAAGCATGCTCATCGTTGTTAGGTCGACCTTGACAATATGATAAAGATTCAACTCATCATCGTAGAACTAATCAATATACTCTCATGCATAAGGGCAAGAAAATTGTTTTCCTTCCAATGTCTCATGAAGCTATTTTAAAAGATGAAATTGAACATGCAGAATGAGTAAATATGGAGAAAGAAAAGAGTGAAAATCAGATTGTAGCTAAAGAATGTGTCCCATCTAAAAAGAAAGAGAAAAAAACAAGTACTAGGAAGAATGAGATTAAACTGAAAGGGATTGTTCTCTTAGCTAACAAATTTGATTTGAATGAGTTGGAAGTGAATAATTCTGTTTACTATGCTCTAGTGTGCAAAGATGCTATGTTTTCACTTGAGGATCTACCTGCTTCATTGCCTCCTGCTGTCACTAACCTTTTGTAGGAATTTGTTGATGTGTTTCCTGCCGAAATACCCCCAGGGCTGCAACCTATTAGAAGAATTGAACATCAAATTATTTCGGGAGCGTCATTGCCGAACCGTGCACCATATAGGACTAATATGGAGGAGACTTAAGGAAATTCACCGTCAAGTGCAAGACTTACTTGACAAAGGGTATGTTCGCAGATGCCTTAGTCCGTGTGATGTTCCTATTCTTTTAGTTCCTAAGAAAGATGGTTTATGGCGTATGTGTGTTGATTGTAGAGCAATAAATAATATCATTGTTAGATATCGTCGTACAATTCCTAGGTTAGATGATATGCTTGATGAATTGAGCGGCTCTACTGTTTTCTCTAAAGTTGAATTACGTAGTGGATCCCACCAAATTCGAATGAAACTTGGAGATGAATGGAATACATCATTTAAAACTAAATTTGGATTGTATGAATGGTTAGTGATGCCTTTTGGTTTGACCAATGCACCTAGTACATTTATGCGATTAATGAATAAAGTTTTACGTGCTTTCATTGGCAAATTTGTGGTGGTTTACTTTTATGATATTTTGATTTACAACAAGTCACTTAATGAACATCTTGATCACTTGCGTGCTATTTTTAATACTTTGAGCGATGCACATTTGTTTGGCAACCTCGAAAAGTACACCTTTTGCACCGATCGAGTTGGTTTTCTTGGCTATGTTGTTACTACACGGGGAATTGAAGTTGATGAAGCCAAGATTGAAGCAATAAAGAGCTGGCCGACCCTGCAAACGGCCACACAAGTGCGGAGTTTTCCTGGACTTGCTGGATTCTATCGCCGCTTTGTGAAGGATTTCAACACCGCCGCCGCATCGCTCAATGAATCGACAAAAAAAGAGTTCCCTTCAAGTGGGGACAAGCACAATAAGATGCATTCAACCTTCTCAAAGAAAAGCTCACAAATGCACCATTGCTTCAACTTCCTGGCTTTGGTAAGACTGTTGAACTTAAGTGTGATGCTAGTGGAATTGGAATTGGTGGTATGTTGATACAAGAAGATAAACATGTTGCTTATTTCAGCGAGAAATTGAGTGAGCCTAGTTTGAACAATTCAACTTATGATAAAGAATTATATGCTCTAATTCAAACTTTAGAAACATGAAAACATTATTTATGGCCCAAAGAATTTGTTATACATTCTGATCATGAATCTTTGAAGCAAATTAGAAGTCAAGCTAAACTGAACAGTAGACATACACGTTGCATTCAATTTATGGAATCTTTCCTTATGTCATTAAACACAAGAAAGGGAAAGAAAATGTGATTGCTGATGCTTTGTCTCGACGGTATACAATGTTGTCTCAACTTGATTATAGAGTTTTTGGCCTAGAGACAATAAAAGAACTATACGCTTCTGATAATGAATTTAAAGATACCATGTACAATTGCAAAGATGGTAGAGGCTGGAATAAATTTGTTTTCAATGATGGATTTTTGTTTAGAGCTAACAAGCTATGCGTTCCAGCTAGCTTTGTTCATTTTTTGTTGTTACAAGAGGTGCATGGAAGAGGATTAATGGGACACTTTGGCATCAAAAAGATAGAGGACATCCTTGTTAAACACTTTTGTTGGCCACGGATGAGGCGTGATGTCGAGCGCTACGTTTTGCAATGCACTACATGCCAAAAAGCTAAGTCACGACTGAATCTACATGGCTTATGCATGCCTCTTCCTGTTCCTAGTGTTCTTTGGGAGGATATTTCTATAGATTTTGTTTTAGGATTGCCTAGGACAAAGAAGGGGATGGGTAGTATTTTTGTTGTAGTGGATAGGTTTTCTAAGATGGCGTATTTTATTTATTGTCATAAGAGCGATGATGCTACCCATGTTGTTGATTTATTCTCCAGGGAGATTGTTCGACTACATGGTGTGCCAAAAACAATTATTTTAGATCGTGATGCGAAGTTTCTGAGTCACTTTTAGAGAACACTTTGGGGGAAATTTGGGACGAAGCTGCTGTTTTCAACTCCTTGTTATCACCAAACTGATGGACAAACTGAAGTCGTCAACCGTACCTTGTCAACAATGTTGAGGGCTGTTTTGAAGAGCTTGAAGATGTGGGAAGAATGTCTACCTCATGTGGAGTTTGCTTACAATCGATCGCTGAATTCAACCACAAAGATAAGCCCTTTTCAGGTAGTATATGGCTTTAATCCTCATGCTCTAATTGATTTATTACCTCTACCATCTTCGAAAAATGTAAATTTAGATGCTAAGAAATGTACTGAAATTATTCTTAAGTTGTATGAAACTACAAAAGAAAACATAGAGCGCATGATAGACAACTATAGAGTTGCTGGAAATCAGGGTAGAACAGAATTAAGCTTTGAACCTGGTGATCTTATTTGGTTACATTTGAGAAAATAAATATTCCCTTACTTAAGAAAATCAAAGTTGATGCTTAGAGCTGATGGTCCTTTTAAAGTTCTTGAGAAGATTAATGATAATGCATATAAGATTAATTTGCCTGCAGATTTTGGGGTTAGTCCCGCATTTAACATTGCAGATTTGAAGCTGTATTTTGGAAATGAAGATGTGCTTGAGTCGAGGAAGACTCAAATTCAAGAAGAGGATGATGATGAGGACATCTCTCCTATGGATGCAACCACTACTCCTCAACCTGAAGTTGTACAAGGACCAATTACCAAAGCACGAGCACAACAGTTAAATTATCAGGTGAATTCCTTTCTATGAGTGAATGTTTTATTAACGGAGAATGTGCTACTGCCTAAAACATGTGACCTTATTTTACTTAGGAATCTTGGAGAGGAGAAACCAAGCATTCATGGCAAGAGAGACAGCAAGGGGCCGAACCACTTCACCACTTCGGCAGCAACCAATTCGACTCCACCAAACCGATTACCTTAGCTTGACATCCCACGGTACTGTGTAACCTTAATTTGGGCCATGGGCCGTGTAATATTTGGGCCCAAGGAGAGGTCGCACACCCTAGGTCGACGCCCCCGCCTGCCTTGGCCGCCGCCCCTCTTTTATACTTTAGGTTTTGTTTAGATCAGTTTAGCCCATGTCTGCAAACTCCATGTTGTCTCTTGTGTTGGTTAGACCAACAGATTCGTGTTACAAAACCTCAACTATCCTCGTGCGACTTTTATATCTAGCAATGTTCATATTGCTCTTTACTTGAATTCTTGTGTGTTCTTCGATTGCTTGCAGAAATCGACTGTCGTTCTTGGTGAGGTTGATAACGACAAGAGGGTGGTTTAGTGATTGTAGGACGATTGCCATAGGAATGAACTATGCTCAAAAGTAGTACTAAACATTCCATATATGACTATTAGCCTAATCTCATTTTGTGTGAGGGCTTGTGACTATATCTCACAAGAAATGAGCCTCCTAAGTTGATTGATATTTGGTTACTGAAACGAAGAATTGTATATAAATATGTACATTATCGTTATCTGGTATCATCAAGTGTGAGCGCATGGTGGCTTCACTATTATTTGGTAGACAGCCTTGTGCCATTGCCATGAGATTTGCACTACTCTGCTTTCTTATGGCAGAGTTAATTCTTGGTGTTTCTCTCACTTGTGTTTTATGCTGCGTGTTGCTATTATTGTGCAAGCCATGGTCGGTCTGTTTGAATGTGTCTAGTTTTTAAATCTTAATGTCTGAACGAAACCGTGCATTAAATCTTTTTGTTTGCTTTCTTCTGCTAGAGCATTTGTTCTCAATGTACTATAATGTTGCTCAAATAACAAGGACAATTGCAAAGCAACAAGTATTCAAGGCAAAGGTTCACAACCTCCAAATTCAGTGGTATAGCAAGGCAGCTATCACATTTGCACAGGTAATATTGGCGGGCAACAACACTAATGGTTAAGCATCTAAAAGATACCACCACAAAAATAGAATTTCATACCATTATACTCGACTTGGGAAGCAATCAGAAAACCAATATTTGAGCAAATATGCATACAAATAACTATTGTTCCGCAGTTAGTCACAGAACAGCCAAAGCCAAGCTGATAAAATTCTCACACACTAACATCAACCAATATTTAAGCAAATATACATACACATAGCTATTGCTCTAAGGATGTTTATCCTGTTGTAACACATTGGCTATGTGGAAGCCAAGATGATACCTAAAAGACTAACATACAACAACAATGCGGAATAATTTCAACATCATCTCCACTAATGGCATAGAAAGAACAACATCTATTAGAACGAATGCAGGAATAATCTGATTCCAACAACATATCACAAATTCCAACTATCCAAGTCTACTGAATCAATTAAGATAATTCTATTAACAGATTAATCAGGGATCACAAGCAGTTATTTAATTAACCATATCAAAGAGAAAGATATCATCCACCATCAAACTATATTTATTACAATTCAACATTTAAAGAATGAAAGACAATGACAAGTTCATATCATTGAAAATTGAATATGGTGAAGTGAATGCATTATCCGTGACTACTCCCTCTCAAGAATGCCATCTTCAATGTTTACCTAAAACAAGTAAACATGGCAAAAATAAGTCCACGACTCAGCAAGTTCAACATAACAAAATGTACCATACTTAATAAGAATATAATAGAATGAACGATAAGAAAATTTCATCACATTATAGATTTCAGATGTAGAATGGACGAATAAGAACAAGACAGTCACTTTATAGAATATGAATTTAAAACAATAGAAATCATATGAATGAATGAAATGCATGAACTCCACTTCTGCTTATACCGATATAGCGAGTGACACACCCGTCGGTGTTCACCTAGGCCCGCATTTATCAAAATGCGGGGATCCAAAGTCCGTATGAAGAACTTTTCATACGGGGATCCAAATTTGCCCAGATTGGAATGGTGGGTCTTACGTGCCCATACTGGAACTGATGGGTCTTTACATTCCACTCCCGTAGACGAAACATGAACAATGAATGAATGGAATGAATAATGAATAATAAAAGACATCATCTCATTAAACATGGATTAATGAACGTGAAAAGAACATGAAGCATTGAATCTACTCATGGATCATAGAAATAACAGTATGAACAACAAGCACTCAGCATTCACCAACAATAAAAATCACAAGGTACTTGCCTATATTGGAATAATGGGATACCACCGAACAATCATGGTTTAACAATTATGAAGAGAAACAAGGAATACCGGGATTACCCATTGCATAATCACCAATCAAGTGGAACAAAACAACAAACAAGACAAATCAATTGTACTTGCCTTTCGAACTGCGATGCGTTAGGAGGCAAGGACGAAGCCACTAATCCCGAACCCTCTCCTTCTACACAATTGAATTACTTGAATAAGAAAAAACATGACTAGGATGCTACTCGAAACACTTAGTCGCATCATTCTAAATCCAAGGTTCACATGGTCGATCTATCCAATTAACCCGACAGTTTAGTAGGACGATAACTTGGACAGCGGTACTAAACACATCATAACTTTTGGTCTGAGACTCTAAACGGAGTGAGCTCAAATCCTATGGAAAGATAAAAAAAATACCCACATTAAACTAGTTGGGTGAATCCTCTAATTCGGCCAACATATTAGGTTAACAATTAGATGAAAGTCTAATACATAATCTGCCTAGCAGAAATAGACAGCAGTAAAGAAACGATCATAATTTTTGATTGGTTTAACCAAAATCCACGATTTTGGTCATTCTGGAAAGCTAAGAACAATATATTCAAAAGTATATTTGGCATGAAGCTCAGATTTTGCCTTTAACAAAGAGTGGCACAAGGATTAAAACTACTATCAGAACCCGGCAAATAATATGGACAGTCAGATTGAAATATTCATAACTTTTATTCTACAAATCCGAATAGAGTGTTCTTTAACAATGTGGAAAGATGATAAAATTATCTATAGAACTCATTTTAGGCAACAATCCTGAATCTGATCCTAACCAAAACATATTTTAATAAACATCTTGACTGATAATTCTCGTCAGATTTTCAGTATAGCAGGAAAGATTCTATCATAACGTTTGAACCGTAGATCGGAATTAAGTGATCTTGGTGGCTACGAAAAGCTAAGAACGATTCCCACATAAATCTAGGAGGGAACCTCAAATTCGTAATCTAAACACACGAAAACCATTGCGCAATGTTCTGGACAGAACTGGTCTAATTTCAGTAGGGAACCGATCTACTAAACGTAACTAATTACGCATCTAACTTGAATCAAACTGCGAGGAAAACCACTCGTTACCCTTGAAAATCCACAGGACGGCGCTGATCAATACTCACGAGGAAGATCCCCTTTTCTCCTCCTTTCTCTTCCTCTTTTCCCTTGGCCGGCGGCACCCGAACGGTTCATCTTCCTCCCTCCTTCTTCTTGGATAGCAGCAAGTGGAGGAGATGGGTACTGTAGACAACAGGCGTGCTACAGTGCATCTAGGGTTTTTGGCTGCCCCTACTGGGCCAAGGCTATGGGCCTTTGGCCCAAGATTTAATCCCCCTTCTCGAGAAATTCCGAAATTCCATTTTAAATCTCGATAAAAGGTTTAAAATTCAATTATAGTTCTAAAGATTGAACGAGGTATTACATTCTACACCCCTTAAACAGAATTCGACCCCGAATTCTACTCGAAAGAACACCAACTGAACTTAATAACCATTAACACGTACCCGACGTTAACAACTCTGGTTAAAGCTCACGCATGCGATTTTGCAGGTCCCAACTCTCACCACACTTAGGCCATAACGTATACCAACGTCTTACACCTCAACACTCGTCTTGACCTTTATAGGTTCTCTCAACACACAGGACACAAATGTAACATCTTACTCGTTGGCTAACGGCTCTATTAAAAACTCAAGCTTTGGACCTCTCATGTACTCATTCAGCATTGGACATACCAGACGTTGCGTACCCCGTGTATGGACTCGAGACGGTTCAGCATTGGACATACCAGACGTTGCGTACCCCGTGTATGGACTCGAGACGGTCCTAGCGGTACGCCAACTTTTGAATCCCCACAACAAACGAAAACGACCCAATGTATCTTGGGCTAACCTCTCCTTTTGGTACCAAACCACACTGCACGTGCATAGCACACGGAACTCTTGTTCCACCTCTCAATCAAACTCATCACCGTAACAAGGATCAACTCCTTTAACGATGGACACACAACGAAACTCGCTTTGAACAAACTCTATTATAAACAGAGTCATCTGAAAGTAAAGGATTCTCACCGCAACCACGCGATGCCAACTCCCTACCAAAAGGGTCAAATCCAAAATCGAAGATTCATCACAAAAACCATTCCACTTTCTAATTAGGCAATTTGCAAATGAACAGCATGAAAGCTAAAGGAGAAATCACTCGAACGCCCAAATCAAATACTTCTTTTATTTTGTCTGAACTGGAAAGAATCGTACATGCCAACACAGGGCCAACTCAAATTGCGGAAGACATCAGTCAACAACACAAAGCTAAATCAAGAATCAAGAAAACGCTTCACTACTCGAGGTAACATCCTTTTTCTCAGTTTCTCTTTTATGAATAAAATTTCTCTCAAACCTTGGAATTCGAACTCATCGCATACCACACGAGCTCAACCCTCTTAATTTAACATCCTCAAATTATGCTCAAACCGGAATACATTATCCACACCTTAGTGGAGAGGCTCTATTGATCCCATCGAACACTCTAGACAACACCTTCTACTGACGAAATTAATTTGACAGAAGGCACCCAAAGCACCTCGAAATAGATCTCACGCAATCACATCACCTCAAACTTTTAAGAATAAACAACTCAGAATCTTCAGTACACACGCTCATGTACTACATCAGAAGGGTTCTATCAATGATCATTCCACTACTCAGGAAATACCAAATTCTATTTTCTCTACACATAATCATTGGGCGACCAAAGGTCTAGCATAAAAATGCAAAGCCCAAATTTAACGTCCAAGACCTTTACAACGAACTTCCCTTATGACAGATAGAGAAATCATCAGATTAAATCTCTAACATCCCCACAATTCTAACATATTCACTCAATGACATCATCAGAAATCACTCACACAATCTCGCAATACAATCCAATTGCGTTACTCTATAAAATTGATCAAGGTTTCCATACCTTTGATAATCCCCAACATCTCAACATAAACTAAGGTTCTGGAATTACACTATACCATATATTCTACTTAGTCGTAACACTATTCAGTTTTACTTCGAAGCCATACATTACCTTTGAATCAAATTTCCTCCAAGAGGTACAGGTCAAAACCAATTCATCTTCTACTACTCCAATAGCTTGGTAGCAAAATCTCACCACTACAATTACTTAACCACCACCAACAGTTGCCAATTTACGCTTTGTAAAACTTTGCAACACAAAACTGTTGATCCTTTCTCAAAAGAAAGAGGCGAACAAGGACAAGTTTCGTCACACAAGAAAACGTTGCTCCTCACAGCGAGCACGAAACCAAAAGAAATAATCTGATAACGATGATCTTGGAAAACAAAAGTTGAGTTCACAGTTGAGGGCACACATCCCTCAAAAAGGGAATAGCAAATAACAACCAATAAGAAAATGATATTGTGATTGAAACTCGACATCTCTTGTGCAGAAAGTGCAGAAAGTTTAGGCACGATTCAAATAACCACAAGTTATAAAACTTGACTCCAATTCTCAAATACTCCTAATGCACTCTTTCTTTTAACACTGAAATTAACCCTTTTGATAATAACAACACTTTGCCACAACGAACAAGATAAGTTCTTTAGTCCAAACCACAAGAACTAGTTAAGAACCAATAAAATTCTTCAACACGTCATATTTGCTCGGAACAGTTCAACTACACATGAAACATGAGATCCAAATGATCTCAATCACAAAACTTGAAACATTTTCATTTAAGGAATATCATGAAAAGCAAATAGATTAATTTCCTCTTAAAGAAATCAACATAATTTTCTTTGATTGCAACCTCACGTTGTGAACTCAGACCAAAGAGCCTTTAAGATTTAATCACACGAATCTCTTAAAAAGCAATAGGACATTCCAACACATCACTTTATTTAGAATAATTTCAGCTACCACAAACAATAGCCCAACTTGACACCATAGATTATCAATTATCTTCTTTACTTACAACCTCTCACATAACACCACAAAACCTCACAAAGGGTTTCGACACTTTCTTTTTCAAGGAAAAAGGTTCTAACCTCCAACACTCCAACTAATCCAAAAGAAATGAGCAGAGTCAAAACTTTCTTCAATGAATTTTGTAAAAGATAATTCCCAGTATCCAAAACACCAAACGGATAACCAGGTCACCTTTATCAACAAGAAAGATAGGATTCTCATGAAAGAGAACAATTTTGTAAATAACAATGTTTACAAGTAGCAAAGAGAGCTCAAAAGTCGTAAAGATATTAGTTGTTTTGAAAAACAAATAGAGACCAATGGAAACCCATACCCAACCATTTTGTTTGATTACAATCTCCGAATTAACCCCAACAAGGCAGAATTAACCCCAACAAGGCATCACAAAAAGATTTTAACACTTTCCTTCAGAAAAGAGATGCATTAAACTTCAACACTCAGAATGATCCAAAAGAAATACATAGAGCCAAAGCTTTCTCATGTTAACGAACTTGTAACAGAAAACTTTCATTATCCAAAATATCAAACGAATAAATGTGTCATTCTTTTCCAATAAGAAAGAAGGAAGAAAGAAGGAACAACCATGAAAATATCAATCTCACCACTTAACAATGATCACAAGTAGTAAAAGCAACTCAATAGTCGAAAACAATAATTGTTTTAGAGAACCATTAGAGACCTATTGAAACCCATCAACTACCATGAACCATGAATCCAAGGTAAATTCATCAACCACCACAGGACAAAAATTGGCCAAATTCAAAAAAATCAAGGAAGAGAACAACTTTCTAAAGCAACTCACGCTCAACACCTGTAACTATGGTACTCGGGGTAACTACTCCCCTAACCACATACCACGAACGGTGGTGTAACCTGGTGAATCCCAGAGCAACAACCACGACCTCAACTTCTTAACATTCGTTATCAACACGCATAACCAATATAATCAATTATGAATATACATGATCATCTCATGACAATCATAGTATAAATTCATAGATATAGAATATCATAACATATCATATATTAACAACAAGAACGATAGTACAGAAGCAATTCAATACAGTATAGCATAATGAAACATACTACTAGAAATGTGGATGCAATGGATTTCCCAAACCCCACCTACTGTGCACAGTGTGTCATTTTAATATTTTATTTACCACGGACCTAAAGCCCCCTCTGATACCAACTGTAACACCCTGGCTATGTGGAAGCCAAGATGATACCTAAAAAACTAACATACAACAACAATGCGGAATAATTTCAACATCATCTCCACTAATGGCATAGAAAGAACAACATTTATTAGAATGAATGCAGGAATAATCTGATTCCAACAACATATCACAAATTCCAACTATCCAAGTCTACTGAATCAATTAAGATAATTCTATCAACAGATTAATCAGGGATCACAAGCAGTTATTTAATCAATCATATCAAAGAGAAAGATATCATCCACCATCAAACTATATTTATTACAATTCAACATTTAACGAATGAAAGACAATGACAAGTTCATATCATTGAAAATTGAATATTGTGAAGTGAATGCATTATCCGTGACTACTCCCTCCCAAGAATGCCGTCTTCAATGTTTACCTAAAACAAGTAAACATGACAAGAATGAGTCCATGACTCAGCAAGTACAACAGAACAAAATGTATCATACTGAATAAGAATATAATAGAATGAACGATAAGAAAATTTTATCACATTATAGATTTCAAAGGTAGAATGGACGAATAAGAACAAGACAATCACTTTATAGAATATGAATTTAGAACAATTGAAATCATATAAATGAATGAAATGCATGAACTCCACTTCTGCTTATATCGGTATAGCCAGTGACACACCCGTCGGTGTTCACCTAGGCCCGCATTTATCAAAATGCGGGGATCCAAGGTCCGTATGAAGAACGTTTCATACGAGGATCCAAATTTACCCAGATTGGATTGGTGGGTCTGACGTGCCCATACTGGAATTGATGGGTCTTTACATTCCACTCCCGTGGACGAAACATGAACAATGAATGAATGGAATGAATTATGAATAATGAAAAATGAAAGACATCATCTCATTAAACATGGATTAACGAACGTGAAAAGAACATAAAGCATTGAATCTACTCATGGATCATAGAAATAACGGTATGAACAACAAGCACTCAGCATTCACCAACAATAAGAATCATAAGGTACTTGCCCATATTGGAATAATGGGATACCACCGAATAATCATGGTTTAACAATTATGAAGAGAAACAAGGAATACCGGGATTACCCATTGCATAATCACCAATCAAGTGGAACAAAACAACAAACAAGACAAATCAATTGTACTTGCCTTTCGAACTGCGATGCGTTAGGAGGCAAGGACGAAGCCACTAATCCCGAACCCTCTCCTTCTACACAATTGAATTACTTGAATAAGAAAAAACGTGACTAGGATGCTACTCGAAACACTTAGTCGCATCATTCTAAATCCAAGGTTCACATGGTCGATCTATCCAATTAACCCGACAGTTTAGTAGGACGATAACTTGGACAGTGGTACTAAACACATCATAACTTTTGGTCTGAGACTCTAAACGGAGTGAGCTCAAATCCTATGGAAAGATAACAAAAATACCCACATTAAACTAGTTGGGTGAATCCTCTAATTCGGCCAACATATTAGGTTAACAATTAGATGAAAGTCTAATACATAATCTGCCTAGCAGAAATAGACAGCAGTAAAGAAACGATCATAATTTTTGATTGATTTAACCAAAATCCACGATTCTGGTCATTCTGGAAAGCTAAGAACAATATCTTCAAAAGTCTATTTGGCATGAAGCTCATATTTTGCTTTTAACAAAGAGTGGCACGAGGTTTAAAACTACTATCAGAACCCGGCAAATAATCTGGACAGTCAGATTGAAATATTCATAACTTTTATTCTACAAATCCAAATAGAGTGTTCTTTAACAATATGGAAATATGATAAAATTATCTACAGAACTCGTTTTGGGCAACAATCCTGAATCTGATCCTAACCAAAACATATTTTAATAAACATCTTGACTGATAATTCTCATCAGATTTTCAGTACAGCAGGAAAGATTCTATCATAACTTTTGAACCGTAGATCGGAATTAAGTGATCTTAGTGGCTACGGAAAGCTAAGAATGAGTCCCACATAACTCTAGGAGATGGGAACCTCAAATTCATAATATAAAAACATGAAAACCGTCGCGCAACCTTCTGGACAAAACTGATCTAATTTCAGCAGGGAACCGATCTACTAAACGTAACCAATTACGTATCTAACATGAATCAAACAGCAAGGAAAACTGCTCGTTACCCTTGAAAAACCACATGACATCGTTGATCAATACTCACGAAGAAGATCCCCTTTTCTCCTCCTTTCTCTTCCTCTTTTCCCTTGGCCGGTGGCACCCGAACGGTTCATCTTCCTCCCTCCTTCTTCTTGGACAGCAACGAGTGGAGGAGATGGGTACTGTGGATGATGGGGTTACTGTATCTGTCTATGACACTGTAGCACAGGCGTGCTACAGTGCATCTAGGGTTTTTGGCTACCCCTAATGGGTCAAGGCTATGGGCCTTTGGCCCAAGATTTAATCACCCTTCTCTAGAAATTCTGAAATTCCATTTTAAATCCCGATAAAAGGTTTAAAATTTAATTATAATTCTAAAGATTGAATGGGGTATTACACCTGTTGGACTGGAATTGACAACAACAAAAAAGACTTTCTTCGTTTTCCTTTTTGTTCTTACTCTTAACTCCACATTGATCTCAAATAACACATTTATATACAATCACACAATCACAGTCGATGGAGTAGGCTGCGAGGACGGATTTGGAGAGGAGAGAAGACGCGCGGGAGAAAGAAACGAATTGGGGGAAACGAAGAATTGGGTGGGTGGCGGCACCTAAGTCACCACTATCGCGCCACGAGAGTTCGCGTGACACGACAGGCTTGTCACGCCATGAGTGAGGGCGTGACAACTGCCACGCATGCCCTTCACGCTGGCACGGCGTGCGGACGATGGTTTGTGTGACAGGTTTGGTCACGCCACGGGTCATGATGTGACTAAAGATATCAGAATTGAAAATAAAGTTAATGAGGGGTTAACTTCAAAATATTATTTAAAAAATAAAAAAATTCTTCAAAGTGGACTCCTGCAATTTGAGGGTTTAAATACTCCTGATGGGAGGACAGACCTCATTCACCATTCCAGTTAAGGACATTGGATTAGTTAAGACGCGCCTTAATCAAACAGCTGTGCGCAGGCAGGAACTATATCTCGCGAACCAAGATTTTGACATCTCAATGGCCAAATTTTTACAAGATGAGCTCTCGAGTCCCAACAGCGTCGATCTGAACTAACAACAGTTGAGGTGAGCCAATCGAAGTGACGCGCACACGGTGGATGCGTCGAATCGGAACATTTTGTATTGGGCTCTTGATCACGTTCGCGGGACGTCCCTAGCATCGGTGAGGAAATGGGAGGCACGAACCATTCCCTTCTCATTCCGAAGCCATCATTTGGCAGCAACTAATTGTGTCAAGGCCAATCGGAGCAAAGGAGATGAAAAATGGCTGCACGACACTGCATTTTTTTCCTTTTCCTTTTTCATTGGCTAGGCATACTGTAAAACCGATAATTAGCTAATCACCGTTACGATTTATGAATTCGTCTTACTTTGCCGAATCAGACGGCGGAACATCATTACGAGTTTTGATTAGAACATACCACAAATTTGCCCAATTTGACACTTTTGTGATCTTCTCTCATTCTTCCTCCTTATGGCCTTGGGCCATCAGTTGCTGCTCAACTTCGGCCTTTGGCCGCCAGGAGCCTCACACCATGCCACCACGCCTCTCCTTGCGGTCACCACCCATCTCCTCGTGATGCCACTAACCTAGATGGGGGTAAAAACAGGATGGGTATTTCCCACGACCGGATTCAGGAAGGCATTTTACTATATGGCTGGATCCAGGATAGGATATAGAGCAGGCAATATCCGACAATTTCGGGACGGGAACCAGATATTGGGAGGTTTGTTAGCCGGATATCTACCAAACAAGTCATCTGAAATTTGAATGTTGGCCCAACCCATCTAATTCCCCTAACCCTAACTCGAGTGAGTAGTGACTCACTGACTCGGTCACCACACTGCCCCCTCCGCTGCATCCTCCTCCGCGTTGGCCGCCATCCCCTCTCTGCATCCTCCTCCGCCCCCTCCACCGCATCCTCCTCCGCTCCTGCTCTCGTCCCCTCTCTGCATCCTCATCCAGGTTGTCGGCGTGGGAGCCGAAGGAGTCAACGAGGTCAGCGAAGAAGCGGAGGAAGACGGGGAGGGAGCAACCGTGGACGAGAGCGTCGAGCGTGTCGACGGCCATGAGGAGGCAATTGGCGAAGCAGAAGAGATCGCGTAGGACAGTCGTGGGCGTCGGCGGAGAGGGCTTCTCATCGGAGGAGGAGGGTTTGGCATTGGGAGGCGGCTGCTCTGTCTTGAGTGGCGCCGTTGGAGGAGGAGGGCTAGATGTTGTATTGTTAGTGGTGGCCGCTGGTGCTGGTGGTGTGGATTGCTCTGCTTTATGGTGTGGCGCTACTCCTTGTGGGTCCAAGAAGTGGGGGATTGGGAGGTGGAAGACCTCAACCTCGGGGCAGGCCCACTCGTCTGCGGCGTTTAGTGGTTTTGTACTGGTGTTATAATTGTGTACAGTGGTTTGGTTGATAACTTAGTATTATGGTCATGTACTCATGGTATTTGATCAAACATATATTACTTTATGTATGTGTGCACTATCCGTTTTCGACCTGTGCCCGTATCCCGTATTCGTTATCCCGAATAACTTGAATTCGTATTCGTATCCGAGAAAAATATATGGATCAAGATACCTAAAGAGCGATATCCGCCCATTCCGACCGGTTTTTACCCCTACACCCAGCGCCATCGTCTCACGTTGTCGGTTACCCTTTACTTATCTATTTCTGTCTCCACGTTGCTCAGTTGTTGACACAGCATTGCTGTGTCTCCTCTCCGGTGACCACACAATTGCCTTAACCTCTTCGTTCCGACCCGACCACCGCCATTGCGCTCCACCCCTAATCTGTTTACAAAGTCGCGTTCGTTGTCGCTCGTTGTCCTCTTAAAAAAGAGTAATTTAATTTGTGTACACCCTAATGTAAATAAATCAATAGCACACAATCGAATAAATAGGCGTATCTTTATTTCTTGCAGTCATTACGCAAATTTCCTCCTTCTCTGCCTTACAAAAGGAGAGAAAAATAAAGACCCTCCGGTAACAGTAGCAGCCGTTTCCCAATGACACTGTGTGCCACGCATGCATCCTTTTGGTGGGTCCCACGTGTCATAGGTGGAGGACGTCAGAGGCGTGGGTGAGAGACGACATGGCGACGAGGTCGACGGCGGGCGTTTGAGTTGTTCGCCACCTACCCTCCCTCCATCTCTCCAAGACTTTCCCTCCTGACGACCTCGTCATCGCCAATCCCACCGCAACCCACGATCAATTAACAAAACCCATTTGTTCTTCTTCCCTCTCCCTCCTCGGAGAGAAGGGAAGCGACTCCTCTCTCTCTCTCTCTCTCTCTCTCTCTCTCTCTCTCTCTCTCGTATCAGAGGATCTCCATCAAGGCCTCTCCGAGAACCAGAAACTCTCTCTCTCCTCCCTCGTCGTCAGAAGATCTCGAGACCAAGGATTCACCGGGGATCGATCGAGAAAGAGGTGCGTTGATTTCCCTGTGCTGTTGTATTTTACACACATACATAGCTTCCTTGTTTTCCCTTCCATCACGGAGAGAAGATGTTTCGCTGTTGCTTGGTCGATCGAGTTACGGATAAGAATCCTAGCGATATCTTTGGCTTCCTAATATAATTTCTTCGTTTTCATTTTCCTGCGTGGTTATGGATAGAGCCAGCCAACAGCAGTGTGCGACTGCATTTGACCTTGGTGTTTATGTATTCGAAAGGCGTCTCTTATGAATTGAACCAGGTTCAAAAACATGCCACCTAAGCACACGTACACTTTGGATTTTTGTTTTCTTCTGGTGTGTGGAATAGATTGCACACCCAACTATATCTCCGGCGGCTGTTGGCTGGCATGGCAGAGCCGTACTGGTCACATTCCCCCTTTTGTCCCTGTGCAATCCTCGTCTGACAAACTGCACACCCAACTATTTCTGGCACTAGGCACAGCAGAGGTTGCCGTCCGGACGAAATATCTCCGGAGCTACGCTCGTTTTGTTCGTATTTGAAATGCAGGGGTTTTCCCCCATGTTTTTCTAGGGAAATAGGACGGTTTCATATGAAATTCCTGTGAAATTCATGTGTTCCTAACAGAAACAGGTACTTCCTCGTGATGATGCGATGCATAATTAATATCCGTAAGCCTGGGACCCGTCGGAAATTTCTCCAGGGAATTAAACCGGTATAGGCTGTTTAAGGGCATCTTCAATAGTATAGTTATTGTTATCTTTTAACTATGTCACGTCAATAAAATCCTACATAGAGGAGAGAGAGTACAGGTCGTCTCTTCCTGAAGAGACTGTCGTGTACGTGAAACAAGACGTGATACATTAATGGGTTTGTCTACATAAAATTCACGTGTTTTCTCTACATAGAATTCGCATGTTTTCTCTGTAAAAAACTGTCAAATTCTGAAAGTTTATTTACAACTCCGTTATACATAAATTACAGTAAATTATTTATGTAATTTTGGTTCTTGTTCACTGTAATTATTCTTGAAAGTCTTAATAACTCATATTTTCATCACAAGATTTAAAATCTCATATGTATTTTGAGAGGTTAAGCAAAAACAAAGACAAAAAAAATTACAACTCCATTATACATAAATTATAGTAAATTATTTATGTAATTTTGGTTCTTGGTCACTGTAATTATTCTTGAAAGTCTTAATGACTCATATTTCCATCACATGATTCAAAATCTCACATGTACTTTGAGAGGTTGAGCAAAAACAAAGACAAAAAAATTATATACCAACAAAATACGGCAATGTGGTGAACCCGTTATGTTCTTCACATGTACTTTGAGAGGTTGAGTAAAAACAAAGACAAAAAATAAAATTATATATAAACAAAATACGGCAATGTGGTGAACCCGTGTAGTTCCGTGGTGAGGTAGCTCGTTGCCGGCCACCCAGACCTAGACGCAGCCAAGGTCTCCCTCGGCGTCCTTGGCGTCATCTCTCAAGTACGTACGGGCGTACGAGCTACAAAAATGCCTTTGCACTTCATACTCGTTGGTCGAGACAGTTGTACTTGTACAGCTCGTTGCTTTGGATCCATCCATCCATCCATGCGTGCACATATATACTGTAAAATATTAAGATGAATGAACAACACATCAACAACATGAATCTTATAGCATATCTAACGAACAAAAAAATGACAGTTTTTTGTTCAAAAAAACTGTCGGAAGTTAAGTAGCAATTCCCTACATTAATCGACTCTAGTTGATATGTAGGGCTGTTTCAAAGGAAAATTATAAAATATAAATGTTGGCGAGTGTGTTAGAGACTATCTATTGGAGATGTTGTCTCTAAAGATGATGTAGCATATGTTAGAGACAAGGTTATCTCTAACTATTGAAGATGCCCTAAGCATGCACCCCCTCCTTCTGTTTTTTGCTTGGATTGGGCTGACTTGTCCTGATCTCGGAGCAATCACCCGGTGGATTTTCTGTGCACGAGAATTTTTTCTTTCAAGATTGCGTCTGCTTTGTTCACCTGTTAAGCAATCAACATGCATCGCTGGTGCTACTCTGTTGTGTATGACTTGTATATAACAAGGTGTACGGAAGGGACTGTGTCCTCCAAAGCGAAGACACAGGTACACTTTCGCATACCATGACCCTACGGGTGCATTTGGTACGTGTAATATCAATATTCCACTGTAATCTAATATTCCCCTCAATCTGGTTACTGGTAAACACATTACTAGTAATCTAAGATTCCAACGTCTAGTTGATTTGAAAGAAACTATATATTAGTCTTTATCATAATTTCAAACCAGAAGGTTAACATCTATAAATTTTAAATTTTACAATTTTAAATTCCAACATTTTGAATTTCATTTTTTTATGATTCAAAAGTTCAAATTTTGGATTTTGAAAATTTAAAATTTGAGTTTTGGAATTTAAATTCTCAGTATTTGATATTCTAAAACTCAAAATTGAAATTTTAAAATTCATATTTATAAAATTTAATTCTTGGAATTTGAATATGTAAAATCTAGAATTCAAAATTTGAAAGAAAAAAATAGATTTTGAAACCCAACCTTGAAATTTTGAATTTTAAAATTTAAATTGTCTGTATTTAAGATTCCAAAATTTAGGATTCGATTTTTTTATATTTTGGTTTTGAAATTCATATTTTCAAAAACTAATTTTTAAATTCCATAATTCAGATATTCGAATATTCAAATAAATCACAATTTGGATTTTGAATTACGAAAGTTCAAAATTTGACTATGATGAATCAAAAGCATATGATAAAAACGCAATAACAAAGATTACTTTTCCTTGGTAATCTAAGATCGACACCCTTTTCTACGGAAAACAGATTTCTGGAATTGATGGCAATCTGTTTCCCCATGTAATATTAGATTTCTAGTTCAGATTCTTGGATGTTTTACCAAATAAGGTAATCTCATAGGATTACTAAAGGATTTCCAGTAATCCTCGGAGGATTCCGCCAACCAAACTGTCGGACCCCAAATTTGCAATTTAGAATCAATTGTGTCAAGCTGTGTCATTCCCTGGATCAATAGATAGCACCAGTGGCGGATCCAGGATTTATAGAATGGGTGTTCGGAGTTACAAAATGGCCCAAATCTGAAACAACGCAGGATATTTAAAAAAAAACAGAAAGCTTCCAATTTTCATTAATAGAAACCACATTCTACAGAGTTCGGAAACGAAAAGAAAAGGAAAGAAAGACATAACAGAGATGGCAGGCAACGCTGCTCATCTGAAACAGAGTTCGACCAAAGCAAACGACTTCCTTAGCACTACTACTTATTTACAACCCAGCAAAAGATAAACTACCCTTCTCCACTGAACAGAACCCACAAAGAAAGAATGGCTCAGATCTGAAACTATGCAGGATACAACAATGAAGGTTAACTTTCAGTTGGGCAACCAGTTACATATATTGCAGAAACAAATTGTAACTGAGCATCCTAATCAAGATGTTGGGGTTTCATCTATTGATTTAGGCATTATTTGTTTAAGAATTACGACTGAAAACAGGGCAAAAGTAGTAACTCTGATTAAGTCATTATTTGTAACTGAGCATCCTACTCAAGATGTTGGGGTTTCATCTATTGATTTAGGCATTATTTGTTTAAGAATCGCGACTAAAAACTGGACAAAAGTGGTTAACTCTGATTAAGTCAAATGCATATCTGGTGAACATGTGCGACAAAGAAAACAAGTTGTGACTGAAAACTGCATACTTGACGAAAGTGGCATGTTCCCTTGAAATACAGTGTTAGGATGCCAAGTATAAAAAAGTTTGTACTACCTGAAAGAAAGAGATTAAATTTGGATACATCAAGAGTAGTTGCATCTTGGGAAGACACAAGATTAAGTCGGTGGGGGTGAAAACAAACACCAACAAATTAAGGATGGGCAGATGGAAGGAGGAAGTAATCAAACAAATCGGATTGGCAATTACCAGCGAAACCAGTGAGCTTGTCGAAGCGGAGGAGTGTGGTGATGAGGAAGAAGACCGTCTGGTACCCAATCTAGCAGCAATTTACACCAACTGAGATTGAGATTCCTCTCCTCGATGGGGGAAGAAACAAGAAATCAGATGGGAAGATTGGTGTGGCAGAAGAGAGAGAGAGAGAGAGAGAGAGAGAGAGGTACTACTTGGACGACTTACGGTGACGATTGCTGTGAGGGCCAAGAAACCCCGCGCATCCATTGGATTCGCTCCTTCTTCTTCTTCCCCAGAGGAGCTCACCTGGACCATGCTGCCCTGATGCTGGCGCTGCTGCTCGCCGCACACCACAACCTCCATCCCTGGATCCGGCTCGGTGCTCGCCCCCTGCCCCGCCGCTCGCTGCACGTCCTTGTGTCGCCGCCGTTGCCATAGAGCGAGAAGGGGAGACGGGAGAGTGGAGAGGAGGATAACAGGATAGGGTTAGCTCTCGGCGTGGCGATGGGGTAGGCCTGCCCTGCGCCGGCTGTCGCTTAGGCCATGGTGGCTTGGGGCCTCGGGCCTTTGATTACGTGGGCCGCGCGGATAGAGCAAGAGAGAGTGGGTGGCCGGTGTGGCGAGCTGAAATGGAGAGGTAGAGAATCGAATACGTATTTTGAGTACATTCTTAGTATATATACCTAACAAATACTGGGTTTTTTGCCAAAAATTTTGGGTGTACATCTGTACACCCATGTCCCTATACTAGATCTGCCCCTGGATAGCACACACATATACATTCTTGGATCGTTCACATAACCATGAGAGCTCAAAGTAGGTCTTCGACCAGGTCCATTGTCACGACCAAGTCCATGACTAGGCCATGACCAGATCTTGGCCAAAGGTTGTAGTCGGGTAGGGCAGGGGACACCGGTCGGAGTCCACGACCAGGTGCCACCATGCGGCGCTAAGGAGGTAGGTCCGAGCAGCCCGAGGCGCAAACATCACTCAGTAGGAATAGTGCTAGGTGTGAACAGTGCTCGATGTGAATAGCACTCGGTATGAATAGTACTCGGTGTAAACAGTACTCTACGTGAACAGTGCAAGCCCATAGTATATTACATAACAGGCCGTGCGGCCAACCGTTTTACAAAAAGCCATGAAGGCAGCAATTCTACAAAAATCAGAGTGCAGAATCGAGGATGAGTGCGGAAGCAAAACAAGTCGTAGTGGATTCATTCACCCTTCCCACAGGCAAGCGACTGGGGTCCCGGCCTAAGCTTCACCATCTTCCCCACCATCAGGTCCAGCCTCTGAGTAGTAGTCGTAGGGGTCTTGATCGAGTGGGTTTGAAAAATTGTATCGAGCGAGCCTAAGTACACAACCGTATTCACGAGCCAACACACAATGCAGTCGTATAGATGCAGGGCTAGTCAACAGAAGTTCAGAGTTCTTTTATTTGCTGAAAGCTAAGTTTGAACTAGATTGAGTATTAGGAAATCCTGAGACTTAACATTTTTAACAAATCGGTTTCATAAAAGAGTTATCATTTGTAAAGTACTAGTGGAGGTCCAATCTCCTATACCATTGAGTGGCTCCATCCACCTAATGCCCGGGCTATCCCGTATTTACCACTGGTCCCAGACCAAGCCTTTTCAAATCCCTGGCGTCCCACCCCATCTTTCCATTTCATCCACAAACCATTTTATAAAACTGAAATCTAGTTCTAGCGAGTTCTCGGCACCGCTCTTGACCGTGAGCACGGCTATTTAGATAGTTTTCTTACTCTGCGGAGTTCGCACACTTTACCCACAAGAGATAATCATCTTGATATATAGACATGTTTCCTTAGACATGTGAATCAAGGGGAGATTACCACAAGGCCTTTACAATGCTCAACCTCAACGCAACCCCACCCGCTAAGATTTCCACCGCTCGGAGCCATGCTCCCAGGAGGCCCCCTCGTGTGTCATGTGGTTTTCCTGTGGCTTCTACCCTTGCCCACACCACACACCCACCAGTGGCGAAGCCACACTGAGGTAAACAAATTAGTTAGCCAGGTCATACCCATTATAGACTTGTGGTTGTACTGTTTTTACATGAGAGATCATTACAAGAACTCGATCCTTTATTGACTTGGGTGGTACATCCATATACCAACATCCTCTCGTGCCTCCGGTACCAGCCACTCTTACTAGCCGCCCAAGTCGAAATCAGTTTTTCAGGTTTTCTTTTGTTTTTCAAAATAACTTCTAGTGTAACATACTAGCCAAGCACCAACCTCGACTGCCCAAATCTTGTTTTTATGTTTTGAAAGATTGTTGTCGGGCGCCCAAGTCGAAATCAGTTTTTCAGGTTTTCTTTTGTTTTTCAAAATAACTTCTAGTGTAACATACTAGCCAAGCACCAACCTCGACTGCCCAAATCTTGTTTTTATGTTTTGAAAGATTGTTGTCGGGCAATTTAATGCCCGCACAACCAGGCATATAAGTAAGGCTAAGTATGACACTTAGATACATATTTATTAACTAGTATGTAAACCATTGATTCTAGGGTGACAAGGATAGTGTCCAAGTTCAATGATTGGAAGTTTATACACAATTATTATTAAGGCATTAACTATGAACTAGACCAATATAGTTGTATAAATCATATCAATGCAATTTTATAATTTAAAGCAACATAATTTGCAAAGACTGGGTGCAATATGATCAAAGTATTGACTCGCCTTGGTCGAGGTTCTGCTGATCTTGTTCTGGATCAACCGGAGGATCTTCGGTCGTCTCGACTTCTATATACGCAAAAATAACCAGAAGTCAAATAAACACAGAGGAACTCAAATTGCAATCAAACATTCAAATGAACTCCAAATGGGGTGGTTTCAATCTAGCCGAGTAGATTTTTCTTGGGTTTCGAGTCAGTTGCTAATCGGTATACGAGTTTGTTTGGAGTCGGCCTTCATCGTCAGAATCGAGCATGCATGTGTTTTTACACCTACGTGCATGGTCTTAAACCAGAAGCTTTAGACCAATGTGGTCGAAGTAATCTGATCAAAGCTATAGATCAATATGGTTGAACTAATCTGGTCGTAACTTAGTGGTCTAAACTGACTGGTCGAAGGTGTGGTCGAAAACTCAGTAGTCGAAACTGAGTTGTCGACACTCAGTGATCGAAACTGAGTGGTCAAAAGTGTGGTCGAAACACAGTGGTCAAAACTGTGGTCGAGACACAGTGGTTGAAACTGTGTGATCGAGACACAGTGGTCGAAACTGTGTGTTCGAGACACAGTGGTCGAAAATGAGTGATCGAACCGTGTGGTCGGAACACAGTGATAAAAAATGAGTCGTTGAACTGTGTGGTCGAAGATTGGTCGAAACTGTGTGCTCGAAACATAGTGGTCAAAGATGAGTGGTCGAAACACAGTGGTCAAAAATGAGTGGTTGAACTGTGTGGTCGAAACACAGTGGTCGAAAATTGGTTGAAACTGTGGTTGAAACATAGTGGTCGAAGATGAGTGGTCTAATCTGAGTGGTCAAAACACAGTTGTCAAAAATGAGTGGTTGAACTGTGTGGTCGAAACACAGTGGTTGGACTATGTAGTCAGAAGGGATTTTGAGTTCTGTACATCGTTTCAAGTACCTAGTCATAAGGGGTTTGCGACTAACTGGTCGAAAAGGTTTCGACCATCTGGTCGGAAGGGATTTCGACCATCTGGTCGAAAGAGGTTTTCGACTACATTCCAAGCGAAAGGAGGGTCGACTACCTGGTCAGAAAGAAGTTTGATTATGCGAAGTCGAAGGAGGTGCGACTACGTGTGGTCGAATGAGGTTCGACTATGCATAGTCAAAGGAAGTACAACAAGGTGTAGTCAAAGAAGATACGACTACCTATAGTCGAATGAGGTACAACTATGCGTAGTCGGAGGGGGTATGACTGGGCGTAGTTGTAAGAGGTACGGCTACATGTAGCCGAAGGAGGTACGACTACCTGTAGTCGGAAGAGGCGCGACTACGTAATCGAGGGAGTTTCGACTACGTGGTCGTAGAAGGTTCGACTGCTCGTAGTCGAAGGAGTTTCGACTACGTGGTCGTATAAGGTTCAACTGGGCGTAGTCAAAGGAGTTTCGACTACGTGGTCGTAGAAGGTTTGGTTGTGCGTAGTTGAAGAAGTTTCGACTACGTGGTCGTAGAGGGTTCGACTGCGCTTCCATGCAACAAGGGTGCATGAGCATCTGGTGGCCACTAGGAATGTACCGGTATGACGCGGAGGGGACTAGCTAGCCGGAGCTGGGCTAGCGACTATAGATAGCGACAGCGAGAGAAGCTCCATGCTACTACAGTCGCTTGAGGAAGGAGAGTAGTCTTCGATCTTCAAGATAGCTCCAGGGAAGAAGGTAGATAGTCCTGAAGAGATGTCTTGGAGTATTCCATACTGGCAGGGACGATTCGACTGCTAGGACTATTCTGGTCGGAAGGAAGGAAGAGCAAGGTCAATGGCGGCTCCTGTGAACAAAAGGGTGAAATCAAGTAAGGGGGAAAGGCCTCTTGGGTCATGGAAGGTGAGCGGACACATACAAGGAAGAGAAGCCTTACTGATGGGGGTCAATAGTGATGGCGGCTTTGCGGTGACGCTCGGCCGAATCGAACGCTCGAGCCTTACCTGGAGCTCAAGCTCACTTGAGGGAGGAAGAAAGTGGGGCTAGTACTGGTGTGGCAGAGAAGGCGATGAGGAGCTCAGGGTTGTTGTACATAATCAAGGGGGCAGAAATGTCCAAGTGCCTGCGATGTATTCGGTATGGCTTGGAAGTGGGGAGTAGCTAGTAACTTCAACTGGGTCGGCGGCACAGAGCAGACGACGTGACGGGTTGAGCGACAGCTATTAATGGCCGAGCGACAACTCACTGCTCATACTACCGAAGTCCTGCGTCTTGGCGCCCAAATAGGAAAATGAGGCCCATCGCCATTGGTTCACAAAGAGGGGTTAGCCCTACCGCACCAACTTGGACAAAGAACCGTCGAGGAACAGGAAACGAGGGAGAAGAAACAGGCTAGGGAGAATAGGAATAATAACTAGGGCAAGATCTTAGAGTGGTATCTAGTTCTGGTTTTTTTTTTTTTGTGTGATTCTCATACCACCCACGCCGGCAAGGAAATATGATGCAATCCAAATAAGTCTTGAACATGCAACCAAGAAGAACGGCATTAATTATCTCATGGAAAGTTTTAATAATCCCATATTTTTGCATTTATGAATTTTTGGGTTGTTACACAAACGCACCCTACAGGGAGACGCAGTTGCGTGGGGTTACTAAATATTGTGGGTTGGGGGCTGTGCGGGCGAAGCCTCGTGATCCGCGGTACGGACTATGAGTCCGAGTCGAATATGTAATCGAAGTATAAATATATACTATCGATCTCTTGTAACCCTAATCAGAAGGAAAAAAAACTCCTCATACAGTTGGAGTCGTCGCGATTCAGCTTCTAGGGACGTAGGCTTTGCCGAATCTCGTAAATAAATTCTTGTATCTATTGTGTGTTTGTTGTGATTGTTCTCTCGCGCAAAAAACTGTCGTCAGTTCCAACGCATTCATATTCAAAGTTTTTAAATTTGAACACTCCCTGCCACATCTAGACTTGAGGCATTCTGTACCAGTACTACTAGCACCAGTCACCACCATGTTTGACTCCGTATCAAATGGCTTTGGTGCCACTTGATCTCCTTTGAAATGGCTTTCAGTAACTTCTATACCGTTCAGGACCAGAAAGAAGTTCAGCCTAGTTAATTAGGTTAAGAAGTAGAAGTACTGTCCATGCTCCCCTGTACACAACACTCTTGAGTACTCTTAGAAAATTCACCTCGGTGACTGGACACATCACATGTGGTGACTAGTGAGAGTGTGAGACGTAGTAAAACTGATGTACTATTATTATGCATCACCATCTTCCATTAGTCGAAGATTCGGAGTGCCAGTCCATTCTGTGCTGATGTTACCACCCAACAATTGTGCAGACTGGTAGTCTGCACGAAACACTCAAACTGACTCTTCAAGCTGCCTTGTCCCAAGTCCCAATTGTGTTCCTGTAAGGACCAATCATTCGGCGTATGCCACTGTTTGTTGCTTGTTGTGTAGTAGCATTCGTAGAACACTTCAATCTGTTCAAATCAAGATTTCAAGAGAGAGGAAGGCCTAAAAAACCATGGTGTAATTAGGATAGAAGTATACAACTGGTATATGATTAGGACAAACTCGCATTAAGAACTCACTTTTACCACATTCCAGATACCTTGATTTGAGAACACGTTCGGATCAATCAAGTATGTAGCATACGCTTGGAGTCATGAGCTATCTCAGGAGTGATTATCTCCACGCAAGCTTCATATGGACGCGGGTTTAATACTATACATCACAAGTACAGATGAAGTGACGTGAAACATTAATTTCTTCTCAAACGTGCCATGGATTTTCTGCCGAGGCATGTCAACGCTCGATTTTCCTGGCCGAGCTCACGTGTTTACCGAAAGAAAACCATAGAAAAAGTAGCCAACTTAACCGGTTGTTGCTCCTCCTATGCATTGCTTTTTCGAAGATTCATTCACATAGCTTCTGATTCACCAATGGGGCCTCCAACTTCCACCAGCGAGGAGGAAGCGACCGTCGGCAAGGAGATGTCGTCGGACAGCGGGGCCTCCCAGATCGGCGTCGCCGGCGCGCTAGGCCTCTCGGTGACGTCGTCGGTGGCCATTGTCATCTGCAACAAGTACCTCATCAGCAACCTTGGCTTCTTCTTCGGTCAGTACTACTTTCAGAGTTTCAGTAGTCTACTTACTCTGTCCGACAAAAAAAATTTGTCGGGTACGCGTGCTGTTGATCTGTGCAGAAAAGTTTCTGAAATTTTTCGTGTGTTTGGGATTTGGGAATGCAGCGACGACGCTGACGAGCTGGCACCTGATGGTGACCTTCTTCACGCTGTACGTCGCGCAGCGGCTGCGCTTCTTCGAGGCGAAGCCAATCGACGCGCAGACCGTCATCTCCTTTGGACTGCTGAATGGCATCTCCATTGGCCTCCTCAACCTTTGCCTTGGCTTCAACTCAGTTGGCTTCTACCAGGCAAGCACCCTCAATTTTGCTGACCCCGATTGCTGATATTTCGTACTATTCCCATCTTCTTACTTGCGAATTTACGGTTGATTCTTGATGCAGATGACCAAGCTGGCCATTATACCCTTCACCATGCTCTTGGAAACCATCTTTCTGAGCAAGAAATTCAGGTGCTTCTCGAATTCCTTTTCATTTCAGCACATCTTTGCGCTTTTCTTGAACACACAGCTGATCATATACCAAGTTGAGTTTATGCAAAGATGAGTTCTTCTCATACTTCACAATCCTTAACCATGCAGCAAGAGCATCAAGGCCTCTCTCATGGTCCTGCTCCTGGGAGTCGGCATCGCATCGGTCACCGATCTCCAGCTCAATCTCCTCGGCTCGATCATCGCAGTCCTCACCATCGCCGCGACGTGTGTCAGCCAGATTGTATCCTTATGCTGTGTCGTCCCATGATATCAACACTGAGCTGTTACAGAGTTGCATATTTCTGTTACACCCTGAACATTCATCTGAAATTTGCATGTTCTCCTTGACCTTCACCTTGAACAAAGCTGACCAACCAAATCCAGAGGAGGCTCAAGGTGTCGTCCACCCAGCTCCTGTACCAGTCCTCGCCGTACCAATCCGCCGTGCTGCTCTTCACCGGCCCGTTCGTCGACAAGCTCCTGACGAAGCGCGACGTCTTCGCCTTCAACTACACCTTCCAAGTCGTGGTACGTATGTACGGCAGCGGCGGCAAGAAGGAATTAAACAGTCAGAGATAATGCATAGCTATGAGCCGAGCTGAACTTTGCGCGTGCGTGCAGGCGTTCATCGTGCTGTCGTGCTCGATCGCGGTGTGCGTCAACTTCAGCACGTTCCTGGTGATCGGCACGACGTCGCCGGTGACGTACCAGGTGCTGGGCCACCTCAAGACGTGCCTCATCCTCTCCTTCGGCTACGTCCTGCTCAAGGACCCCTTCACGTTCCGCAACGTCGCCGGCATCCTCGTCGCCATCTTCGGCATGGGCCTCTACTCCTTCTTCTCCGTCACCGAGAGCAGGAAGAAGACCGAGGGCAACTCGTTGCCGGTATCCACCCGTACCTGTTAAGGCATTGTGGTATCTGAAACTGAAACGGCATGAGTTTATGCCTTGTTTTTCGGAGATGACATGACACGATTGTGATCGGCATGCTTGCGCCGTTGCAGATAAGCGAGAAGGACTCGGCGCCGCTTCTCGGCGCGACGAAGAGCACGCCGTGGCAGGAGATCAAGGGGATGGAGAGCTTCGACGAAGTGCCGAGGACGGCGAAGAGCGCGTTCAGCCGGCAGGTGAACGCTTAGCTAGCTTAGGATGCATGGTAGAGCCACAGCAGAACGAAATGTGCTCAAAGATGTGGTGTATTGCCCAATGCCCAGTGCAATTCCAATACTTTTCTTTGGGATTTCTCCTACAATTAATGTTGAGTTGCCAGATGATGAGACGTATTCTTTCTTGAGCTTGCAAGGGTGATGTTACAGCGTGATACTAGGATTTCGTAGGTCCTAGAAAAATTTTAGACCATGTTTCTAACGCATCAATCTTACAAAAATTTTAGACCATGTTTGTAATAGTAGTATACATTTCCTACCGAAATTCTCCATTCCAAATGGGGTGAAGGGTTGTCCAGCATAAGCTTCACTTATTTGCCATGGTCATGCCCTTACCTACAACCCTGGAACACTATAGTTATGGGCTTCGTAGTCCATTATAACACCAATGCCAAAAATACTCTCGCAAAAAAAAGGTAAAAGGACAATTTCCCCAAATAGTCCCGGGCCAGTAGTTTAGTTTGGGCTTGGGTTGGCGATCAAGCTCCTGCGTTTCTATGGACATTGCAAAGCCTTTTTATTTTACCCGTAGGAGTGTGTTCTAGAAGATTCCTAGACGACATGAATGGCCAATTGGCCACACAATAACTTCATTTTGTCGACATCAACTGCTGCATCGCTGCGAGTGGTAGAGCGCATCTCAGTATCTGTGTTGAGGAACCGGCGTTAGTGAGTTTGGTCCGAACGATTATCTCATAGACAAATTCAGAATCGCAAGAACAATACAAGAACACAAGAACACTATAATAGATTGAACACAGAAATATGAGGGGACCCCCGTCTTCTCTTTATTGCTCTTCTCTAAACTCTTTACAATGTGCCCTCCTCCTATATATAGGCTACTGGGTGGATGAGGAACCCACCTGGGCCAGGACTCCTAGCCTGGGTCTGGTTTTTTAACACTCCCCCTTGGACACTCACCCGTCATGTTTATGTCGCATCAAAACTTCATAAAAACCCAATGGAAAAAATTTGAAGAAAGAGTACATAACATTCGTTCTGCTGCGTTGCACGAATTGCCTCGTTAAAAACCCTAGCCGGGAAACTTCAGGAAAACTCATCAAGAGAAAAAGAGTACAACTCACTCAATTTCATTCGATCTCCAGGATTTCTTCTTTAAGTACTCGATCTTTGTGATCAAGTTTCAATAATGAGTTCATGAAGATTCTCCCTCTCAATTCTGCACTTCTCTAAGTCTCACTATTCCAATTCCACGTATGCATCTTTCAAAGTAAGATTTTCACATGACTTAGTATGAAGTACTTTAATTTCGTCCATCTTTTGCAATTCATGAGCAAAGAAGAACTTGGGATTGATATGCTTTGTGAGAAAAATTTTCACATAACTCATCTGCACTTGTGCAACACAAGCTACATTATCTTTATAGATAATAGTAGGGGTTTGTGCGGCATTCAATCTACACAACTGGTGGATGTGGTGAATCATCCGTTGAAGCCAAACACATTCTCGTAAGACCTCGTACAGTGCTATGATCTTCGAATGGTTCGTCGAAATCGATACAAGACTCTGCTTAGACGATTTCCATAAAATTGCAGTTCCACCACATAGGAATACATAGCTTTTTTGTGACTTGGCTGTATACGGTTTCTACGGGTACCCGGCATCTGCATAGCCTTTCATATTTAGGTCTTAGTTCTTTCTGTAGAACAGATCAAGTTCTTTGCTTCCTTAGAGGTATCGAAAGATGTCATTCATTCCCAACCAATGCCTTTGGTATGTTATGTACTATACCTTACTAATAGATTCACGACAAATGCAATGTCCGATCTAGTACATTTTGCTAAGTATATGAGTGCTTCTATTGCACTCAAGTATGGGAATTTCGGTCCCAGGACTTCCTCCCCCTCTTCTCTAAGTCTATACGGGTCCTTGTCTTGCTGCAAAGATCTCCTGACCATTGGAACTTTCGAAGGGTATGCCTTTTCAAAACCGGACCTTTCTAACACTTTCGGAGTGTAGATTGATTGATGTACTAAAATCCCTTCAGGGGTATGCTCAAGCTGCAAGCCTAGGCAATATTTTGTTTTGCTAAAATCTTTCATTTCGAACTCCAACTCTAGGAAAGAGCTTGCTTTCTTAATATCCTTCAAGGTTTCGATGATATTCAGATCATCTTCATACACTGAGATTACACAAAATCCATCATAGGATCGTCGTATAAATACACAAAGATTATTTTCATTGTTCGTGTAGCCTTTCTTGCATAGAAAGTCGCTACAAGTAATTATGCCACATCCTGCCTGATTGTTTAAGTCCGTACAGTGACTTTCTGAGTTTCACACTGTACAGATTTCTATTTGCTCTATCTTAGTTCGGGACAGGGATACGTTCAGGTACCTTCATATAAATATCCGAATCCAATATTTCATAAATGTATGTTGTTACCACATCCATCAATTTCACTTTTAACTTCAAGTTTGCTGCTATTGAGATTAAATATCTAAAGGGTGGTTTCGCCCATGACCAGGGAATAGATTTCTTCATAATTATCTCCCGGACGTTAAGTGAAATCTTGTGCAACAAGCCTTGCTTTACTTCATTATTTTTATTTCTCTTTCGAACAAATACCCACTTATGCCCTACAAGGTATACATGGGGAGGCGAACAGCTTACAGACCCAAACACTTTTCTTTCATTCAGATATAATAATTATATTTCTATTGCCTTCTTCTAATCTTTCCAATCTGATCTTTTCTTTCATTCAGCGAGTGATACAGGCTCTGGATCAATATCGATGATTATGGTAATTTTCTTTGCAAAATCAATGTCGACATTATCTGTTGTCTTATTCATATATTCTTCCGAGGTCACAAAGTTTATAGCTATTTCTTCAATGGGTGATTATTTTAATGCTTCTACTTGCTCACCGCTGCTTCCAATTACGGGGGGAAATCCCCTTAGTGTTTCAGCACCGATGTGTGCGCACACATCCATGCTGATGTCTCCCTTCCTGAGGATGTTCAATCCTGGTATGTCTTTTCTGAAGGTTCCATACTAGTACCAGGTCTCAACTGGCTCCCCTTCTGGTTCCAGGGAACTTCGGTGATCGGCTCTGTCAAGTCCTTCTTATCCTTTTTCACCAAGCATCCCTGGTAACTTTGGATTCGAGGGGTCGGAGTTCTTGTCCTTACAGAGGCCTTAGGACGGGATTAGGGATACTTTCATCGGTATTTCAACCCTCTTTGGTGCATTGCATGCAGGCATATGCGACTCAGTCACGCTCTTGAAATAACTAAAATGGTCAGGCAGTTGATTCGCTAATGCTTGCAAATCAATTATCTTCTGGACTGCAATTGTCTTCTAGAGTTCAACTGTCTTCTATACTTCAATTATCTTCTGGACTTCACTATTTGCTTCACTAGTGCGCATGTCATGTGCATGAATTTTAATTATCTTCTGGACTTCAATTATTTTCTAGACTTCAATTATCTTCTGGACTTCTCTATTTCCCGACATTTTTATCAAGGGGTTGATTCCCCCCCCCCCTACTGATGAGAAACTAGCCTCATCTAATATACTAGCAGCGAATCGGGCAGTATGCAAATCTCTCGTCATAGGGTCCAAATACCTCATTATGGATGCTGTATCATAACCAGTGTATATCCCAGAGTTTTGGAGAAGACCCATTGCAGTTCGCTATGGTGGTGGTATAGGTATATAAACTTTGCAACCAAATCTTCAAATGTGAGAAATTTTTTATGCTGACCCTTACACTAGTTGCATATGTGAATGGATGTTATAAGCCGACGGTCTAAAATTGATGAGAGTTGCTGCGTGTAGGACTGCATGTCCCCAATATGTAGTTGGTAAATTACAATTCTTCAAAAGTGGTCGGGCAATAAATTTAATCATTTTAATTAATACCTCTGCTAGTCCATTCTGGGTGTGGACATGCGGTACGGAATGCTCAATTTTAATTCACATTGCCATACAAGAATCATGGAATGCCTTCGAAGTAAATTCTCCGGCGTTGTTCATTCTGGTGGACTTCACATGATGATCAGAAAAATTATTCTTAATTTTAATTATCTGCGAGATTAGCTTTTGCAAAAGACGTGGTTTTTCGTAGACAATAAACATATGTGCGACCATTTCGAGGAAGTATCGATGAGCACCATAAAATATCTAAATGACCTAGACAGGGGCTGTATAGGTCCATAAATGTCTCCCTAGATACAGTCCAGGAATGCAGGGACTGCATCCTTCGCTTTCAGCGCAGAAGGTCTAGTAATTAATTTCCCGGTGGTTTATGCGGGGCACACAAAATCTTTCTGATTCGAAAAATTCTTTACATTGATATTATGTCCATGTGTATTGTTAATTTTATTTCTCATCATCCTAAGACCTGGGTGGCATTATCTATCATGCTAGAGATAGAAAATGTTAAGAGCTTTTAAATACGGTTTTCAGGGTTGTATAGGCTGCAGATGCCTTAATATTAGTGTAGCATAGCCTAGTTTCAAATGAAGGAAATCGTTCTGATACCATTTTTCTACTTTCTTCACGCTTTGTAGTGAGCAGATATTCCTTACCATACTCTTCTTCAGTCTCTACATGGAAACCGTTAGCGCGAATATCCTTGAGAGTTCTAGTCGATTCTGGGTACAACAAGGCTTCTTCAGTGACCAAAATTGTGCCCATTAGGAGTATAATTGTAGCCCTTCCTGAGCCTATTAAACAAGTATCGCTGCCTACGATTGTCGTAAGACTACCAGCATTCTTATCGATCGACTAAAAGAATTTGTCGCTCTCAAGGTGGTATTCATTGTGCCGCTATCCTACTAAGCACACTTCCTCCAGAGGGCGCTACGCGCGTTCTAATATAATGTACTTTATTAATATGCAGCAGAAAGCAAGCAACACATAAATAAAACACTTCAAATATTATAACATAACTTGCTATTATAAATATGGGAATAAGTCTTGCATGACTCATCATTAAGAATTTAATGCTTTGCTCTCCTAGAGCTTACAACCATTATTCAAAGGATAAAATAATTCAATGCTTTGCTTTAATTACAAACTACAAGTTACTATAAATGATCCAAGTGCAATGAATGCACTAGGTCAAATCAGCGAAGTATTCAAAAACTTCTGCCTCAATCTGCTCCATGGCGATCTTCTCCTCTTGGGCAACTACTACCGCGGCACGCGATGTCCAAAGGAGGGATGATAGGGTCGCTATTATCGCCCACATCCATGAGTGCAACTAATGGATGTGGATCCTCCGTGTCAGCAATGACGAGGTGTGCCTCATGCTGTCCTATACCCTTCTTCTTAGACTGGAAAGAATCAATAACGTGCGACCCACGACCTTACTCTTCTTGCCCCTCTCCTTCGTGAGAGGCTTCATCAGCTTGTAGCTGATAGCATTGGCTTCATGGTCAACATTGCTACTAGGTGGCTGTGAGATGTAGTTCTTCCTTGGAACCTTACCTTAAGCTTCTGCAACATGCATGATGTCAATCAGTTCGGTGTACTCATGGTAGCTATCTTGACGATAGTTACGTGCGGATTGCACCGCATTTTGGTGAAAGGTAGAGAGAGTCTTATCAATCTTCTGCTCATCCGAGATTACATTATCACAGAGTTGAAGACTTGTATAAATTCTATACAAATTCTGGCCATGCTGAGTCAGTTCTTCGAACTTCTGGTTTGTGCTGCCAGTCATTTACATATTCATACAAAGAGTTCACAAGATTACTGCTAGTAATTTACAAAAAATGATTGCAAAATTCTTATATTGCTCTTCGAACTCCCGGTTCGTATTCCCACACTTTTCTATGCATTTTTCATGATTTGCTACTATTTTCAGTGATTAAAAGTAAGATAAACAATCATAGATAATCAAAATAGTAAATACAATAAATAAATTACATAGAAATAATAATAACAAAGTTAAACATGCTTCAAAAGTTCAAAATTATTCAAAAATTGAATTCCCGATGCCCTTTTCTGCTGGAAAATAAATTTTCAGCAAATTCTGCAATTTCCAGTGGTTAAATCGCAAAATTTCAGTTCTGAGAAAAATGTTCGCGTCATTTTTCCAATTTGTCAGGGGGTTTTCCGCAAAATTTCCTTATTCACGAAAACTTTCTCGTAATTTTCAGAATTTCGAGGGCCCTTTTTGCAAAATCTTTGGGATTTTTCCACCGCCCCCTTTTTTCCCACTTGCTGGCCCTTTTTCTTGGGCCTTCTTTCATCAGAACATCCGGCCCACACGAGGCTGGTCAAAAGTGCACTGGTAGGGTTTCCTACCGATTCCAAATAATGGCGGCTCTTCTTGTGGGGCGGAAGGGCGCTCAATCGCGACGGTCAACAAGAGGGCCGTGGCCTCGGGTGGTTTGGCGCGAGGGCCGGGAGGCAAAGCATGGCGGTGGCGGCTGGGCGCAGACCATGAGGCGGTCATGCGTGGCGGCGAGAAGGCGGTCGCGACAAGCGGGCGGCATTGCGGAGGCAATGCCCGTGTGGCGGCGGCGCACAGCGCGCTTCAAGCCAGCGGTGGGTGCGAGCATGACGGAGCAAAGGCGCGGCGACGGCGTCGCGAGCTTGAGCAGTTACCAAGGCGAGGCTACCGTGGTGGCGTGACTCCAAGCTAGCGTGTGCGGAAGGCCATCCGTGCAGCGGTCGGAGGCCGACAGCGGCTCCGGCGGCTCGTGCTCCAATGCGAGAGGGCTGGCCGACGGCTTCTCATTGATGCGGTGCGCCTGTGCGGAGGCTGTGCCGGCGGTGGAGGCGAGGCCGGCAGTGGATGTGTAGGGCCACGGTGGCACCCCCTACCTCCTTCCCCCTTTTTTTTCTCTCGGGCGATGTCATGGCCATGTGGCGTGATTGACATGGCGTGGATGCAGTCCGGCCGGTTGTGGCTCGCCCGGCAGTCATGGCGGCTGGTTGGTGTTGATTCGGGCGGCGTGGCGTTCCATGGTCAGCGATGTCCCGACTTCAAGCTCGGGCAACATGGGGGTGGGGAAGCTTCGTGCGAGCCGACTTGCAGACGGGTCAGTCTGATTTTTTTTTTCATATTGTTCATGCATATGTGTATTGTTTATGTGATGCGATTATCGTTCATACAACTACCGATCGGCTTGGCCAGCGACAATCGACATCCACATTTTCATGTGATCCACCGATCGACATTATATCAGCGACTTCAAGTCGGCTCGTGGTAGATTAGAGCAGATTTGCACTGTATGTTACAATCTAGAAAGCCAAATTTGTAGAATTGAAAAGTAATCTAGAAAAACGATTCAATCTATGAGCGTCGTTCATCGACCATTACCTTTCGATTCGAGGAGAATCGATCGTGCTGATAACGTGTTGATGAACCGTTGTTGGTGAGTCCAGTCCAAGCGATTACCTCGTAGACAAACTCAGAATCGTAAGAATAATGCAAGAATACAAGAACAGAATAATAGATTGAACACAGAGATATGAGGGGACTTCAGGCTTCTCTTTATTACTCTTCTCTAAACTCTTTACAATGTGGGGTCCCCCTCCTATATATAAGCTACTGGATTGATGAGGAGCTCACCTAGATCAGGACTCTTGATCTAGGCCCAATTTCTTAACAATTTGAACTGCCGGCACATATAAACTTCCACTATCCACGTCCAATACACGAGGGAATTCCTAGTCAGCGGGATGTTCTTCCGACTGAACTCAAAAGCAAGCGCGTAACGGTAAAGATGACAACAAGTTATCTACCAACCGATGGTTAGTCTAACCAGTTTATACCAGTTCAATGATTGTGCTTTGCATCCGACATAAAAAATATCGTATTTAACTCAAAATGTCAAGTGTAATTGCACTTTGTGTAAGCCATCACTTCTGTCATGGCACTTGGCCGAGCTCCGTCCTAGCACATGTTCACTCTTTCGCTGCCATATTCGACGTCCTCGGCTCTACTGCTGCGGTACCCCACATCCCGCCTCTGCCTCATGTTCGATCTTTTGGACACCCTCGGCTCCACCACTGTAGCACCTCATGTTCTGTCTTCGCCCTATGCTCGATCTACTTCGCACTATGGGCCACGCCACTACGCTCGTCCTGCAACGCTGTCATCGCGTCAGCTCTGCCGAGACTGGAAGACATCACTACGGGAGAACGCAGATTTGCCGAGTGCCGCTTTTTAGAGTGCCAAAAATCGGCACTCGCGAAGGCCACTCTTTGCCGAAAGTGCCGGCCGTGGCACTCGGCAAAGTCTAGCACTCGACAAAGAGTGGCTTTGCCGAGTGCCTCAGAGTGCCCGCACTTTCGACAAAGGGCGACACTCGGCAAAAGCCCTCTTTGCCGAGTGCAACACTCAACAAAGAGTGCACTCGGCAAAAAAAATGACCCTTGACGGCCGAGCCCGCCCATGCGCCACAAATTTTTTAAAAAATTTTTGCCGAGTGCCAATTCCACCACTCGGTAAAGATCCTTCTTTCGAGTGCCACTCTGCACTCTCGACAAGGATTTTGCCGAGTGCCGTGCGCTTGCACTCGACAAATTTTTTTTTTTGTTTTTTGACCCATTTTTTTGTGAGGCCTTCCCACATTATTTAAAACTCCATGTTCAAATTTGGGACAATTTTGACTTTTTTGCTATATTTCGTTAGTTTTTTTGTTTCGTTGAATTTTATGGAATATTTCAAATTTGAACTGCAGTGCATGAAATAATCGAATTTGGTCGTTCAAAAATGATATTCATGATATTTGGTGTATGTTGAGGCCGTATCCGTGAACTCACATGAAATTTCGAGCATCTTGTTGACGTAACATGACGAGGTACCGCGAGAAAAGTGTATTTAAATTATATAAAATCCGAACGAAGTCCGAAAATGACGAAACTTGTCGGGGCGTCGTGTTATCGCATGTAGAGTCTATGGTAAAAAATTGAGAAGGTTTTGAGCAAGTTGCGACGTCGGATGCCTAAAACCCAGACATCTTCACATGTGGTTCTGTAGTAGTGGGTTTTAGGCACCCACTACTACAGAACAGACCTTTGGTCGAACTGCCAAATGGGCAATAGTCTCGGAGAAAATTGCGTCCCCGACCAAAGATCTTTAGTCCCGTTGGTAACACCAACCGACTAAAAGTCCCCGCCCAACGGCTCGGTGGCGAGCTTTTGCGAGGAGGACATTTAGTCGGTTGGTGTTACCAATCGACTAATGTTAACCTTTAGTCCTGGTTGGTACTACAATCCGGGACTAAATCTTTAGTCCCGGATTGTAGTACCAACCTGACTAGGTTGAGATTTAGTCCCTGGTTGGTAACACCAACCGACTAAATGTCCTTCTATTTAAACTCCTGCTTAAATCACACAGAGCGGAACGCTGCTGTCACCGCCGACACGCCTTGCCGCCATTGTCACCACCGGCCGAGCTGCTCATTCACTCAACCGTATTCACCGGCGTGTTCATGGTAAGCTCCTCGATGCTAACCCCGCCGTCCATTATGAAAAATATGAAATGTGAAATTTGAATAATTTTTATATGTTATAAAATTGCCAATTAATTCATAAATGGAACTTTCATGATTTTTGTAGGCCACAATAAATTTCCAAAAATCATGAAATTTGTTTTTCCACTAAGTTACACTGTGAACAGTCCATATAAAAATTTTAAGACTATTTGGACAAAGTTGAATTTATACCTATTTTATGCTTATTTATTTAATTATTATTCCATGAATTTTGTAGGCTAAATTAATGATCCAAAAATTCTGAAAATTGTTTTGCCAACTAATTAGGCTATGAACTATCTGTACAAAAAATTTGGGATCAATCTGAAGACTTTTATTTTTCACCTTATTTAATAATTATTTAAATAAATGAAAAATGACTTTTACATGTGTTAGTTAGGTTAAGCTTTGAGGGTGTTTGATGAGATAAGTCTTATCTTATCAGATCCAACCTCTTGGGTAAAAATAATAAATATTAATTTTGTTTTAATAAATAAGTTTAATATTTAATTATTAAGTAATTAGTTAATCTCTTAATTAGCTTAATCACTTAGTTATTGTTTGCCTTTTGGATTGATTGTTGACCTAGGGTCATTCACCCTTAATGACTTTGGGCAATTTAGTTAATTATTAATTATCATTTAACTTGATGTCCCTTCTCCTTAAGCTTGCTGTTTTGCTAAATCACAGAGCTGGAACGCCGTCGTCGCCGCCGACACTCATGTTTCCGGCAAGGCGAAGCTCCTAGTGCAAACGTCACAAATAGTGCTGATTCTTTGAAAATTCAAAATAAATTATCTTAATTTCAAAAATTCTAAAATTTTTGGGTAGCCTCTATCATGTGTACTATCCGGGAAAAATTTGAAACTTGAAATTTAATTATGTGATATGTCATATAATGCGATTTATGACACGCCATTGGATGTACAATGCCGATCGCCACTCCAAAGAGTTCATTGATGGCGTGCATTATTTCTTAAGAGTGGCCGAGGCAAACAAGCGGGATGGTTTCATGTCTTTGTCCATGTGCCCCTGTAAGAATTTGAAGGAATATTCGCTCAAGGAGTCTTCACTCACACTTGTTGAAGTCGGGTTTTATGCCAAACTATATTTGTTGGACCAAGCACGGAGAAACCAGGTTATAATGGAAGAAGGTGAAGAAGAACAATTGGACCCTAACGACATTATTGCTCAATACGGTGACTTCGATGATACCGCAATGGGCGAAGTCAAGAAGAGGCAAAGCGTAAGACACACTCGTGAAGATGATGCTCTTGGTGATGTCATTCGTGATGCACAAAGAGATTGCGAAAGTGAAAAGGAGAAGGCTAAGTTTGACCGCATGCTAGAGGATCACAAGAAATTACTATACCCGTCCGTAGAAGATGGGCAAAAAAGTTGGGTACAACATCGAGTTGCTACAATGGAAGGCATGAGAATGGTGTATCCGACAAGGCATTTGGGCAATTATCAAGATCCAAAAAGATGCTTCCAAGTCTAACGAATTGCCCGCCACTACGCATTTAAGCAAAACAGTCGTCGCCTTTGGGATTAGAAATCCGTAAGATACATGCATGTCCTAATGATCGCATCCTGTATCGTGGCAAGGACTACGAGAATTTGGATGAATGCCCCGTATGCAAAGCGTCGCGTATAAGATCAGCGAGATGACCTGGCGATGTTGAGGGCGAAGAACGCCCCAGAAGAAAATCCTCGCCAAGGTTATGTGGTATGCTCCTATAATACCACGCTGAAACGTCTGTTCATAAACAAGGACCATACAAAGTTGTCGCGATGGCACAAAGAAGACCGTAAGGTAGACAACATGTTGAGACACCTGCCGATGGGTCCCATGGAGAGCAATAGATGAGAATTCCGGAGTTTGCAGATGACGAAGAAACCTAAGGTTCGCTTAAGTACGGATGGTATGAATCCTTTTGGGGACCGTGAGCACTAGTCATAGCACTTGGCCTGTTACTCTATGTATCTACAACCTTCCTCGATGGTTATGCATGAAGCGGAAGTTCATTATGATGCCGGTGCTCATCCAAGGCCCGAGGCAACCCGGCAACGACATCGATGTCTACCGAGGCCATTAGTTGAGGAACTCCTGCTTTTATGGAGCAAACCAGTGTACGTGTGTGGGATGAGTACAAACAGAACACTTCGACCATGCGAGCATTGTTGTTCGTAATAATCAATGATTGGCCCGCTCTAAGTAATCTTTCGGAGACGCACAAACAAGGGATACAATGCATGCACACAATGTTTTGATGACATTGACAAGATATATTTGAAAAATGTCGAAAGGTCGTGTACCTTGGCCATCGCTGCTTTTCTTCCTATGAATCACCAACTAAGAAAGAAAGGCAAGCATTTTAACGGTAAGGCGTAACACCAACCAAGCCTCGCGAACCTAACCGGGAGGATGTACTTGATATGGTCAAGGATGTGCAAGTAGTCTTTGGAAAGGGACAAGGCAAATAACCTGTTCGAAGATGCTAAGGACACGCACCCATGTGGAAGAAGAAGTCCATATTTTGGGAGCTACCCTATTGGCAAGTCCTAGAGGTCCGCAACGCGATCGATGTGATGCACCGACAAAGAATCTTTGTGTGAACTGCTAGGATTCATGGATGTGTATGGAAAGTCTAAGGATTCACTCGAAGCACGCACAGACTTGCAACGCATGAAAGAACGAGACAACTCGCATCCAGAGAAGATGACGATGGACGCCATTACTTAAGACCTGCTAGCTTCACTCTTAGCAAAGAAGAGAAGGAAAGCATGTTTGAATGCCTAAACAGCATCAAGGTCCCATCTTGATTCTCCTCCAATATAAAGCGTATAATAAATGTGCCAGAGAAGAAATTCCTACACTTAAAGTCCCATGATCGCCACGTGCTTTATGACGCAATTGCTTCCGTTGCTTTTAAGAGGAATTCTACCTCCACATGTACGTCTGGCCACCGTGAAGCTATGTGCATTCCTCAATGCAATTTCTCAGAAGGCAATCAATCCAATGGAACTAGCTACTCTACAGAATGATGTGGTTCAATGTTTTGTCAGCTTTGAGTTGGTGTTCCCTCCATCCTTCTTTAATATCATGACAGACCCAAATGGAAAGAGGCAAACATATTATGGCGCATAGAGGAGATTTGGGAACTAGACTACGACCTAATTTTAAAGTCCCTTTGTTCCAAAGCCAATGGGTGAAGATGACCTGAGGCGGGGTAACAATCGACAAGGAGTATGGAATGACAACAAGGACCTCAACAATATTGGGTACAAAGACGAACAATTAGTCTCTTCTCACGATGTGAATCAGTGTTCTATGTGAAAGACATGTCTACAAAACCCAAGAGAGGGAAAACGACGACAAATCAACCAATGAGCTAAAACGCCACATAGTTCTTTCAGGAAAAGAAACATCGTGGGAATTGAGGACAAGTCGACAAGTCAAGATTATGAAAGGGATGACCAATCCCGCCCTTCAGTGTGACCAAAGACCCAAGCATCTGCTAAATGCCGAGGACACTCCATGGTTACGGCATGATCATAACCAAGGGTCATACGTCAAGAAGAAGTTCACCATCGTGCCGCTGATATATAGTGATGTTTAATAAATAGTGTGTATTAGAGATTTTATGTAATAATTGTAACTTCAGATGTTTCTATCATATTTTTCTTGTTTTTATCGCTTCAAATGAAATTCCTATTCGATAAAGGACACATGTACCTCTGTGAAGCATGTCTTCTCCACCGTGTAAAAATGACTTGAAATTTTTTAGCAAGTATTTATGCCTTCAAATGAAATTCCTACTTGTGGTTTGAGCCCTTCATTTTGTTTATAGTTGGCTCTTCACTTCCTAGCTTGTGGTCACTATAAAAGTCGTTTGAAATGTCAATAAGATAAAAGGAAATGCAACTATTATTTTAAAAAAATTTATGCCTAGTATTTAATTTACTATGCATTTAACAAGAATTAGCATATTTATACAAATAAACTTAATACAAAACCCAAACTCGGAAAACTGTGGCGGAATCAATAGTGGGGACCTTTAGTCCCGGTCAGACATCTGCTTGACTAAAGGTCACACACTGACTAAAGGTTCTCTCGAAAATATGTCCCAATAAGAAACCTTTAGTCCCGTCCGTGGCACCACCTGGGACTAAAGGTCCAAATTTAGTCCCGGTCCAGACACGCCTTGGGACTAAAGGTCACACATCCCGGACTAAAGGTTCTCTCGAAAATATGTCCTCACAAGAAAACCGTTAGTCCCGGCCGTGGCACCACCCGGACTAGGTTCAACCTTTAGTCCCGTCCCCAGATACACACCCGGACTAAAGGTCTTTACTCCCTGTTAGTACACCGCCCGACTAAAGGTCCCTCAAGATTTAAGCAACAAGGGCTTCTTCCTTCTTCCACCCCTTCCGCCTCTCCTCGCTCTCCTCCAAGGCTTAATTCGTCGGCTCCAGCTTCGTCGCCCGGCCTCCTCCTTCCTCCGTGGCGCCCCACTCCGCCACCACCTCCTCCTCCTCCTCCACTCAGCTCCCAGCCTCCTCCGCCGCTCCAGCTCGCCTCCTCCTCCCTCCTCCCGCTCAGCTCGCCCGCTCCTCCCTCCTTCGGCCGGATCCGGCCTTGACTCAAGCCCGGCCACCACCGCCTGAGTCAGACCTCCTCCACGGTGAGCTCCTCATCTCTCGCCAAGCGCCAAGACTCGCCTCGGCCTCGGTCTCGCCGCCCCATCGCTGCCCGCTCCCCTCGGTCCTCGGCTCCTCGCTTGACCACCGGCGCCGATCCGCCCACAACGCCCGACTCCCTCAATCCTCCCGGAGGTAATTTTTATCCACTATGTTTTGTCAGTTTGTTTTGGGCAACTTGGTACAGCTTAGATGAGTTAATTTATTGTGAAGGAAAGAAGAAAATGATGGTCATCTCTCCATGTTCCTAATCATTGATCAAAGTTCATGTTCCTTCAGTTAAAGAATCCCTTGCAAGTTGCTTCATTATGACTTGTCTTTTGAAGCAATGAGCAACCAAAGTTTTTTACTATCGATGAATGCAAAATGCTAATGATAAGAAGCATAAAGCGATAAGGTGATATGGGATCTTGTGGCAAGATGTTTTTGTGGTCGCTAAGTAGATGAAAAAATAACCGATGGTCCTTGTCAAAGTAGTTTGGCATGATAACTCCTTGAAAAACATTCATAGCTATCAAAGGAAAAAGTTGTTTGGTTGGAGTTTTGTCAAATGTAATGATGTTGACAATGTAGATAGAGGTCTGCTTTCTACCTTTCATCACATAGTTTGAGCATACTTGATAAAGGAGAAGATAACAATTGTGACCTCTGTGGTGCAATCGAGATGTTCTATTCAAATGTTTCATAAAAACTACCAGATTAGAAGGGCTTGTGCTTTGTTCCGTGGATCGGGTTCTAAACGGACAAATTATGTTGTGTTTTGTACTATATACACCCACTATTAAATTTCATCCTAAACTATGTCATTCTAGGTAAAATTATGATTTAATCGTCTTTGCCAACTAATACAACATTGTTATATTTTGGTTATTCCGTTAGGATTTATAGGTCTAAATATTCATATGAATGCGAAAGGATTTATATGAAGTGAACGAGATAAGATTGCGTGGGTTATTTGATGATTTTTTATGGCGAATGGCAATTATTTTATGGTTAAAAGTTTCAATTGCATGAAAATTCGGAATGTTGCTCGCATATCTAGCTTGGTAGTACATATCTAGTCCTCGCAGACCCTTAGTCGCTTTAAATGCATATCGGTGGCCCTCGTCACACCGATGCTCCGCATGTAAACTTGGCGGATCGGGTGATTTCGAGTTGTGGGTAAGCCTCAATTCATTGCATTCATTGCATTCATTGGACATTCTTCAAATAAAATAATGGATACCTCGTGTCTTTATGCAGACTTCTTCAGATGCCACCGGGCAGAGGTAAGGGCGTATCGTGGCTTACGCTTCGTAAAAAGGCGTGTCTCGGACTTGTATTACGAGGTTCGCCTCGGTAGACGCTGACTACAACGCCACCTACCGTAATAGAAGAATCAACAAAACACGAGCGAGGAGACAGGCAGAGATTCCGACAAGGAGCAAGACTCTGAGTAAATAGAAAACATCTCCTGTTGATTTATTTTGAGATTAACTATGCCTAATTTGATCTTCCGATGGCTTGTAGGCGATTCTAAGTCGGTGCGCCACCCACCCCGATTGTCGGGTCGCTATAGTGGAGAAATGGTCGGACGCGGATCGCGTAAGGGCACCAGGAGAAAAGCGACCAGCGAAGGCCGATGCCAGTGCCCTCACCATCGTAAGGCGGCCGCCAAAGAAGTATGCAAAGACATATGTAAGTCTCGCACCATTTGTCTAATCTAGCCGCTCAATTTCGCATGATTTCTAACCACATGTTGTTGTCTTTCTCAGCGATCGGCGCAAAGACGGTGGCAACCAATTGGCCAACTCACGGCGTTTGCTCGCCCACATGGGCCCGCAAGGTCCAACATCGAGTACAACCCGGATGCGGGCCCAGAGGCGCACACCAACTCCAGCGTTCACACCCGCCTCACTTCTTACGGAGGCGGCAAGGTCACCACGGCCGCCTACGATCCGAGGACCGAGGAGCGCTTGATCCCGAGATCGTGATGCGGGTGGGGAAGGCAAGAAGCATGGGCGGTTTCGCTTGGCGACGCGCGTCCTCAACACGGGCTCTACTCCTCCTCGAACCGCCTCGAAAGCAATGAAAGCACGAGCTCTAAGCGTGCCCATAAGCCAACCACCGACAACCTGTGGCGGCACTCTGTAAGTATTCCGCTTCATTCGTCGTTTTTGACTTTTACGTTCCTTAGCTCGCAATATTGAAACATTGGGGTCAAATGTTGCGGTGTCGAGCCGCAAAGAACTTCGGCCCAAAGAGAGGCCCGTGAAGGCGAGGCGGTTGAGCGGCCGAGCGGGAGGCCGAAAGGCCGAGGCTACAAGTCGCTGAGGCCCAACAAGAAGGTTTGCTCGAGTTCGTGCAACAACTTGGGGAGCAACAAGGTTGGCGAGATGCCACTACACCTGCTTGCACCACGCCCACCACCACAGCCTACTCCGGTGAGTATGTTTTACTTTCGTGCTCATGCTTAGTGTCAAACCTAGAGATGGCCTTCGTGCGGATTTGTTGATGTGGGCCTTCGTGCGGGTTAGTTGATGTGACGGCCTTCGTCGAATGTGGTTGTCGGCCTTCGTGCGACGTTTTTCTTGCGTGTTTTGGAAACGCCCCGCAGGAGAGTCTTGCCAAATTTTCAACTTTTCTTTAAACTCCTTACATTTTTATCTTGTCACCACGCAATATCTTCTTTTTGTGCAATGGACATCGGGCGCGCGTCGAACTGTGTCTGAGGGTCGCCGCATCGCAAGTCGGCCATTCGCACCGGACCGTCACGGGATCAAGATTTGAAGCGCTAGCGCCGTGAGCCGCTATGAGTAGTTTCTATGTATCGAACTTGTGAACTTGTGGACTATGAACTTGTGGTTTGTAATAAATTGTGGATTTCGGACAAATTTGGTCGTTTGTAATATATAAATGTGGTTTGTAATTTATTGCTGTTGAATTGTGGTTTCTATTATATATATATATATGCATTGTTGTTTAAATGGAAAAGCAAAAAACCAAAAAAAAAAAGGAATTTTAGAGGTGGCTTTGCCGAGTGCAATGACCATTGCACTCGGCAAAGAAATTTTTTTTAAAAAATAAAAAACACGCTTTGCCGAGTGCAATGACCATTGCACTCGGCAAAGAAAATTTAAAAAAAAAAAAAACACGCTTTGCCGAGTGCAATGCCCATTGCACTCGGCAAAGAAAATTTTTTAAAAATAAAACACGCTTTGCCGAGTGCAATGCCCATTGCACTCGGCAAAGAAAATTTAAAAAAAAATAAAAACACGCTTTCCGAGTCTGCCGGTGCTGTGGCACTCGGCAAAGAGGTTTAAAAAAAATAGACGGCGCCGACGGCGTCAAATCTTTGTCGAAAGTGCCAAGATCGCACTTCGGCAAAGCCTTCCGAAAGTGCCCGAATTTGGCACTCTCGAGCAAGCGCCTTTTACCGAAGGGGATTCGACGGAGGCTCTTTGTCGAGTGTTGCACTCGGCAAAAGGCTTTGCCGAGTGTAAAGTCGCTTTTGCCGAGTGCAACAGCACTCGCAAAGAGCCCGCCTCGAAGAGTGCATAGCTTCGCCGATTTAATTAAAATCGTAAATTGTTGCGGAATTGTTAGGAGAACTTATAAAGAAAAAATAAAATTGCTGGGATAAGATTGTAGTTTGTTCAGATAAAAACGTGGTTTGTTATAAGTTTGTGAGAGAAGCTAGTAAATAGAAGAGAAAATTATGTGAGAGTTCCGCTCAATACACCTTGACATATACTATAGAAAAAGACCTTGTTGCTAGTAGAGTAGGGCTAGGGGCATAGCTTGGTTATGATACTTCCCATGCCAGAGCTGCCAAATATGAAGAAAAGTAGCATACATCAATGACTAGATCGGAGATAAAAAAATCTCAAAGCACAAAAGAACAAAGGAGGAAAAAAATCCCCAATTACAATATATTTATTCCATTTACCAACGCACCAGTTCGGAGAACAGATTTATTCATATTTAGACAACAACAAAAAATACGAGATGGTCGAGGATAGGAGGGAAACCAACAGCAACAGCCTCATCGCTGTATGCGAGACCACATTTCACCTGGATCTCAGCAATCGCCTGTCGGGGGTGCTCATCCAAATGGACAACGCACTGAGGGGTGGCATCCACTTCGGCGTCCTTGTCTGATAGTCACCATACCGCCGTCGCCGACGACGCCATGCTCATTGGTGGTGGCAGGGTTGGGACTCAGGCCACGACAAGCGCGGTGGGTGATATCAATGGCTAGCATAGCAGCACATGTAAAAGATGAGCGCGAAAGTGGTAAGGGACGTGAGGTCGTAGGGGCAGGCGTGACAGGGCAAGTCAGAGAGAAAACCTTGGAGAGTCGTGGAGATGCGTGGCGAGGGGGGCGTCAACGTTTGGGAGAAGAGGGCGCGTGATTCGAGGGAGGCGGACGACACTAGGAAGGTGTTACGATACAAATAGAATAGAAATGATGTGTTTGTTAGGCCCATGTAATGGCGCCAAAATATTGAAAGGGGGGAGAAGTGAAGAACAACGACACCCACCACTAAGGAAACGAAGATAGCATCAACTCAGAAAGAGAATTTGCAAATTCCCCCTGTACATTAGCGAATTGCACAACGACTGCTGAATTTTTTTAGAAAAAAAAAACCATTCGGGGCTCTCTAATTTGAACAGGCATGTGTAATTTCCGGAGTTCGGCAAGCAATTCTCGCAAGTTATTGTGTCTAAACAAGCCATGTACAGTACGTACGCTCGTGTTGCTTCGCGGACGGTCCTAGCTTGAGGCGTCCTTCGCAGTTCGTACGTGTGCAAATTATCCAGCGAGTTGGCACGAAGATTGCCCCGTTTCCCTCTCGTAAAGCGCTTTACTCGATCTTGAGATGCCTTTTTGTGTACGGGCACTACTTTCTCTTGGCAGGTGCCGTCCAAATTCCAAGGATATACTGCTAACTTGTACAGCCGAACGACTAGCTTTTTTGTTTTTGCGTATTGTACCCAAGAACTGAAATTGATTTTTTATAGAGTGTACATAGCGGACTTACATCAACCCCCTTCCCCTCCACCGCGCGGAAATTTTTTTTTTCATATTGACACATTTTCATCTTGTATTTATAAGAATGACCATCGTGATTTTTTTTTGCCACGTACCCTATTGCCGCACGGCCACCGTATGATAACGATCCCTGCTCGTCTGCATCTGCCTACCATCCTAGAGTAGCAAGTCGCTCAACGGTTAAGCGATGTTGTTGTGCTCTGCTTCAATGCGTCTCCTTCAGTGTACAGTTTGAGAACAACGCCTTACATCTCTCTCTCTATCTTCGTCTAGTGTACCATATGAGTACAAAATTTACAATACAAATGTATGCAAAATATTTTTTTCTCTGTTGCGAATTGTGCATTTGTACATGGTATGACACCGTGAGTTGTACATGGTATGATATGTGTATTTGTATGTACAATACTTGTGTATGTGTACGTTTTCAAATTTCAAACACAAGTGGAGGAGAGAATGGTGAGATTAATGGGGAGAGAGAGGTGACGGGTCCACGTGTACTTTATTCTCCCTCGCTGGTGTCTCCAAGGTGCTCCGCTACGGTACACCATGCCACCGAGGTAAGGTGCACCTCTCTTGTTCCTCTTGTGCCTCTCTTCTTCCTCACTAAGGTGCATCGCTGCTCATGTCGTTGTCGACTCCGGTATACATCCAAATCTGGTGCTCATGGGGTGTACATCACCAGCGACGATGCTGTTGTGCTCCACTTTAGTAAATCTCCTCCAGTGTATAGTTTGAGAACAACGCCTTACATCTCTCTCTCTCCTCCATTCTACAATATGAGTACAAAATTTACAATACAAATGTTTGCAAAAAAAAAAAATTCTCTGTTGCAAATTGTGTATTTGTATATGGTATGATACCGTGAGCACATGGTATGATATGTGTATTTGTATGTACAATTCTTCTGTATGTGTACGTTTTCAAATTTCAAACACAAGTGAAGGAGGGAATAGTGAGAGTAATGGGGAGAGAGAGGTGATGGGTCTCCGTGTACTTTATTCTCCCTTATAATAAGTTCTTACGTACTCTCACATATTTCCTGTATCAAGCAAAAAAAATGCCTGCACTAATCTCGATGCATACTGTAGGGCTGAGATAGTGGGACCACTACACGCGAGTGTAGATCTGCATTTCCCGATTGCTTTGTGTGCAATCACATCGACTACTAGGAGTGCAAACGGAGCGGATACAAATGGATATCGCTCATTCTGTATTATTTTTCATATTTTTTCTCGGATTCGGAATCGAACACGGACAATGCCGAATACGAATACGAATGCGGATAGTCTCGGTCACGAATACGGAGCGAATACATGCCGAGCCGAATACGGATTGTCTCGGTCACGAATACTTATTCGGATATTGCGCGAAAATATAAACCATATATATCGCACAAATAAAGATCAATCAACAATACTACATGTCTAAAATGCAACTAGATTAGTATTTTAACAAACAAATTTAAATATATCACACAATAACATAGGCTATTTAAGCAAGTAGTAGTAACTACTAACTACTAACTAGCAAGTAGTAAGTACATGACAGGGGCTAAGTAAATAAGTGTAACTACTAACGAGCAAGTCACAAGTTCACAAAGAGATTAAATTTAACTAAGTATTAGTGACTTGATTAATCCCTATAAAAGCACGTTGTATTTACCTACAGCCCATATCAAAGAGATTATATTTAACTAAGTATTAATGGACTTGATTAAGCCCTTCTCTTTTTTTTTAAAAAAAAAGATAAGATAAGATAAGATAAGATAAAGCTCTATAAAAGCACATTGTATTTACCTATAGCCCATTGATTTGTAATAGAAGCACGGTCAAATCCATTTGCCTATATTGGACCACCTTGATCTGCATTCTTCGTAGGCAACTATATCCTACGAAAACACACAGCTAATTAAGTCACGCATATGATAAAACATGCATTAATCCAGTCTTGCAAATGACACAATTTTGACTGGTTTTGACATCTGCAATTTTCCACGGAATAAAGAAAGGTGAAAATCTGAAAATGCTATATATCTATTGAGGAAGAAAGCAAAATGTATATGCTCTACTCTTCTTGGCTTTGCACGCATCTCGACCTATTGGTTTATCTTTAAGTGTAATCTCTGAACAACATGATCACTCTTTTTGTCACAGAACGGATGACAAAGGTATAGGGAATTAGACCCAAGACAATATGCTAGAGTGCAGAAATAGTTTTGGTGCACACAAAATCAAAATTTAATAATGAACTTCCCATATCTTTTCCTTTGGTATAGAGGGAGAGTGAGAATGCAAGCCAAATTATAAGATGGACCGTATTTAGTATCTAATGTTTAACCATAGTTCAAAATATGAAAAATGCAACTAAATACATTGAATATTAGAATAAACTATACCTAATAAAAGTGTAATATAGAAAAACCACAAGTAAAAGGAATCATAATATTTTAAGCCTATGCATATCTCAAAATATTTTGTCACACTTGGTAAACTGCTCATCGATTTTTAAATCAACATTACATGTCCATTTGTCAACTAAAAAATGCAGATTCCATAACATGAAACTTGAAAGCATTATATCCCATCCCAACTTCCAATGAGTCAAAAGTTCAAGCATGAAAATTTAAACACAAGCACTCAGATGGGAAGATAGACACCCCATCCGAGTAATTGGCTAATTGTCAACAACTACACATAGAATATCCGAAATGAACAAGTAAATGGAACTAGCACGGACATAAACTTATCGGTTGAAATGAGACGATCAAGAAAATCACTCACTTTTCATTTGATTGTTCGTTCAAGAAGACCTCAAAAGCCATCCACTCAGTGGTGGGATACCAAAAATATATTTTTTAATTCAAGAAATAGAACCATAAATGTTTTAATGATGATTAAAGAAAGTAAAAAACATCCTGTTATAGTCTAGGTGCTAGTTACTTACAGTTCCAGTAGTGGATTTGGATGATAAAAATGTATTGTGGTTCAAGCTTGAAAGTCCAAAATCACAAACCTGTTTTATATCATTGGGGAGCCAGTAGACCAACACACACATTAATACGACTACGAGTTGTCAGATTTTAATTGTTAAAAGGCAAAAGAAGCACATACCTTTACATTCCAATTATTGTCAACCAGTAAGTTTGGTGATTTAAGATCCCGGTGAACAATTGTTTGTACACTAGTGTGCAGGCAATTCATGCCCTTGGCCTTAAGAGAAAACAGTCATCTGCATAAGCAAGGGCAAATAAACAAACATGACAAGAAAATATACAAGATCCATCATTACCACATCAAGGGCCATCTTAATCCTCCGCTTCTCATCAATTTGGCAAGTAGGATGGCGAAGGATCTTGTATAAGCTTCCCCTAAGCAAGGACATAACAGTCAAGTGTGAACCATCAAACATGAACCACATCCATTATAGACTTGCTTAAGACTGGAACATGAGTTACATGACATTATATTGGAGCTATGATAGATACATGCCACCTCCGAAGAACACATAGATCTTTAGATTTTATGTGAATTTGATGAACATGAGTTTTTTTTCCATTAAGTAGCATGTAGCACCTTCAGTATTACGCTCTATTTTAAAGTTAAGTTGTTGAACTTTCTATGTAGGTCTGCTAGCTAGAATTCATTCCATGTTATTTAGACAACTTTCTATGTAGGTCTGCCAGCTAGAATTCATTCCATGTTATTTGGACTCTAGGACCAGGATACTTGTAGCTTGATTCACAAACACCACAAGATTATAACCTAACTACGCAGTAAAAAATATACAAAATTGTTATACCTTGGAAGATACTCAGATAAAATAGATAAGTTTGGAGGGCGTGTAACGCCACCCATAAAGAGAACAATATTTGGATGACGCAGTTGACGCATAATCCGCACCTTGTAAAAGACAATACATGCAATTATGAAACATTGCAGCAACAATGAACTAAATATGAAAAACAAATGATACACTCAGTACAACTCTAAGATAGAAAAACATATACTTTCACCTACTTCACTTCGGAATTCGTCCAAAGCATCACCATAGAAATCTTGATCCAAGAATTTCTTTACAGCTACTTCCTACAAATAAACAAAAACTTCACTGTGTTGACAGAACCAAGTTATCCAATAAGGAAAAAGTGAAGATGCACCATGATTTGGTTTCTCGTCTTAATTATGTAGAACATTTCGTGCAAATAACATCTTGGAAGAATGGCAAAGCTCAAGATGCAAATGAAGGGAAAGAACTGCTTACTATTCCATTCCAATCAGCACAGTACACCTCTCCATATGAACCTATTGGAAAGAGGAAGAAATTCATTCAATTGTTTCCTTGCAGAGAACACAAAGATGCAAGCTCATGCAACAAATTTGCTCATAATAGTGCAATGAATTAAAAGCACATAACTGTCCATGCTAAGAAATTCACATATTGTATGACAAGTTTAAAATATGTCCCCCTAAACAAAGAGTGTGTCAATTCAACTTGTTAGTGTAAAGGGCAGTAAGGAATACATCAAAACTTGGTTGCAAATAAATACCTGTCAGTGTTTTAGAACCGAACTTACGTAAAGATTGTTTGATTCGGGGGGTCTCCTAGAATAGAATCATGCAAAGAGATTGACACGGGAATTTTTATACAGGTTCGGGCCTTCTCCAGAGAGAATAACAACCCTACTCCTGTGTGTGTATGGTATTGAGTGTATACTGAACAATCAGGGGAAAAACTAAGACTATTACAGATAGTGCTTGTATTCCTGATAGCTCGATCCTTCCTCCCTTTCTCTAGTTGCCGCCTTTTATAGTACGTGAAGGAGCGGCGATTACTCTGAGTAAGCGGCGCCTCATTACCTCTCAGAATTCGCATGTTGGTAGTAATTACCGTGTATTAATTCCTCCACGTCGCTCAATGACTATATACCGTAGATAATGGGGTATTACGTGCCATTATTCTCGTAGAATAACAACATATGATGATTGTTTGAATCCCTTAATCAATAAGACCCACTTGTCTGCAGTGTTCATTTGATTATAAGGTGGTCGTGGCTGACCTAGTCGTAGAGGAATCTCGATCGTGAGGTAGTCGTAGCAAGACTTACGACTATGGGATAGTCGTAGCATAACTTACGACTATGGGGGTGGTCGAGAAGAACTTACGACCATCCATTTGGTTCTTCCTTCATAACATTAAGGGGTACACTCGGGGTTCACATGACGTCATATTTACCTATAATAAAAATTATAGATAAAAGGTAAAATGAGGATTATTATATCCTCGCCATCTAGCCCCCACTTCAAGTGAAAGCAACTTACTTGGTAAAGGGTTCTAGATGGTCTTACGATCATGAGAGGATCAGAGAAAATAATCGAAGGAAAAACTCTTCGATTGTATACTATTTTGACCGAAATGTGCTTGGTCAAGAAAATTGCTTACGACTATCAAGTGGTCGTAAAAGCATTTCTACGATCACAAGGTGGTCAGAATATAATGATCGGAAGAAGGAACTTTCCGATTATCATTTCTTTTGGTTGAAAAGATCTAACCAAGGAAGTAATTTCGCTTGAGATGTAAACGCAAACTGAATTTCTCGAGCGGACACATCGGGAATCTCAAACGGCGCTTTAGCTTTATGCATTGAAGCGGTTCCCAGACGGTGGCGACCCTTGAATGTCACGATCCGGCTCAAGGTACGCGGTTATATATACTCACCGAGGGTAAAACCTAAGATCTTACTTTTCCCCAAATTGCTCCTCGCTGTTCCTCAAGCTCTTGTCTTCTCCGCCGAAGTCGTTCTTGCCTTCTCATTGCCACTCCAATTGTGCCCTTTTTTCGACCCAAAATTTCTGCTTCCGAGAGATGGCCAGAAAGTTTCGATTGGGAAGAGTCGGAGATGGATGCGCGAAGATTCAAGCCCTAGTTGTCGCGGGAAGATTCCAGAGAAGACTCTTGTGAAATGGCTTCCCATTTGGGCGGCATTACCGTCAGGGAGAATGGGCAAATTCTGCCTTCGGGCTTATTGTGAGTGTGGCCTTGAACGCTGCTCACCCTTTCTCACCGTTGTGCTCGAGCATTTTGGGGTGGAGTTAGTGAACCTTGGTCCTAACTCTATCACCATGCCGAAGTTTTAGATATTTGTGCGAGGCGTGCACAGGAATTCCCATGACCTTGAGCTTTTCCAATATTTCTATGGAATGTCTCGGCAAGCGGGATTCTTTGGAAGTTGTGGTCTAAAACTCCATGACGGAAGTCGAGGGAGTATATTCAGAGTTTCACCCGTCTTCGTGGCGGGATGGAGGAAGAGGTGGTTTCTTTGAAAGTCACCTCGAGAAGACACTCTCTTTCGTGGGAAAGGTCAATTGAAAAACAATCTTCATGGGATTCGACTCACGAAGATATCGGTAGGATTGCCCCTTATGTTCAAGCTAGCAAGGACTTGAAGAAGGAAGGGCTGACCGGATGGCATGTGGTGAAAGATTTCATCACACGCCAAATTAGTCCTTTGAAGAAACGAGCATCCCTATGTGGAGATACTGGGGCTAACAGACCCAACCGGGGACTACAACGAGGGTAAGTGAATTTTCGACTTAGCTCTCGGTTTGGTCTTTACGCAGTTGTTTAAAAGATGCCTTTATCTGTTTGAACAGATCTTTCACCGGGAGATTGACGTTAGAGTCAAACTCGTTTGTGAGAAGTCTCCGCCACTTAGTGTGGTGGTTCCTAAAATCCTTGCGGTCGATCCGCAGAGGAAAGGATGGTTCGCCTAAAGGTAATCAAGAGTTGATTTTGTCTTTAAGACTTTATAGTCATAGAAAGAACTTACGACTAGAGAAATGTTGTAGAAAAACTTACAACTTAGTCGTGACCGTAGGAAATCTTACTACGAGGAAAGGTCGAGAAAAACTTTCGACTTGATATCGGGTCGTAGAAAATCTTACGACCGCTTAGTAATTCTTCTCTTTCGCTTTTGCTTACGTAAAGTAGGCATGGAAAATCGTCGGGATGATGAAGAAGCTGTACTGATAACCATCGGTGCAGGGTTGACAAAGGACAAAGGCTCAGCTCCTTCGTCCAAGAGACGTCGACTTTTAAGGAGTGACGACAAAGTAGGGACGAGCTCGAGTTCTAGTCCTTCGACCAGATCCTCTGCAAAGCTTGTGGCAGACATAGCCGCAACTGAAGCCGAGGCTAAAATAGCTGAAGTGGAGGAGGTCGAAGTAGCTGAACCTCTAAAGCGCAAACCTCGCAAGGCCAAGGTACCCTTCTATTATGACAAAAAATCTTTCGCAGCCGCCACCCGGTTTTGTTAAGCACTTGGAAAAGGGAACCGAAGGATTTTATGTCTTTGTGAAGGATAATACCGCTCGAAGAGAGCCTATGGCGATGACAATCTTTGCTCTTGGAGTGGTCGAGACCGATCTCGCCATCCGAAAGTCGAGACCAGAGAGATGGTCCTCGTTGAAAATCCACGACGAGGCGTGGTCGTGGCTAAGCCCATTCTTCAACTCGAACTTCACCGAAGTGTTCGAGAGAAGAAGAAATCTTCCGCTGGGAAAGTGACTCCCAAATTCTGCTTAGGTCCAAGGTGCGAGGTATGTGAAATATACTAAAGTGTAAAAACAGAATTTACCTTTTTCCTTTTCACAACCTGAATTGCTTTCCTTTTCTTTGTTTTTAGCCCGACTCCTTCAAATTTCGAGAATGCTTCCGTTGAGAAGCCTATTGCTACCTCTCCAAATTCTTTGGAGAGACAACAAGGAAGTGGTCGAGGATCATCCTCGGCCTGTGGTAGAGGAAGTCGTGGCGCTGAAGTGGTTACGACAACCAATGAGGTACTGTTGTACCCAAAGAAGGTAGCGGCTACAACCTCTGAAATAGCGGCGGTGACCACAGAGATGGTCGTGGAGACTCCGGAAGAATGCGACCACCGAGATGGTCGTGAAAGCTTCAACAACAACCTGCGACTCTCGATGCGGTCGCCACGACCAATCGAGATGGTCGTGGATAGAACAGAGGCAATGCGAAGCCTCTGGTCAAGATGGTGGCGATTACATCCCACCGTCTTGGAAAGGAGATCGTTGCGACGTTCCTCCGGTACCCAAAGAGAAACTGGTTACTGTAATCGAAGAAGAAGAGTATTTCAACCTGCTGACTTCTTTGGGCTGCTTCCATCGTAGGGTCTTCGCTTTCGATCTCGCGATCGAAGTCCCCATCCCAACGATATTCCCAATAGAGGGATACCTTTGATAATGAACGCCTTGAGAAGGTTTGGTGGGACCAAGTCACGAGGGTAGACAAGTCAAGATCCCGAGTGGTTTACTCGATGTTTGCTCGATCAACCATGAATGTAAGTACTTAATCGTACTTATATATACAGTATAATCTTCTCTTGTTTCTCATTGTCTTTTCATCTTGCGTAAAGCCATAGAGCAAATTCTCGTTGTCGGTGAATATCATCGACAACTTCTAGAGTCGCGACAGAAAGAGGAACTCGCAAACAGAGCGAGAGGTGGTAAGTCATCGCTATTCATAGTCACCTTGGATTTGACTACTTATATAGTGCTTACGGGATTTGTCATGGAAAAACTCACGACTAGGTAATGGTCGTAAAAGACTTATGACCAGATGGCTTTGTCGTAGAAGAACTTCGACTAGGTCAATGGTTGTAGAAGAACTTACAATCGATTGACCCATGCTCATGTCCACCGTTATCCTTTGTAGGTTAAACAAAGGACGCTAAGACTTAGCCGACTCGCCGATTATGAAAAAGAGGAGTCGAAAAAGTTTAGGAAGAGGTATTAGACCTCCTAAAAAGCTTAAAGAAGCTAACTCGCAACCATGAAGTCGCAGGAAAAATTAAACGAAGAAGTGCTTGAACTTAAGACCGCTTATATCTTTGATCTTTACCTAACTCTTGCTTCTTTTCGGAAAAAGAAGATGAGACGAAAAAGCTCCGAACGAAGTTAGAGAGAAACTTCATTATTCACGAGCTTACTCGTATGTCCAAAAATAAAGATCAAAACCTTGAGACGTTGGGAACTTCGAATATCAAGTAAGTAATTCTTTACCGTAGTCCTTTACGAGTTATTTCCTTTTCTCACTTCCACTTCCTTTCTAGCAATGGACGTTAAATTGAGAGAACTTGAGACCTGAAATCGCGGATAAAGCCGTGATTTATAACCGCACCGGCCCTTATTGCAAAGAAGAATGTAGAGGATATTGTATCATGGGAAAAAAAATATGCCGAGACCGTTGCTTCCCATAATGAAGAGGTCAAGAAGTTGATTCTCAACTAGTGGGTAAGAAATTCTTTTACCCGTGATTATTTTTGTTTTTTTTTCCTCTAGGAGTTTATTTTTGTTTGACCAATCTTATTTCTTCGAGCAAGTGGTCGAAAACAAAAAGCTCATGAGGCTTCGACTTGTACCCAACAGAGATGGAAGCAATGAAGATTAAACTTCAAGGAAACATCAAGCTCTGAACAATGTGCTTGGTGAGCTACATAGTGAGGAAAGACTCTCAAGATGATACAATAGCTCGCTCACACAAGTACCATTGGGGATCAAGTCGATTTTGCAAGATCTGGTGACCACTCAAGGCCAACCAAGTTTGAATCGATAAAGGAGGCGGTCGAAGCTGCAGAAGTTATGCATTAGCAAAACTTAAAGCTCATGACCCCAACCTTAATGTGCAACCACTGGCCGACTTCAACCGCTCAAGTAGAAGGAAGACGTCGATGGAGGAGATGCAATCGGTTAGTAGGAAAGTTTGAGAGGAGATGAAGTTGGGCTCTCCCTCTTGAGTAGTCTGTAATGAACTTGTGAAAAAAGTCTTTTGTTGATGTAATCCATCTTGTTCCTGCAAATCATCTTGTCGAGTAGTTAGTAACTCAAAAGATAATTAACTAATTTAAAGACTAAGAAATGAAGTCAAATGTAATGACTTTATCCTAGCCCTCGACTATTTGCTTAGTTTATGAAAACTAAGTAAATAGTTTTGTCTCCTGCAAATCATCTTGTCGAGTAGTTAGTAACTCAAAAGATAATTAACGAAATAAAGACTAAGAATTGAAATCAAATTATCCTAGCCCCGACTATTTGTTTGAGTTTGTTTAGACAAACTAAGTAAATAGTCTGTAAAAAGGTTTCAAAAACAGAGAGGTTTGTTTAACTTATAGTTTTTGGGTCTCAATTGTCATGCACTGGTCGAAAGGGTGGTAACGAGTTGACACTAGGAAGTTCCTTCTAGTGGGCAGGACCACGTGCAGAGAGGAGAGGCTTCGACTAGGTAATGTTAACATCTCCGACTAGTTTAATCAAATCGAGAACGGCAACTTGAGTTAAGCAAACGCTCTAGAGGACTTTAAAATATTTACTCGTCCTTCTCGGTGGACTCGATAAGTCATCTGGTAGCAAGAGTAGGAAATCGAACAAAGCTAGGAAGCTCCTTCCATTAGGCGTGACCACGTCAGAGAGGAGAGGCTTCGACTAGATGTGTCTCTTCCTCCGACCAGTTGAGATGAAACGAGTACACCCAAGACGGTTAAGCAAATCGAGAAAGTGCGCTCTTCTTAGAGTATTTTTCAAATTAATCAAGAAATAAACTAAGGTGAAAAGAGTTGGCCTTCAAAAATATTTCGACTAAATAAAACCCGAGTTCTTTGTGTTGGCCATAAAAGCGAGTAACGAGTCGACACTAGGAAACTCCTTCTAGTGGGCAGGACCACATGTAGAGAGGAGAGGCTTCGACTAGGTGATGTTATCTGCCTTCTGACCAATGTAAAGAAAATCGGGTGTTTAAAACATAGTCGAAAAATAATGAAAGCACTACTCAAAAGTAAGACAATAGAGATAGAAAAAACCCGATTCTTTATTGTCCTAATGGTCAAGTTACACATAGAACTTGCGTGGCGGTCAATGTTCCAAGAATTCGAGAGAACTCGCCGTCTTCCATTGCCAATCGTCATCAACCACGACGAGTAACTTCGACCACTGTGTAGGACCTTCCCACTTGGGAGAAAGTTTGTTCGATTAGACTTGGATTGGCAAAGCCTCAATACCAAGTCACCTCTGACAAGAAGGCGAGGTTGAACCTTCGATCGTAGTATCTTCGCAGGCTTGTTGGTAGATTGCCGAGCAATTAGGGCTGGTTTCTCCTTTCTTCAAATAGATTAATATCATCTGCTCGAATTTGTTCTGGTTGGAGTCCGTGAATGTTTCGACTGTGTTGACCGTATCTTTAGTTAGGAGGAAGCATAGCTTTAGCACCAAGACTAAAAGAAAGGTGTTTCTCCTGTGAGTCTGACCGTAGTTGTACGAATCGCCCATATCTGAAGGGTAATTCTTGTACCCAAGCCCCGAGCGTTTGATGAGTGGTCGAAGACTCGAGTTTTAATTCCTCTCATTATTTGGCCGTTTGCACGCTCGATTGCCCCATTACTCGGGATGGGCCACGAAGCATAACATAACTTGGTACCCAACTCGTCGCAAAATTCACGAAATTTTGCGCCGAAAATTGCTTACCATTATCGTAATTATTCGACTTGGTACTCCAAATCGAGTAATTACGCATCTCATCATAAACCGCTTTCTTTGCTTAGTTGTTATCGATCCACAGTTCGGCTTCAATCCATTTTGTGAGCGTATCAATAGCCACAAAAGGAACTCGAAACCTCCCGGAGCTTTAGGAAACGGTCCCGGATATCAAGACCCCGAAGTTGCAAAAGGCCAAGATAGAGGTATTGTTTGTAATGCCCGAGCCGGTTGGTGTATTTACTCGCTATAAACCGCATTTGGACACACTTTTAACCAACTCTTTAGCATCGTATAGATAGGTTGGCGAGAAAAACCTTGTCGAAAAGCTTTGCCGATCAACGCGTTACGTAGGAAGCATGATTTCCACAAATGCCACCATGTATGTCGTGAAGGAGTGTTAATCCTTCGCTCTGCGGAATGCATCGCATGAGCACCCCTTGAGTACCTCGTTTATAGAGAACTCCTTCACCAAAGTATACATTTTGGCTTTTCGGGATAAGCGATGCGCCTCGAGATCGTCTTGGCATGTAACCCTTCGAAGATAATCATAGATGGGCGCCATCCATGTATCCTCGTATTCTAGAGAGGCCGCCTCAATAGGAGGTGTCTCGGCTCTTCGACGAGAAGGCTTCGGAGTTGTTCCAAGAAGACTCCTTTTGGTACTTCAGATCTGGAAGAAGCTATTCGAGCAAGCCGGTCTGCGAGAAATTATCCTTCGAGGATGAATTGTGCCTCGAAACCTAAAAATGCTTTTCTAGCTTACGTACTTCGATAAGTACGAGACATTGTCGGGTTAGAAACCTTGGTACTCTTCTGACTTGATTCACGACTAGTTGAGAGTCTCCTCTCACGAGTAGTCGGCGAATCGAGCGCTTCATTGCGTCAGTATACCGACTAGCAAACCTTCGATTCTCGCCACATTATTAGTGGCCCGAAAGTTTAATTGTATGGCATACTTTAAGGTCTCTCGGTAGGAGATACCAGACCACCCACCCAGAGCCACTTAAAGTAAGCGACCGTCAAAGTACATAGCCCCTTGATCGTGGGAATCAGATTGGGGATCTGAGCGAGTTCAGATTTGTCCATTCGGCGACAAAGTCTCGCCAAGATCTGGATTTAACGGCCGTTCGGGACACGAAATGGATGTCGAACTCCCCAAGTTCGACCGACCATTTTGCCATCGTCCATTGTTTCCCTATTCTGGAGGATCGCTCCCAAGGGAAACTCAGACGGCACAGCTAGTTTGTGCGCCTGAAAATAATGCCGCAGTTTCCTCGAAGACATGAGGAGGGCATACAGAAGCTTTTGGACCTGAGGGTAACGCTCCTTAGGTCCGTGTAAAACTTCACTTACGTAGTAAACTGGTCGTTGTACATTTTCACGTTCTACAACCAGTACTGCGCTGACTGCCTGTGGCGTGGCAGCTAGGTAAACCAAGAGCGTTTCTTCTGGCCTCGGAGAGACCAGAATAGGAGCACTCGTAAGGTACCTCTTGACATCCTCAAAGGCAGCGTTTGCCTCTTTCGACCACTCAAAACTTTCGTGTCTCCTTAGAAGTTTAAAGAAAGGTAGTCCCTTTTCTCCCAGTCGTGCGATGAAACGACTTAGAGCCGCCATGCACCCAGTGAGTTTCTGGACTTCTTTCCGTGTAGTTGGAGGGCGCATTTGTAAAATGGCTTTTATCTTTTCGGGATTTGCTTCAATTCCTCGTATAGATACTAGGAATCCAAGCAATTTCTGAAGAGATTCCAAACACACACTTCTCGTGATTAAGTTTTAGCGATGTTTTACGAGATTGTCGAATGTTTCTTGTAGGTCGATAATATGATTAAGTTTCTTGATGCTTTTGACAACTAAGTCATCAACATAGGCTTCTAGATTTGGCCTAATTGAGATGAAAAAGTTGCTCTGCATCAAGCGTTGAAAAGAAGCGCCGCATTTTTAGACCAAATGGCATTTTGACATAGCAAAATATACCAAATGGTGTAATAAATGCGGTCTTTTCTTCATCGTCTAGACACATATTAATCTGGTGATATCCAGAATATGCATCTAAAAAACTTAACATTTCACAACCTGCAATAGAGTCAACCAACTGATCGTCACGAGGTAAAGGAAAATCATCTTTTGGACAAGCTTTATTAAGATCGGTAAAGTCTCGCACATACGCCATTTGCCGCTTGACTTTCTAACCATTACAGGTTAGCCAACCATTACGGATGGTTGACCTCTCTATAAAGCATGCTTTAAGTAGCTTATCAATTCGATTTAATAGCATCTCGTCGATCGGGGCAAATCTCCGCAATTTTTGTTTCTGGTACTTTGTCGGTAGTAAGGCTAGCTCAGGCTCGATCACCTCCACGGGACTCGGGCATGTCGGATGCTTGCCACACGAATACATTTGCGTTAGCTCGGAGGAAGGTGATGAGGCGTCTTCCTATTTGGGGTCGGAAGTATCCCGATGAGCGATCTTGAGGGCTCCCTGCGTCGGAGGAACCTCTTTGACTTTGTCGTTCGGCTTTGGTGCGACTTTGAAGCTTCGACTTGCTAGTCGAAGGTGACTTTCTTCTCGAGTTGGTATTTGTCCTACCATCTCAAGGGATCGACTCGCGGTATCGCCATCTTCTTGTCACAATGGATTGTAATTACTCCTTTGGGACTGGCATCTTAATACATTGATATCCATAATGAGTAGCCATTAGGAATTTTGCCAAAGTTGGTCGTCCGAGTATGGCGTTATATCTTGATCGAAATCGACCACATCAAATGAGATTTTCTCGTCACGAAATTACTTGGTGAACCAAATGTTAAAGGAAGAAAACTTGACCAATTGGTTTGGCCAAAATCCGGTACAATCCATGGAAAGAGTATCGTCATCGGTCTCACTTTGGTCCCGGTACTTGCATGTCATCCAGGCACTCGTAAATAAAATATTTAACGAGCTTCCACCATCAACCAAAACTCGATTGACCCGACAATTGTTGATGGTGGGTTCGACCACGATTAGTATCGACTGTCGAGTCGAAGGATCGGCGATCCTCTTCTCGAAAGAAATGGTGACTTCCACCACTTGATAATTTATTGACGAGAGGAGGATCTATGGAGTTTACCTCGCGTTCAAAGCCTTGAGCCGTCGCTTTGATTCATATCCCGATGATCCCGTAGATGTGTTCAATGGTGTGTTGCGGATCCTGAACGGCATCTCCTCTTCGTCATCAAGATTTATGACCACTTGTTTGACCTACCGCCGAGGGTGGGAAGTGGTCCTTCTTGCTGTAGTAGTCTTCAAGCTTTCGTTGGAAGACGGCGATTCTTGAAGGTCATGCCCTTCCTTTTTATGGAAAGGACACCACCTAGGCTTATCATTTTTCCGATCGTAGCTTACCTTTGCCTCTGTCGGAGTGTGGCTTGATGTCGTGGCTCTTTATCATTCATGTACAAATACCTCCTTGGAACCGCTGGGTTTTGACCCTTCATCTTATTCTTGGACTTTTTGCTTTCTTATCCTTCTTCTTACCAACCGCTTTGGCTCTCGAGATGGATTGTCTTCACGATCGATTGTGTTGTTCCACTCGACCGCCTCGGAGGCGATAGCATATCGATCGGCCATTTCAAGAGTTCGGCGATGTAGTAGGAGGATTTAAAGCAATATCCTCTGTTATCCTTCTACTACGGACTCCGCTTGAAAGCCCCGATGACAGATGAATCGAAACTTCGGAATTGAGTTCTGAACTGATCAAGCGCTTGATGAATAGGCGCAATGTCTCGTTGTCGCTCTGTCTCATCCGTGCAAGTCGTCCTCCTTTCGTATGCGATTGTATGTGCCTTGGAAATTTGCGATGAAGATCGAAGAGATGTTGCCAAGAATAGATCGACTCGAGTGGTTGGTTTAGTAACCACGATCGGCGGATCCTTGAGCACGCTTGGAAGGTAATTTGCCATCACATGCTCTCCTCCTCCTGCCGCTTTCGAGCAAATTGTTGTGTAAATTTGAAGGAATTTGATGGGATTTTGGGAACCATCAAACTTTTCCATGTTCACCGGTCGAAAACGAGGTGGCGGTGAGCGGCTCGGAGATCGGCGAGAATGCCCGACATCGATGAATGACTTCTTGACGCCTCCTTTGCGAAAAGAAGGGTTGATATCATCGGTGGTCGTACTCGGCGATACCCGATGTGAGTTGACCCGACTGTAATAGGTCTCGGTCCTCGAGGGAATACTCCTCGTAGTTTATCTCGCTGCTGATTTCCATGTCGGAGTGGTGAGCGATCACCTTTCCGAGGAGCTTTTTGATCATCGGTCATTTGGAAGACATTTCTTGAGTAGGAGATTGACCACGACTTCTTTGTTGCCGATTTCTACTACGGTGATATGTTGGATTGATCGGTAGCAGAAGAAGTCGTATGGGTGCGACTACTTGATGATGTCGACGAGGAGCTTCGGCTTTTCATTGTACTCAAAGCCTTTGTGCGATCTCTTGATTGAAGAGGTCGTAACTCAGCGTTCGGGCTAGCTCTTGAGTTGGATTCTCGAGCAAATCATTGATGTCTTTGGAGCTCTCGAGCTTCCTTTGATTGATATTGAATCGCCCGAGCAAATTCTTACGAGCTTCAATCTTCTTCCTTGAATTGCCTCAAGATTTTCCATGTTAGACTCTTGAGATTGCCTCAATGAAGCGCGAGAATGTCGAGGATTTCCCTGGCGTTCATGAAGGCGTTGGTCGTGTCCGCCAGTGGTGGTGTCCTGGCCATTGCCACGAGGGGGCGCAGTGTGTGACCTTCGGGAAGGGTCTCCATCTCGGTCTCTAGAAGAGTGATCTTGATCTCGAGGAAGGACGAAGACCTCCGTTGATGATTCTCACTTGCGCTCGAAGCCTCTCCACTTGAGGAGTCGTCGAGAGACACCATCTGGCGACTTGGAGTAATCCCCTCCAAGTAGGGGAAGTCTGGGTTATAACCGTCTCCGTCGGCAGGTGTGACCTGCGGAGAGATGGTCGAATTTGCAGGAAAAGCATGCTTGATCCCGCTCTCTGGCGTTATCCAGAGAGAGAGAATCACCAGATGCCGGTGAAGTCCCAGAATTGTGGCTTCTAGAGCTTGCCTCACCAAGTCGGACCGCCTTAGGGGAACTTGGACACTTCGAGGAAAAACTCTCGTCGTGTCGTGAGTCCACTGGGTGTGGTCTGGTCGATTGACCCTTGCCCTTGAGAGGGTAGATTCCTCTCTTGGGCGTCTTGTTGTGGGGATAAGGATCCTCCTCAACTCCACCGGCGACATTGTCTCTGGATCTGTGGGAAGATCCCGGAGGCAAGAATGCCATAGGATGAGTCATCACTCGGTTCAGGATGACGAATCCGGCATCCATGTCGACGTCTGCGTGACCGCCAAGTCGAACCAGTTCTCCTCGTTCCATTCTCCGCCATGAGTGCATGAGATTTGGAAAACAGAGAGAATGTTTGACAAGAAATTACCGGAAGATCCCCACGGTCGGCGCCAACTGTCGGTGTTTTAGAACTGAACTTACGTAAAGATTGTTTCGGGGGGTCTCCTAGAATAGAATCATGCAAAGAGATTGACACGGGAATTTTTATACAGGTTCGGGCCTTCTCCGGAGAGAATAACAACCCTACTCCTGTGTGTGTATGGTATTGAGTGTATACTGAACAATCAGGGGAAAAACTAAGACTATTACAGATAGTGCTTGTATTCCTGATAGCTCGATCCTTCCTCCCTTTCTCTAGTTGCCGCCTTTTATAGTGCGTGAAGGAGCGATTACTCTAGAATAGCGGCGCCTCATTACCTCTATCAGAAGCGCATGTTGGTAGTAATTACGGTGTATTAATTCCTCCACGTCGCTCAACACTATATACGAGAGATAATGGGGTATTACGTGCCATTATTACGTAGAATAACGGCAGATATGATCGTTGTGTGAATCCTTAATCAATAAGACCCACTTGTCTCGCAGGTTCATTTGATTATAAGGTGGTCGTGGTGACCTAGTCGTAGAGGAATCTCTGACGATGAGGTAGTCGTAGCAAGACTTACGACTATGGGATAGTCGTAGCATAACTTACGACTATGGGGGTGGTCGTAGAAGAACTTACGACCATCCATTTGGTTCTTCCTTCATAACATTAAGGGGTACACTCAGGGTTCACATGACGTCATATTTACCTATAATAAAAATTATAGATAAAAGGTAAAATGAGGATTATTATATCCTCGTCAATACCTAAGCCAATCCTTAAACCAATCACAAGATCTTCCCAAGGAATTTCACATTCAGACACATCATCGAACATGGCATCAAGCCTGTGTGACCTTGCAGACGATGTACCAGCAGAAGTTGATGGCTCACCTTGTTAGCGGCGATGGGGACGACCTTGAGGTTGAGGGTCCCAGAGGCCTTGTCGAGGACTTTGAGGTAGTACCAGAGTCATGCCCTGGCGGCCCTCGCCAACAGAGTCCGACCGACGAAGTCAAGCCTCCACTGGGCGCCACCACGAGCTTCGATCTGTTGGTGAAGGGAGGCGACGGCGGTGAGGGTTAGGGATTTGGGAGGGGAAGGGAGGCGGCGGCAACGGCGAAGGAGGGGAAGGGAGGAGGCGGTGGCGAGAGAGGGGAAGGGAGGCGGCGGCGGCGAGGGAGGGGAAGGGAGGCGACGGCGTAGGGGATTTGAGACTTGGGAGCGCGCGGGAGGGCGTTTGCGGGAGCAGGATGAAGAGAAGAACGGTGGACAAATGAAAATGAAATGGGAGCGCTCGCAGCTTCGCAAGTAGTCAACGGATAGTCCCGAATTATTTACCGGATAGTTCCGAATTCACCGGATCTGGGTTATCCGAATCCGGGAAAAAAAACCCAGATATCCGGAAAAAATGCTCCAAATTTTACTCACATTTATTCAGTCGGTCGGGAACTATCCGCTCCGTTTGCACCCCTACCAACTACTATAGGGGTCAAAGCACACTTGTTAATACTATTCCAGATGTCACACCGGTTTGACTCTTAGAACGATATATTTCGGTATCGACTCATACCGGTGTGATGGTGTACCGTTGTGGAGTATAATATAATAATGTATATTTATAAGTATATATGTTTAATTGCATGTACACTAAATTTTACTTATAATATTCCTTCAAATACATAGTGGTAAGATGAAATATAACATATACTTCGATGAGTTTAATAGACGGTATCGGTAAGTTTGGTCCAGTTCACTCGGCACACGGAGTCTACCCTGCGGGAGGGAGCTGACGTCGAGGTGCAGGCAGCACAGTGAGCCGCTGAGACCGCATCAATCAAATCAGTCAGCCTCCCTTATCTGCACGCAAGTCACGCTGCAAGTTTTGCTGTCGTTTCTCACGGAAAAGCAGGCAAGTGAAGCAAGGTTTTGGTTGGTGCCGCCCACATGAGGCAAAAGCAGGCGCAACAGTGTGTCAAAGTAACGGCGCAAAAGGCCGTTCTGGGATCTGGATATGCTGCAGTCACTTGGATTCCTCTTGCAGATCTTCTGCGGTGCCGCCTATCTGAATCTTTTTGTGTCTTGGTTGCGCAGGAGATTCGATGATTGCGGGAGAGGGTCCGGATCCCAGGCGATGGAACACCCAAGAACTTACAGGTTGGGCGTGTGGCCTCACATGATCGATGGCTATCGGCTAGGCGTCCGGCAGATGCTAATCCAAGGGGACAGAGCTCGTGCCAGCTACTGACTGATCGAGCTCCTATGACATGTGGCATGGCTTAGATGGCTATGCAGCTAGGTGAAAAGATATTACTGGCTGCTGAATACAATCATACTGCCCATGAAATCCTTTTGGTTTCTTATTTTGTCGTTGATCTGAACTAGTAATAATAGGAATAATTCAGAATCTAGTAATAATAGGAATAATTCAGAATCTATCTCAGTGAATAGATAGATTTCAGAATTTATTCTTCTATGTGTCTATGATATGTGGGCTCTGAATCCACATATCGTAGACTCATGGGGGATAAAATCTGAAATCCGTCTATCCTATAAGGACAGATTCTGAAATCCTCCATTGATCTGAATTAGTAATAATATCACACCGATCAATTGCATGGTCGTCTTCCTTGCCAAAAAAAAGTAATAAGTGATAGTAGATATCAAATCTGGCCAACGATTTCTAAGGAGCGTTATAGACTTCTCGTGTTAAGTTTTTTTAAGGGGGTATTGGTTAAGTTTATTATACGTTTAGGGGAAAATAAACTGCAAGACTAACTACAGCGCCGCCGTCCAGCGCTCGAGCTCCTCTCGTGGACACAAACATTGGGCATGTTAACCATGAGCCAATCGATCTCCATGTAAGCGGTGAGCCGACGTGAGATCGCTGCTCATCATTTGCATGATCTGTTGGGTAGTACAAGTTAAATCCATCATCGTTGGTTCGCCGCTACACGCGCCGCCAAACTTCATTACCTCAGTCGCCGGTTAGAACCTTGCTGGCAAATTGTTTGTATACGGCGAGCACTGGACACATAAAAAACCCTTCCGCCAAACACTCCACAAGCATTAAAAACACACGAATCTATGGCATGAAAAAGGTCTAATTCAATTCTATTTGATCTCATTGTATATGACTATACAATTACAATATCAATATTTCTTAAACCTAATCGTCGTATATGTATCTTTCATCGAGCCCCGATGGCCCTGCACGTTAGTACGTTTCCTCTCCATGTCAACAGACTCAACACTGGTGCGAGGAAGCCAGAACACGAGTTTGAAGGATACGGATAGGCTACACTAGCATGCAATTCAAAATTCTATCACCTAAACCAGGAAGTCACGTAAGTAAGAGATCATAGATTGTTACCACTAGACGCATATTGCAGTGGAAGAAGAGTTGGAGCGGTCTGGTCCAACGTCGAGCGCATTGATGTAGTGGTCATAGTAGATCGTCCAACGTCCTCGGTCATCGATCGTCTCCTCCAGCAGCCTCTTGAGTTCCCTACGAACTTCGCGGATCGTTCTCGATCAACGCAACAGCAATAGCAGCAGCGCCTCTACGGTATCCACATGTTCAGGGGTAGAACGCCGTATCCCGGTGTGCTAGCACCAGTGCGTGTTGGTGATATGCCCTAGAGGCAATCATAGAGATGGTTGTATCACGTCTATGTTTATGCGTTATTGATTAAATATTATTCTGTTCCTTGAATGAATCATTGGTTATGAAGATTAACAAGTATGTGACTTGTTGGTGAAACTCTTTAAATTACATGATGTCGTTCTAAACGTATCCCTGGTCGGATGTCACTGGTCAGAACACCAATGACTCTACGACCAGCACATGTATTGATTGATGACCATGTTTCAGTGGTCATGGATATAGGGATATCGAATTGATAATGTGAACACATGTTAGAGAACATGGGGTTGGATAGACCCACCTTGAGATACTATTGAGATTGTTATAATTCTATGTGTCATTAGTTGGTCTTAAGCAATAATGATGTATAATCCTTAGACCTGAGATCAGCATGGTTCCCTACATGTTTAATAGCACTCGTAGGGGTTGTCAAACGCTACTCGTAACTAGGTAATTATAAAGGTAGCTTTCGGGTATGCTATGAAACATGCGGATGGATATGACTGGTCGGATATGAGATTTGCCCCTCCTAACATAACAGGAGAGATATCTCTAGGCCCCTAGATGTGGTCGGATAAAGAAAGTGCATGGCCATGCTACTGGTGGTCGAAGAGTTCGACCACATAAGGTTATCCGACACTCGATTGAGAAAGTATTGAACAGTCCATGGATGACATAATATCTCACCTGGAGTTCAACCAGATATCGTGAGACAAAGGGAGAATACATGAGTAGGTCGCTTAGTTCGATCAGTTACAGACTGGTGAAGAATCTAGACCCGCCATTATGTGTTAATGGAGTATTTTTGTGATTAATGATAAATCTATTTGTGAGACTAACACACTTATTGATATACCTATTACTTAGTCTCAATTGGATAAAAAGGTGAAAATCAAAGAGGTATGCATTCAACATCATAATCTTATATCTTGTTGCATTCCTCAAATCCAAAATATAGGTTGAACTCAACAAATAGTCTAACTTGAATATGTGCATATGTTCTCATTACACATTCATGTATGCACACATTTAGGGGGAGTTCACTCTATGTTTTGTGGTTTCATTAGTATTGATCCATATTTCTTTATCCATAAATATTAAGGATTTTTACTTTGAAACATATCATATGAATATACAAAACTTATGTAGTTTATACATACTCATGTTTATCTACATTTAATTACTTGTATTTGTGATGGTTGTCATCAATTACCAAAAAGGGAAAGATTGGAATATCTTGTCCCACCATTATGAGATAATGGTATGTTGTGGTAATTAATGGTAATCATGTTGTGGGACTAATGTTTTCCATAAGTTGGATGAATAGGTTATGTCCCATGGTGAAAGAGACTTTGGATGACATTATGAGTTGATCGTCATCAAGTTAAGGTTCAAGAGTAAAGGATGCATCATGTGTTGATGCACATCAAGAACTTGAAGAAAAGAAAATCATCGTATGTCGATGATGTTCAAGAAAAGGAGATGACTATGAGTTGATCATCACGTCAAGAGAAGATCCATCATGTGTTGATAGAGGGCAAGTGATGGATGCATCATGTGTTGATGCATATCAAGACTCGGGATGAAGGATGTCATCATGTGTTGATGAGCATCAAGTCAAGAACCCGACCTTAAAGTGAAGTTGTGCGTCATCAAGTTTCGAGTGTTTATGCAAGGCAAAGGTATGACTAGCTAGGGCTAAAGATTTGTTCCTAATCTTTTACCGGTCTTGGTGTTTGGTTGGAAAACCGAATTGCTAGTTTAGATTGTCGTACTATTAAGAGGGGTATTTGACTAGTAGCTTGAGTTAGTCATGTGTTGATAGCTCATTGTGTTTGCTCTAAGCTCTCTTTAGCATGTTGCTATTATTTGCGAATGTGTTTTGCAAATAAATAAAGCTCATGCGTAATCATTGTAGCATGAGACTATACTTTGCAAATGTGTTTTGAAAATGGTTGAAGTACATGCACCTTCTCCTTGAAGCATGATACTATTGTTTGCAAATGTGGTTTGTAAATAGTTGAGGTTCATGCATAATCCTTGTAGCAAGTGACTTTAGTTTGCAAATGTATTTTGCAAATGGCTTAAGTCCATGTACCTTATTCCTTGGTGGCATTGATTCTAAAAGTTGGCAAATGTGTTTTGCAACTTGTTGAGAATCTTGCCTTTAACCTTTGTTTGCATCACTTGTCAATTGTCAAATGTGTTTTGCAATTGAGTTTGTTGATTGATGCAAACTGTTGTTTTCTCAGGAAAAATGGTAGTACCGATGTGTTGTCATTGGTACTACCGCTCTGTAGTACGACCGGCTCATGGTGCAGTACGAACGCAACCCGGCCGTTCCGATGTTTTGTTGGCGGTACGTTTTTTTACAGAACGACGCCTTTTTGAGCATGAGTTGCTTTGTTGAGGCGTGGTAGTACCGGAGCCTTCGTGGAGGAACTACCGCTTTGCGGTATGACCGCGTATCCTTCGGATGTACTACCATGTGCCATTCGGACCGTCCGAAAGTGACCTGATCGTGCGGTTAAGACGTGTGGTCCGAACGGCCCTTTGAATCTGAGCCATCCACGTATCAGTCCGATCGTGCAAGGCCGGTCGTTCCTATGGAGCGGTAGTACCGTAGTTTTTGAGCAGAACTACCGCAGCTCGGTAAGTCCGAAATTTGGAGCGGTACGTATTTTCTAGTGAGGGTCATTTTCGGACCTCAACGGAAGTGGTAGTACCGCAGTGCCTTGAGCGGAACTACCGATTAACGGAACTACAGCGTACTGGTTGGCGGTAGTACCATGCCTATTTCCAACGGCTAGTTCAGAGCTTCTGATATAGCCGTTACTATGCTCTGGCAGAGGTGCGGTAGTACCACGACTTAGTTGGCGGTAGTACCGCTCGTGCTGATTTTTCAGCAGACTTTGTCCCAACGGCTAGTCTTTGTATATGGGCTATAAATACCCTCCTTGGCTGGTTGTGGGTAAGAAGAGGGTACCATATTCATTTCCATTGAGCTAAGAGCAAACTCTCTCATCTCTTTTGTGCTTGTGTTGCACTTAGTGAGCTTGGAGAGCAAAACCTAAATGCATGTGTTGCCTTAGGTAGTGGATTGTGTATCCACTTGAGCTTGGACACTTGATTAGTTCAAGTGAGAGTCTTTGGCTTGTTACACTTAGTGTTTGCCGACACCTAGACGGTGTGGAGGCGTCGTGGTCCGGTGATCTTCTCAAAGAAACTTGTGAGAAGGCCCGGCGGTTGTGAGTGGCTTGGTGCTCGCCATCTCTGGAGTGGAGGAAGAGTAACCCTAGTGGATCGAGGTGTTGGTTCGGTTTAGAACCGGTCCAAGTGGTTGGACTTACCTCAGAGGTGTTTGGCTTAATTCGTGGAGCCGGTCCAATTCGTTTGGGCTTACCTCAACGTGGATTAGGGGAGACCGGCATGTCTCCGATCACCACGGTAAAACATCATCGTGTCTTTGTGGTTTATTCTTGTGCTTTACTTTTACAATTTACATTGTACAATTTACATTCCTTATATTAAATTGCTTAATTGTATTTGTATGATTTCTATCTTCCATATGGATTCATATTGTTGGTGCACCTAGAAAAGATTAGTTGATTTAGGTTTTAATTGTGCAAAACCAATTGATTTACATTTCCGCATAAAACTCGGTTTTAGCCAAAGAAGTTTTTAAAACCGCCTATTCACCCCCCTCTAGTCGACCTCCTCGATCTTACAACTTGTCGTATAAAGATACGAGCTGGTCATAGACTGGTCGAACATAATCACAGAGTAGTCGTAACCTGGTCGTAAGGAGTTGCGAACTGGTCGTGACCAAATACAAACAGGTCGTATAGAGATAGGACCTGGTCGTAGATCATATTGCATTAAGGTTCGTCCGATATAATTTGTGTGTATTCAGGAATCGTTATAGCTTGCTAGGAACCGCTAACGACTCATGATCAGAAAGGGTTTCCGAGTCACAACCGATTACGCATGAATCTACAGGGTCACACACTTAACGGGTTGGAACAAAACGTGTTCGGATAGGATCCGTTATGGGCACTATATAAGGAGATGCTTGAGGCTATTGGGATACAGACGAGCGTACGTGAGTTGCTCCACCGAAACCCTAACCGCCATCTTCCTGAGACTCTGTTGTGCGACTTGGTGCTAGCACACCGGCGTACGGTTGTTCCTTCCCTGGACTTGTGGATACCTAGAGCCGCTACTGCGGTTGCTGTTGCGCTTGAGGACGATCCGCGATCTTCACATGGAACTGCAGAGGTTGCTGAAGGAGACGATCGACTCGCGAGGACGCTGGCCGATTGACTTCGACCACTACATCGACGCACTCTACGTTGGACCAGGCTGCTCCAACTCTTCTTTCGCTACTCTGCGCGTCTGCTGGTGACGATCTGTGATCATCCTCTTGCTTGACTTCCTAGTTTACATGGTAGAATTTTTGAATTGTTGCTATCATAGCCTACCCGTATTCCTTCAGTGCGCACAACAGGGCCTTCGGGGAGGTGGTGACTTGGGTTTCGCTAGAGGATGTAACTCGTACGTCCAAAAGCCCTCACGCCTCCCCTTATTAAGAGATAATAACGGATCCTATCCGAACTAGTTTGTTCCAACCTGTTAATTGTGTGACCCTATAGGTTCATGTGTAATCCGCTGTAACTCGGAAACTCCTTTCTAACCACAAGTCGGTAGCGGTTCCTAGCAGGACATAGCGACTCCCGAGAATACACATAAAGATTATATTGGATGAACCTTATGCAATAAGATATGCGACCAGGTCCTTATCACTCACGGCCAGTTTGTATCTTCATACGGCCAGTTTATGTCTGGTTACGACCAGTTCGTCTACCAGTTCGTGATCATATACGACCAATTCATATTTGGTTACGACCAGTCTGTATCCTTATACGACCAGTTCGTATCTTGTTGGACTAAGCGACCTGCTTGCATATTCTCCTTTTACCTCACGACATTTGGTCGAACTTTAGGTGAAATATATGTCATCCATGGACTGTTCAACCTTTTCTCGATCTAGTGGCGGATAAACTTCATGCGGTCGACTCTTCGACCACTTGTGGTATGACCATGCACTTCTTTTATCCGACCACATCGAAGGGCTCAGAGATATCTCTCCTGTTATGCTATGATGGGATAAATTCCATATCCGACCAGTCACATTTCTCTACATGTTTCACAGCGTACTCGAAAGCTACATTTATAACTATCCAATTATGGAGCAACGTTTGGTAACCCCTAAGTGTACTATTATATATGTAGAAAACCGTGTTGATCTCATATCTAAGGATTATACATCATCATTGATTGAGACCAACTGATAACACATAAAATCGTAACAATCTCAATATTGTCTCAAGGTGAGTCAATCCAACACCCTGTTCTCTAACATGTGCTCACATTTTTTTATTCAATATCCTTATATATATGATCGACAAAACATGGCCGTTAATCAATACATGTTCTGATCGATAAGTTACTAGTGTTTCAACCAGTGACATCCAATCAGGGATCTTTTTAGAATGACATCATACAACTATTAAAGAGCTTTACTAACAAGTCACATATTTGCTAATCTTTGTAAATAACAATTTATTCAAGGAACATAATAATATTTATTTTATGATTCATAAATATAGATGTGGTACAATCATGTTTATGATTGCCTCTTAGAGTATATCACCAACACTTCTGGCCTTGACAAATAGAGAATAGCTCACAAGTGACATGTTACTGATAGCAAACGGTTTCCCTGATAAACATGCAAGAATTGGTCTTGGTTTAACATCAAGTCCCCGTTTTGAATACATGAATTTTATATGGATTTTACAGTAAATAAAATAGTCAAATATCCACCTGCACTGAATGTGAGAGTCCTGCGAAATTCCTGTGAGAACCATATGTTCCAAACTAGGTCAAGATTTTGTCGTGCCTCTCCCAGCTGTCTCTTATCTGTTATGTCACTTAACAATCTAGTTATAAGAGAGAGAATATGCCATCTCTTATATAAGAGACAAGTTAGGTACGCAAACTATCACAAGTGATGAGTGTGTAATGAGAGAAGTTGCATTGAAAATAAATTATTTTATAGATAAATTATTGGAGATGTTGTTTCTAAGATTGTCTATAGATAAGTTAGAGCATCTTTAGTGTATTGAACCGATGTCGATTCAAAGTTATACCACGTAAGTATTATAAGAACTGAGCTTGTTTTTCTTAAATGTATTGAACCTATTCCTACTAATAACTGGGACCCACGTTACATTAAAAAACCACAAAATAATAATATCCTCTCTCAAGCGCACTCTCTCCTATATAGTTGTTTAATGCTCATATGAGTTATTTAATGTTTTGAATCGACTCCTAAGTAGAGTTCAGTTCTATGCATTTTTTTTATTGGAATCAATCTCTTCAATATATTGAATCGATTTAATTGCTTCTCTCTTCTTATTTGAACCGGCTAAAATACAACATTGAAGATGGTGTTGGAGCCTTTGTTACACATGCGCTTATGTGACCAAATTTTGTCCAATCACGCATCAGGAGTTCAGCACAACACAAACCGCGAAAGCATAATGAAATTGTCCCCGGTTTGAATCGATCGAGTCCACGCAAACACGGAGGTAGGCAGAGGCAGGGACACGTTCCTTGAATTAACACCGCATCTAAAAATTGGCGAGTCCAACGCTAGCTACTACCCCTGTACCCTGGAATTGACTGGACCTAGTCTATTTATGAGTCAAACCATGTCATCACTCTACTGTAAATGCGCACATTGATTGAGCACAGCGGCGTCGCATGTGATTGTCAATCTATGATTCTGACTAAAATCATTTTCAATCCAAAAGAATTGGTTTTGATCTCTCTCTGTTCAAACAAGCTCTAAAGTGAAAACTGAGCTCAAGTGCTCCGAATGTTCTTTGTACGTTTCTAAAACATTTAAAATACGTGTAGTTTGATGTTATTTTATTTTTTAATATCTGTTTACTAATTACCTGTAACTAATCTATAATATTCCCTGACATCTGGAATAATTGGTCAAACCTTGTGATTGCCCATCAAGGCCGTTCAAATGTACTCCCGCTCGCGGGCTTTAAATTAAAATCCCAACTGGACAAATATAAAATTATCGTTTCTTCCGTGCCTTATCATTGGGGAATCTGCAGATTAAAGAATGCGCAGTTGGGTTTCTCCTTAACAACTGGTGCTTAAAATACTAGTGCTACTGTCACGGCAACGACACCCACAGATAAAAGGTACTATATAAACATGGAGTACCGACACACAACACACAATGACAATGGGACCCACGCCTCCTTGTCACTTGCTTGGCTCCAATTGTCAGTCAATTATTAGTCAAACGAATTTAGCCATGGTCGGTATCTCAGGCATAGACTTTTCTCTTTTGGGGGGATTTCCTGTGTCTACATATACAGTGATGGAGAACTCCGAAGCTCAAAATTCCAAACCAACCTACCCGTCTCCAATTCTTTACTAAATTAGATATAAAATTCCAGTGGTTGCTGGAATTTTATAGAGCATCAGCGGAAAAAAATGCAGTGGGATGAGGCCTAACATTGAGGTCCCTCCTATCCACCGTTCATCTAACCCCCTAATTCAGCGGCTCGGAGGGAGACCTCGCCCCAGAGAATTTCCTTCTAGCCTCAGCATACCCACTTTTCCAGCTTGTATATATCATACTCCACAAGACAATTAAAAAGAGTTGAAATGTATGAAATCTTTGCCAACCTATCATGGTCCACCGTTGTTACTGATGAGATACCTTGGAATTTTTTTTAATAATCTATTTTTTATTTGGAATTACAGAAATAATACTACTATTTTTTTTCAGAAATAATCATCAGTCGTCGTACGGTTGGGCGACTTGGTTTAGTCGCCCAACCGATGTACGGCATATGTCTAACTCGCTCAACAGTGAAACGACTCAATCTTTCGCCTCCTAGTCGCCGAACGGATGAGCAACTTGCTCCTAGTCATCATACGGTGGAGCGACTAGGACACATGTCGATCTGACGTTGGACCCTAGTCGCCCAACCGTTGGGCGACTTGGGGTGGATATAAACCGCGCGCACGCGACGGCCCGTGAACAGTCGCCATTTGAGAGAGCGACCGAGACCGAAGAAAGAAAGAAAGAAAGAGGAGAGGCAGAGGGGAGGAGAGGAGAGGAGGGAAAAAAATTCTTCGCATCGGCGACCACGACGGTGAGTTTGTAGCATTATTTTGTATGAGTGTATTTTTAAAACCATGGTAGGTTAGTAAGCAACATCATGTGTATTGACATATTGTTAGCAAATGAAATAATAGTAGGTTAATTTAAAAAATCTTAGTTTGGAGATAGCATGATTAATACAGTTAGTTTAGAAGTTCGTATGGAGGAAAAATTAGTCGGTGAAAATAAATTTAGTTATACTATTCCACATGCTGCGCTAATTGCGCCTGGGCTTGATGAATGATAACGTGTTACTTTTCTATTATATAAACATATTGATAACCCGTGCATTCGCAAATGCTAGTTTATAGAATGTTAAATACATGTATTTATTTGCACAATAAAGAATTGATAACATTTACTTTATAGTTTTGGTTGGATTAAAGAATTATAAAATACTAAGACAAAAATTACAGATACATGGTTCCAAACCTGTAGGATTCTCAAACATGTGAAATTTTGAATTTTTTTCCTGAAAGCTTCATCCATTATAAATATGCATAGTAACGATGATGTTTCAAATATTTCACAATCCATAGCAGTCGGTACATGTGTTAACGTAATATAGCTTTTTGTAGGGAAAATTGTGTGTTTACCACTTGGGTTTCATGAAATTGTATATTTATTATGTAACGTCCCAAAATTTGGCTTTTCGAAAATCTTTTGAGTAGTTTAGGTCCCTGAAAAATTTCACCAAATTTTATTTGAATTAATAAAGCTTAATTGGGACTTTCATAAATCAAAAACAATTTAAAATGATTAATCTCAACATCAACTATTATCAAAACTATTTTATTTGGATTCTATGTGCTTGGAACCCCGTGGCCGCAACCGCGTCACCGAGACCGCCCTCGCCTCCTTGTCCCGTGTGCCCATCGCCATGCGTCGCTGTGGCCGCTGCTGCCGGCGAGCTCCGAGAGCTACCGCGCCCTGTCCCTATGCCCATTACCCAGTGTTGTGCCACCATGGCCACATCACCTACCCTGTGAGCCGCCACCTCACCTCCATGTCCTCACCTAGCCAGGCATGTCATCACCCTTGTGAGGGACATCCAGTCATCAGTCATATGGCAGCCCATGTGGCACACCTATCCAAACCCTTTACCCAGTGCTGAGTGGACATGGTTCACCATGAGCCAAGCCTATGACCCGTGGGTCTCGCATGTTAGCATTGTTCCATGGACTCAATCTACCATGCACCTTAAACCCTAGATCGTGAACTTGGTCTATGGACCAATGGCCCACCTGTCATACTCTTTGTCATTTCAGAAATTCATTTAATTTCTGAAACTCAATTATCCAATTGGTCCCACATGTCATTCACTACCTTTGATCTCTTTCACTTACCAGTGGACCCCACTTATAAGTCTCCAATTCTATTTAATTATTTAATCCGAAAGAATATTCTTTGAATATTCTTTTCTCTCTCGATTTCATCATTTCGTGTGATATTTCAAAGCTCACATCTTTTGCATCCGAACTCCGATTGAGTCCTTTCAAATTCCTAAATTCATCTGGATTCCAAATCTATTTATTTGAGATTATTATCTAATTTTTTTGGAGTTTGTTTGCTCTCTGTTATTTATTTATTTGGTTTGTTTGCTTGTTTGCGAGTAGACGTTGATGCTTCGAGAAGTGCTGATCAAGAAGGAGCTGAAGATCAAAGAAGTAGAAGATTAAAGATTAATAAGATCATCATTGTTTTAGCAAGGCAAGTTGTACCTTTGATCATATTGAATCCCAGTGTTCCAAAAGTACTTTGATTCAAATTATTGCATTTTACTTTAAGTAATTATTTAAATGCTTTTGGGTTTAGTTAATAATCCAATTTGTTATATCCTCCTTGTCTATATTGATATGTCATAATCTTTTGTCACCCTAGCTTGGTTATTTATTTAGTTGGTAATATCATAGCACCAACGTGGGTTGGTTAGATACGAGTAGATTGCTTAGCCATGCCACGAGTCATCATCTCATGTAAGTTGCAATTATCAACTTGACTAAGTGATTATGGAACTATGTGATAAAACTGTGTGTACTGTGTGCTATTATTCGTTGATGGCATATGTTGCACTTAACCAACAGGGTGGAAAAGGATTTAGACTGAGGCAAGTGGTGGATACTGTGTGCTACTTTTGCTAGCTGTGTGAATGGGTATATTCATCTGTGTGTCATATCAATCTGTGTGTCTGTGTGTCTTAGTTAGAAATTGGAAGTCTTTCCTTGGTCAATTAATGACTTAACTTTGTGCGCCATTGAACTGAGCCTTACTGTACGACCACATACCTGGTATGAGACGAGCCTAACTTAGTAAGTTTTGGAGTCTTGACATTGATTACTTAGGTAGTAGGTTAGGCTGTGTGTAAGGGTGGAGATGTGTGCTACCAAGTAGTCACATCGCGGGACGGTTCGCCACTTCCCTGTCCAACGGTGTGTGTCGGATTGCTTTCTGTGTGGGGTAGTCTGGCGCAAAGCACACTGGGAGTGTCAATGTTGAGACGAAGTTTCTGAAAGGTTTTGTTATGATTGCTCAATCGTGTACTTCTGTATGGCGAGTCATGGCAGACATGATGAGTTAATTGTATCTTGTGGGTAAAGTGTACAACCTCTGCAGAGTGTAAATCAATCTATTCGAATAGCCGCGTCCGCAGTCATGGACATGCTCGGGGATTTCACACGAGTGGTAGATTTTCATAAAAACCTTGGGAAGGGAGCTGTGTTATCTAAATCATATGGCTATGTGAATAATTGTTTAGGCTATGTGTCTTTGTGAAATCAAAATGATAAATTATTATTGTCTATTTGTTTTGAATTATGCTTTCAATCTATTATTCGTATTCAAATTGCAAATGTTGCATTTCTGCAAAATAACCACAGAAGCCATCATGTATAATTGCATTTCTGTGGTATGACTTGCGAGTACGGTTGTGTACTCATGATTGCTTTAATAAATCAAGCAGAGGTGAAGGAATCATCAGTCAACAAGGTCTACTTCAAGAATCGTGGAAAACTAGGTCGCGCTACCCCAGCCGATTGCCTGTGGGCATATGGATGGACTTCACTGAAGTTATTCCGTTACGTTCCGCTGCAGCTTCATTGAGTTATTTGCCTTCTGAGGCATTAATTGTAAGCTTTGACCTTAAGGTCTTTACTCTGATGTTTATTGTTATTTGCCTATTTATTAGTCATCTTTGTATATGGAAATGATATCTCACTGATGTTGCCACTGTGTGCACTAGCGTGATCTTGGACTAGTGCAGTATACACAGAGGGTCCATAAATTGCATTTTTGGGTCCCGACATATTACCACTGTGTTCGAGCAAAGTGTTTAAGTGCCACTAAGAACATACCAAATATGATTTATTTGCAATTAGAATATAATTTAAATGCTCAATTAACATTAATGCTTTTAATTTCTTGATTTGCAGGTATGGCTCACGACCCTGGTGGTTCGGACTAGCATTTCGGTCTGCTGGACCAGTTGGTCGACGCGCAACACTGTGCGAGCCGTCGTGTGCCGCATCCGGTTTGCGGGGATGACACGGCTGACTTGGGGATGGTTCGTACGCGGACACCCCGATGGGCTTGGAGACTGGACCCACATTGGGTAGACAGGTTTGTCCGCAAGCTGTGCCACTTTTTTGTATCATATGCCTGCTATGTAGTTACTTCATCGTGATTTTTATGTCGAGCCGTGCCGGCCTTCTACCTCTCGCGTAGATGGTGGAGGCCACCGAAGACGACGGCGGTCCGGTCGAGGACGACAGGGCGATCCAGGCCGGTCCGGAGCGGTCACGACGGTTCCCGTTCGATCGGTCGCTCCTGACAGCCCTGGTGGACCGGTGGAGGCCCGAGATGCATACCTTTCACCTCCCATTCGGGGAGATGACCCCTACTCTGCAGGATGTCGCTATACTGCTCGGCCTGCCTATCGCGGGAGCCCCTATATTTCCACCGAACGCGCCTGTCAACTGGCGCGACACCCTGCTTGCCATGTAATCCCTTGTCCAATCAAATATCATATTGTTATCGTTGCCCTATTTCTCAAAAGTTCACCGTGTATGAATTTTCTAGCGTATCGCAATATCACTTACCTTCGTAGTTACGAATCATTGCTACCTCTATTGTCCTCACAAATTTTTTAGAAATTATGTGCACTAGAACAACATACGATGATCACAAAATATTATTGCGAGTCTCACAAATTTCGCACCCTTATGATTCTACGAAAATCACAAACAGACCAACCAATCTTGTCACCCCCTTTTTATTTCCAAAAAAATTACATCTTACAACATAATTTCCTAAATGTAATACCTAATAAATGTATCATTTATTCTAACATAATTATTCCAGTCGGATTTACTAAATACCTGGATCTGCTACCTCAAATCGTCCAGTGGTTGGGCGACTTTAAGTAAGTCGCTCAACCACTGGGCTAATTAGTGAAGTCGCTCAACTGCCATACGAATCTAACGCTTGGCGCTCTGTAGTTGAGCGACTATGTCCAGTCGCCCAATGGTTGGGCGACTAGGAGTAAGTCACCTAACGGTACGGCGACTGATGATTATTTCTGACAAAAAAATAAGGTAGTATTATTTTTGTAATTCCGAATAAAAAATAGATTATTTAAAAAAAAAATCGCAACCCTTGCATGTTGTGTACACTAGACATGTCCAACCTTACCAACTAGAATTTCCTACGATATTCCAGGCAGAGCCAAAATGCGTTGGCAGATGGCCTGAGAATGTTGGCAAAATTGGCTAGAGGATATCTAACTTTTCGTGTCATTGGTGGGTAGACATCGAAATTTCGTATCTTTACCAAAAGACACTAAATTTTTGTGGTTCTTTGATGTATGACACTAATGCCAATATAATATCATTTACGAACTAAAGAGGCGAGAGAAAGCTAGTAAAATCAATTTTGTCCTTCTCGTCTCCTTCTTCATTCTCATTTCTTCTCTTCTCTTCTCCCTCCTTTGCGATTGATGGCACATGGCTGGTGCTCCTCCTCTACATCGTCCCCCTAGACGTGTGCTCCTCTCATCCTACTCCCACTTCGCCTCCTCCTCACCTCCCAATCTCCAACCCGAATTGATGACTACAACCCCCACCCCTATAGCGGCGGCTACAATATATTCGCCACCTACGGTGCCCTCTCCCGCCAACCCCTCGACGTGCTAGCCCATCTCCTCCACCTCTACTCCCACGACAATCCCCATCCTCGTCCCCGTCTTCGCCTACGCAACCACGGTCCATTTCACCAGAGCCGAGGAAGGCGCCACCATGCTCGTTCCTCTGTTATACTCCCTCTAGTAGGAGACCGCCACCATGACGGCATCCATGTAGACCGTGTCATAAGCTCAGCCAAATCACAGTGAGCCTCACCATCACCGCTACTGGCCACTTTTCTCGCCATGGAGCGTCGCCTCCATGCTTCACCGTGCCACCATTGTGAGAACTCAGGAAATCAGACTAATCTAAAACAGCACTAATCGCCATTTAGTAATAAATATTAATCGCTTTGCTAAACAAAGTTCATATAAAATAATATTATCCAGAGATCATAAAAAAAATCACAATATAAATTATTGCCGCAAGAATAAATCATACATTCGATCTCAAAGTCCTTTACAAGAATCTTTTACAACAATAAGCCAAACAGTAAAATCAAACCCAAAATTGAACTACGATAATTCTTTACATCGGATCAACATACGATAATTTCTTTGTAAACAAAAGTAAAGTAATACAAGCTCGGGATTAATTACAGAAGTTCATTACATTAAAGAATAAATATAGATTACAAGCGAGAGTAGAGTATTCTTGAATACTCAGAATTAACTTACAAGAGTTCATTCTTTAAGCGAGCATACAACATTAATTTAAAATCAGAATGTTACAAGAATCCATTACGATCGAAAGTGAAACAATAAATAAGAACTCAGATTAATTACAAAAATGAATTACATCAGATCACGATATGATTTACAACCTTGAATACATTACAAAAGAATAAAATAAAAATATTGCATTGCATATCGCCGAAGCCTTCTTTGTATCATTGTCTGTCCATCGCCATCCAATCAAACCCATTTCGCGACCAATCCAACACCCGTCCGCGGTAGAAAAGCCGAGAATAGTGTAGAAAACCCCCCATGGACCAAAAGAGCCATGAGCAAATAGTATCATGTGAGAGCATAAGGGATAAGGCAAGGGGTAAAATGGGTCATGCACAAAGCCAAGAGAGTGCCTAGCTGAAAGCCCCCTCCCACATAAAAACCCATTTCCTTCACATGCCACACTTCATTCACTACCCAAGCAAGCCACTGCCTCCACAAAACACATAGCCTAAAAGCTCTAGCAAAAACCCACAGCCAACCAAGCCACAAGCACAAGCAAAGCCACCCAAACCTCCACTTCCCCCACTGCCATGCCATTCACAGCAAGAGTAAGCCCAGCAAGCACCCAACCAAAGCAAGCCAAGCTTTAACACCCACTGCCCTCCAAGCTCGAACATCATTTCCACAACTCACAACCCACAAAGAGATAGCAAAGGAGAAGGGGAGCAAAGATGTAGAGGAAGACCAGCGGAGCGTGGACGGCGTCGACGACGGTTTCGAACCAACAACAACCATCGACAGCGCCGAGTCGACACCAAGCCGGCTAGGGGCAACAGGAGTGCACGAGCACTCCCGGCATCGCCACCACGACCACAACCGGCCAGCACCCCTGCCATTTCCCCAAACCGACAAAACCCAACAAAAGGTAACCCCATTCAAACCCCAATAGGAACTACCCATTGCACAAGTAGCACCCACACCACAGCCACACCATCATTCATTCATGCCATCACAGAGCAAGGGAGGGAAGGGATAGAGAGGAAGGGGGAGGATACCTCAGTGCGTGGCATTAACAGCACCACCACCACCAGTAGCAAGTCCACAGCTCCACTCACCATGCATAGTCATTAACCAACAAACGTTAGAAAAATAAATCAAGCTCAAGCTCAGGAGTAACTAAATAAAAATCAGTAGAAGGAGGCAGGGAAATGGAGGCTGCACCGACGGCCTAATGCAAGGGGCTGACTGTAGAGTGACGCGGGAGGGCCGAGCCGGGCCAGGGGTCGGCCGAGGGCAGCTGCGCAAATACTGGGAGCAGCCCAAGCACCAGAGGGAGATGATGCCTGAAGGGAGGAGCGAGAGAGCACACGGGGTGGCAACAGAGCCGAGCCGGCGGCAGCTGGTGGCACAGCGCCGGAGGACCCAAGCCAAACCACAGCGCAAGAGGGAGCAAGCGCGTGGTAGCAGTCCAGGAACACAAGGGCGGACTGGGCCGCAGGGGAGCCGAAGGCGCCAGGGGCGGCATGTAGCCACTAAGGGGAGGCGGCGCTTGAGGGAGCCGAGCCAAGGAGGCGGTGCCAGAGGGCAGGGGTGCTGGACCGGGCTGGCGGCCAAAGGAGATGGCGCCATGGAAGAAGTGAAGAGGGAGAATGGGGGAGGAAGAAATGAAGTGAAGGAAAAGAAGTGAAGAAGAAGGAAGTGCCTAAGATATTTTCGGCTGGGTGGAAGTAAGAGAGAATAAGATAAGGAGAGAGAGTAGGGGTTAAGAGAAAAAGGGATTAGGAGAGATTATGATTAGGTAGAGAATTAGAAATTTGATGAAAAGGTAATTGTATTGAAGAGTAGTATTAGAAATAAATTTAGCAATAAAAACTGAGCATTAATATTAATGAGGGTTGCTATTGTGTGTGTGTCTTAGACCAAAACAATGTTATAAGCCGCGTTAGAATTAAAAATAGTAGTAGACCGACGGTAGAAAATGAACGCGGGACGAAGTGTAAAATTAATCTGAAGATATTTGACAAAATTAATCACCGATAGCTCTCACTAAAGTACGTGAAAAATCTGACGCGTTAGAAAATAATTTAATCAGGATATAGTAAATAAATTAAGAAAACCGGCGTAAAATCGATTAGGCATTTATTGCATGCGTAAAAATTAAATGAACCTAGTTGCATGTGAGTATAGGCGACCAACGATTCCAGAGCCAGTAGACCCTAGAACAACCGTAGTTAGGGAGTGCTAACTTAACAGGGGTCTGAAAAATGGTATTAAAATTAAAACCTACTAAAAAGAAAAACCAAGTGACTAATGTACGCATAATAGCCCCAAAAGCAGCTATGTATTTATTTAATTATTCACGCATGCCGTGTAATTGCAGAGGACGAACCAACGTAGACAGATGTATTTGATCTAGAAACCGTGAACGCTGATCTTTTCTACAATTCCGAAGGCAAGCTTATCTCTTGAACATAAAATATAGTTATATTAAACATAAGCTGTATATTGATGTATCATATACATATTGCATGAAAACTATGTCTCAAAAATCTAATCGGGTAAATGAGAGAAGAAGAAGATGAAAAAGGTAATGAATGAAAAAGGGACGGTACAGCTAGGGGAGAGCCACTGTAATACTATGGCTGGTAAAGGGGGCCTATGGTAGGAAAAAGATGAGAGAAGAGGTGGGACCCTTTACATACGGTTGAAATATAAAGACCAATAAAACTCTCACCCACATCAGGGACCGTAAATTAAGTGCCAACCATTTTCCCGTTTCGGCAGGCAAAAAATGCTACCTTGTTACGTGACTAGCCTGTCCACATCAGGTAAGTAATATGTGGGAGGGATGGGTCTGGAGGGAGAGCCGGCCCATCAAGGTGCTCTAGTACCGCTAGGTGGAGTGTTGGGTCTGGAGGGAGAGCCGGCCCAACCAACATTACTAAAACTCGGTGGGTGATGTGGTCAGCACCGATGGAAAGTAATGGATGGAGACTTAATCACGTAACCTAGAAAACATTATATATTCTGAACTGGAACCCGCATAAAAGGAAATGCAGGGGACCTAGTTCATTTAGAGCTTAGAATAGCTATGGGTAAAGTGGTACAAGCCTGTGCGGTGCTAAATAAAATCATGCATTCATTCTTGTCTTCTGGATTGGAGTCTACGGGAACCACTAGGGGTCTATCTTCTCTCCGAGTGACAAGGAATCTTTTCTGAATTAAAACTTGCCACCTAAAGTTTTGACGAGATGTTTATTTTTAGAAATAGAGATGAATTAGAAAATGTAAATCACAACTAGAGATGAGACATTTAGTGCATCTTTTGCTATTAATGCTTGTTAAGTACACTAGTACTCAACCTTGCTATTATTCTCCTTTGTTAGATCCTAGTCCAGTCGGAAACTATCCCGGGCGGGACGACAGACACGCAGGTACCGATGAGACAACAGGAGACAAGGGTGCAGGCTACGAGGAGCAAAGCAAGGTGGACATCATATTCGGCACGTGGGACGAGTAGAAGACCGATGGAGCAAGGAAGGCAAGCGAGGGGACTTGGTCCCATTTATCTGTTGTAAATTACTAGTTGTAATGCAGACCATAGCCTTGCGTGGCTAAATACTGGAATAATGTACAATTTATATCATATTGTTCTGCTGTGTAGACTTTGGTAAGACTTATTATTCGTCAGAGTGGTGTCCTACTAGGCAAATGAATAGTAATATATATATATATATATATATATATGTCTAAGTGTGATTACCCTCCGGGGTAATGACATGGGGCGCCACAACCATGGCCACCACCATCGTTGGCTCTCTCAGGACCACCTCGGACCAAGCCGCAACCCGCCTAGAGGACCGCCATAATGCCCTCTCACTCATACACCGACCAATTTTCCCGAAGCTCTGCCGCTTTGTGCCAACATCGATCTCCCCATCCCCGTGCCCACCCCTCCACCGTCGTCTTCGCTTCCACCACTGCCTTCGCCTATGCCTGCTATGCCATCACCTTCTTCTTCGCATGTACAGCTTCCTACTATGCTGCCGCCTTCATCTTCGCCTGTGCATCCATAGTCTATTGCACTTGCGCAGTCGTTATCGATTTTGCCAAACCTGAGGAAGCAGTTGTCGTGCTCGTTTCTCTGCTCTACTCTCTCCACTAGGAGACCGCCACCGTGACATCGTCCATGTCGAGCTCTCCGTGAAGCTCCGTCGCTTTGTGCCAACATCGATCTTTTCGTCGTGGCTGTCGTCGCGCCGTTCCCGCCACATCTGACCACCTCCAAGCGCATCGACCACACCGTAGAGTTTGCATCTCCCTGGAACATGTCGTGTGACGTGTTCTTGGCTGTTACGCCAACGTAACACCCCTACCGCAATGTTGTGCTCAGGATGCTCCGGTGTGGCGACGCTTCGGCGTGCTCAACTCGTCACGACTCTAGATAGTGGGGTTAAGGGTATAGTCATCTCTAGTCGCCAGCCACCTCCTCTCGCTCATCGGATCATCGGCATCATCCTGCCTTTGTAGCAGCTATAAAAGAATAAGCGAGGAGGAAGAAGGATAGAAGGGCATGAAGGTTATTTTGAACTATCACTCTCCAAAATAACAAATAACATTATTATAATGGTCTTAGTGTCGCACAACAAAGTAATGTAAAATTATTGTGTCATAGAGTAAAGTCACGATTTTTCGGTGGCTTAGGCTGCTCCCGGTGCTCCACCCTAGCTGGTATCTTAAGCCTGCCATATAGGCAAAATGATGATGTGGCACCATAGTTAATGAAGAGAGAGGGTACTCTAGTATCTAATCTGGATACCGGTTCGGTCTCGAAATCCAACGCATAAAATTTATTGTGATCGATCCCATGTATTTAAGTTTGTGTGTATCAACAAACATGTATTGCTTTAGTACATGCCACAAATAGACCACAATGCTCAAATACTAGTAAAGATCATGCATGTAACTAAATAAAACAGCCTAAGATACTACACCATAAAAAACCATGTATTAAAAAAATAGTATATTGATACTCCTCATACATTAAAAAAACCGCACCAAGATACTACTCATTGAGAGCAGCCTAAGAGTGAATGACACAAAAGTTTGGTGTCCAATTTTGCCGAGAATTTTTTAGATGTGCCCTGTGGTACCCATTCTATCGCACGCACTCCGATGTTACATCGCCTCCTGCGCAAAAAGTGATGACTGATGACGAGTGAAAGGCTGGCGGTGGAATTGGACAGGGTCACCTTGCCCGATGGGAGTGTTTGCAGTGACATGACATGCATGCAAGAATCATCAGAAACAGACAGGGAGAGCACGCACATGTATGCCAACAACTTTCCGAGTCAATGGCCAGGCAAGCATCCCTCCCTCCAGTGATACATTCCAAGTAGGATACCGTATGCAATGCAGGCTCTTGCTATTGTCTCTTCTTATATGTTAGATCTAGAATTTTGTCATATCTTCAACTAGACTGTAATAGGTTAGCATCATAAAACTAACGTTAATTTATACCCACACAACGACATAACAAAAATAAGCCACAAATACATCATTAACATAACTTTAACTCAATGCTTCAACATAAAACATAATAAGAAAAACATGTCAAAAAATAAACAATATAGTATAGTAGAGATATAATTTGAGTATCTAAATAACGAAGATTTGCTCTTTATCCTAGCATAGTGGGATAAGAACAAGAACCTACAAGGACAACGTAAAAAAGTAAACCAAACAAGCCTATAGATAAATACAAAGAACATGAAGTTTACATTTGTTAGAAGCTAACTTACCACTAGCATGAGATAGATGTTTCTTACGTGACTTCGTCCCTTGAAAATGCTCTAAAATCTATTCATCTTTAATGCTTGCAAATATGTCTTGCTCAATATAGCATACCATAATATTATTCGTCCACTCATCATCCATTTTATTCCGCAAATCAGTTTTAATAATGTTCATGGCTGAGAAGGCTTTTTCTATAGTTGATATTGCCACTAGCAAAAACAAGGTCAACTCAATGAGATACCAATGGAAAAATCGAGTGTCTGCCGGTCTGAACCATATTCACAGCAAGATTTTCAAGGTCAATATAATTTGCAAAATCTAGAACATCTCTCACATCAGCAATAAATATGCCAAGTTGGTCTCTAAGGACTACACAATCATATTGGGAGAAGTCGTCAGCATACATCATAGCAAGTTCAATTAATTTGCTTTCATCAAAGTTGGCAAAAGAATTATTTGGATCAAGACAAGCAATGCACATCAATAACTAAGTAAACCTTTTAGCAAAGCGATTATTCAATTCAACAATAATTTGGTCATGTGCCGCAATAAATATGTCATGATGGAAATGATCATAGCAATTATCATCCAGCTGCCACGACCCCTTGAACAAACCCTAACTGATATTTTATCATACATGTTTGGCACATAGATATTATGTTGGAGACAACAGGCGTTTGTCTCTTCGGAAAGCTCATTCCAGCCATGATTTCTTATTACCTCAGACCTCAGTTGTCTTCAATGTGGCCTCAATAAACCCTACAACACAAACAATATTTTGATCTTTCTTTTGCCTGGAGGCGCAGCGCGGTGCCAAGACATCGGCCGTCATCCTATCGGGTCTTCGCGTGGCATGTGCCGCGTAGGGAGGTAGGCAGACAAGGTGCAGAACTGCGGATTGCGGAGGGCGGAGGCAGCGTTGCGGCGTCGAGCGAGGTGCGTGGCGACGCGATGGGGGATTGGCGATTGGGGTTGGGGGCGAGTGGACGATGGCCGAGAGAGTCGAGCAGTAGGGTTGGCTGATGGGTTGTGCTGCTGTGGGATGGGAGGAAGAGTGAGGGAGGCTGAAGAGTTAGCCTCGGGTTGGGCCACGTGTCTCGGGTTGTGCTACCGTGTATGTGTTTTCTTGAACCAATATAGGGGAGTGTACAACTGTTAGTTTTTCTAGGCCTCGGACAATAGTCTACTCAGCCTGAGATCTAGATCCACTTTAGTATAGGTGCACTCTTAGGTTTAACCTTCCGCAGGAGCTGGTTAAGTCGCAATCCAAGGTCTATTTAGAATACGAGATTTTTTTCTTCAAATTTCTATAAAATTTTTTCCTGTGCTGTGTCATCTCATGAGTGGCGACGAGATTATAGACGCTACTAATTAGACTGTGGAGTTTTGAGTGTTTTAAGGTTTCCGCGTGAGGTACGCCTTCGTTGATAAAGATAGTGGAGTACTCTGTTGTGTTAAGGGGACTCCAATCTCGTGCACTGAAAAGTGAAAAGTGCAAACATAATCCGTGGCATGTCCGAACTATAGTCGAGCATAGTGCGTACATTGCTTACTCCATGCTTGAAACTTAATTAAATCCTATAGCATTCATGCAGTTCGAACGGGACTTAGGGTCCGTTTGGTTAGATGAACTAGGGTGAATAGAATAGGATGGTATATGATGTATGTGATGATCCTAGATGGTATAGTACAAGTTCGGTGTTTGGTTGGTGGGATAAGATGATACATGATTTTATTTTGTTGCTTGGATAGGATGGTACTGAATGGTTCGAGATTTTGTTTGGTTAGTTGGATTGGATGATCCCGCAATTTTACACTTCTTTTTTTTTCTGCCTTTCCTTTTCTCCAGCGACAGTCATTCTTCCTTATCTTTCTTCCTCTTGGTCCTCTGCTTTCGTCGCATGAAGCCCTGGCGCTTCCTCCCTCAACGCCGCCCATTGCGCCTCTATCGGCCGCCGCCCGCCACTTCCGCCGCCCGGCTCGCGCCCTCGCTCCTCTCCCGAGCCGCCTCCACCCGCGCCATGGCCGCCTTGCGCCTGCCACCGGCTCCTCTCCCTTGCTCCTCCCCAGCTTGGCTCCTCCCCGAGTGTTGCGGCGGCGCCTACACGGAGGCACGTGGAGGACCTCCCGCGGGTGTTGCAACGGCGCCTCCGCACGCTCGGCGTCCCCGACCTCCCCTCTGCGCCGACCTGCTCCTCCCCGCAACGCCTCCGCCAGCTCGGGGACCTCCCTGGCGCTACCTCCCCACGGCGCTCCTCCTCCGGCTTGGGGCTCCTCATGGTGCCGACGGCACGTCGTCACTCGGTCCAGCACCCGGCCAGCACCCTCTGGCTTGCCCCCTGTGCCTCTGGCCCATGGCTCGCCCGGTTAGCGCAGGTGACGGCGTTGTCGCAGGCTCGAGTTGAGCCTGCTGAGGTAGACGATGAGGGGGAGAGAGCGAAAGTGAACGTCGTGGTTCGTCCGAATTTTTCGAACGGGCCGATGCAGCATCAAAGAAGAATATTCGCTGAATGTGAATGGCTTGGTCCAGGATGGTTTGGTACGATACCTCCAACCAAATGGGTGAATGAGATCGTTTCTTGTACTGAACCATCCGGTTTAACTTGCTACCTCCAACCAAACGGATCCTTAGTGGGTTGTTCTCTCATATCTTTTTCTCAGAGGCAATCACCGACATATGCATGTGGATATATACCAAAATTTCTATAGGAGTTTTTTTTTAAAGGCAATAGGAGTCCTTGTTTAAAAGCATAGGAGATTACTTGATCAGCCCTGCTCTTGTAGTACGTCGTTGCCATGCATGTGCTATGGTTATCCAAATGCCTAATAACGATGGACAGTAAAGGGTGTAAAACGGAATACAGAGGAAGATTGGATCGCTCTCACACGCACCCAAACCGGTGCCGCAGCTTCTCCTTTTATATCTTACGGAGAATAGGAAAACAGCGACAATACAGCTCCTGGCTTATCAAATACAGGATATAATTTACAAGTACAACCATGTCGAATAATCTATCTATAGGAATCAGAAATAACAAGGGAAACCGAAACCTATACAGTTCAGACTCTAAGAGGTATATTCTTTAACAGTCCCCTCAATCTGAACTGACTCCAGATTCAGATTGCACCTCAAGGTTGTAAGCTGACGAGTTGAGAGAGGCTTGGTAAACCCATCGGGAACTTGATCTTGCGACGAAATAAACCTGATGTCCAACATTTCGTGTGCTACTCTTTTTCGAACAAATTGGAAATCCACTTCGACATGTTTAGTTCTAGCATGAAATTCAAGATTTCCTGACATGTAAGTGTAAAACAGGAACCAAATTAGTAAGACGAGCCGTTGTCATTCTGTACTGTAGCATATCTGTCACCCGTGATCACAGCCGCAATAGGCCGTTGCCTGAATTGTAGCGATTGTGATCAGATTGATAGGATGTTGCCTAAGTTGTAGCAATTCTGTTTTACAGTTATAAATCTTGCCTTGTATACTCATCTTTGTATATAAAGGAGAAGAAGCCTATGTGATTCATACGGCAAAAAACACAACTTCAGACTAAACACATTTTCTGACTTGGTATCAAAGCCTGATCCAAAGAGACCACCATGTCTTCTCTTGCAGGCCTCGAATCTGGCACCATCGGCGCCCTGATCTCATCACCGAGGAATAGTGTGTCGATTCTAGCGTTCGGTCATCTCATCAGAATCAAACTAACCCGTAAGAACTTTCTTCTCTGGAAAGCACAGGTCGAACCCTTCCTATGTGGTCGGAACCTGTATGGCTATGCAGATGGGAGCACTGCTGCACCAACCATGATGCTGATAGAAGGAACCGGTGATGCCATGCGTCAAGTACCAAATCCTGCATACCTTCATTGGTTTCACCAGGATAAGATTGTACTGAGCGCCCTTCTTTCGTCGATGACGGAGGATATCCTCGGTCAAGTCGCTCGCCTCACCACCTCCGCTGAAGTATGGGGGGGCATTGAGCGCTATGTTCTCATCACAGAAAAGAGCTAGAACGATGCAAGTTCGATACCAACCATCGAACCTAAAGAAGAAGGACATGCCGGCGTCCGAATACTTCCACAAGATGAAGGGCCATGCTGATGTTTTGGCATCAATTGGTAAGGCCCTCTCCGATGAAGAAGTAATTGGCTATATAGTGGCAGGGCTAGGATCGGATTATGATCCTCTGGTCACTTCGATCACAACTCATAAGGATCCAATGAGCCTCAATGATTTCTATGCATACCTTTTGAGCTATGAACTTTGGCACGAAAGGAACAATTCTCAACAGGAGATTCACTTGGCTACTAATACTGTGATGCGCCACCACGACAACAACAACAGTCAAGGTGGCGGTTGTAGTGGACAAGGACGTGGCCACGGTCGCAATCAACCTCAGGGTCTGGGCCAGGGCCAAGGCAGTGAAAGAGGAAAATCCATGTGCCAGGTATGTAAAAAATATGGGCATGATGCGCTGCGTTATCGACAGTGATTCAATCATGCATATCAACCAGAAAATCATTAGTACCATCATACTGGTAATGCGGCCACCTCCGAGTCGTACAACATCGACACCAACTGGTACGCGGATACCGGCGCCATAGATCATCTCACGAGTGATCTAGACAGGCTCACGGTGCATGAGCGCTATTCCAGCAAGGATCAAGTCTAGGTCGCCAACGGTGCAGGTCTGAAAATTTCGCATATTGGTCATTCGGTTTTGTCTGGCTCAAATAAACCCCTTTCTCTCAAAAAATGTTCTCCTTGTTCCACATATTAGCAAACAACTTCTCTTTGTTCACATATTAGTCTCAGACAATAATGTCTTTGTTGAATTCCATCCTGACTCTTTCTTTGTAAAGGACAAAGTCACAAGGAAGGTGCTTCTTCACGGTAAAATTAAAGGAGCTCTTTATCCAGTACCTGTCAGTCATTTGTCGGCACAAAGGGCTTCAATTTCCAGTCAACAAGGGTACTGCGGTGTCAAAGCTATCTCCGGAGCAATGGCACAGGAGGCTTGGTCATCCTTCTCATTCTGTAGTTGACTCCATTCTTAGTTCTAATAAATTGGCTAGGTCCCCTTTTAAAGAATTGTTGGTATGTGACGCTTGCCAGCAAGCAAAGATTCACAAACTACCATATGATAAATCTATTTGTGTGACTACTTCCCTTCTCGAGCTAGTTCATTCTGTTGTTTGGGGGCTAGCTCGTACCTCGGTGGGAGGTTTTAAGTATTATGTTAGTTTTCTTGATGATTTCAGTCAGTTCACTTGGATTTACTTACTCAAACATAAGTCTGATGTTGAACCTGCTTTATCTAACTTCCAAAATCACGTAGAGCACTTGTTGAAAACAAAAATCCGAACTGTGCAGTTGGACTGGGGTGGGGAGTATCATAAACTCCACCATTTTTTCCCTAAAACTTGGCCTCTCCCAATGAGTGTCATGTCCACATACGTCTCAATAGAATGGAGTGGCCGAACAGAAACACTGGCATATCGTTGAAACTGGACTTGCTCTTCTTGCTCAAGCCTCCCTTCCTGTTCGTTTTTGGGATGAGGCATTCCTCACTGCCTGTTTTCTCATTAATAGAATGCCTAGCCGGGTCATAAACAATGCCAGTCCTCTTGCTCGACTCCTAAATCAAACCCCCGATTACTTGTTTCTTCACACATTTTGCTGTGCATGTTGGCCACACTTGCGTCCTTATAACAATCATAAACTTGGTTTTCGTTCCAAACAGTGCGTGTTCTTGGGATATAGTAACATGTATAAGGGGTACAAATGCCTTGATTGCTCCACTGGTCGCATATACATCTCATGTGATGTTGTCTTTGATGAATCCGTGTTCCCATTTGCTGTTCCCACAGAAAATCCAAGTACTGCTTCCTCTACTGATCAACTTTCTCTGTTGTTTCCTTTATCTGAGCCGGTAGTCTAGAATGATCACATGCGTCATTATAACCTGAACCTGTTGTGGACTAATGTTTGTACTGTAGGTCCTCTATCTACAGATGATGCACCTGCAAGCTCTCTTGATGCACAGCTTCCCGCGGTTGCATTTGGCACTCAAGACGACTCCAGAGCGACAACGGCGGCTGCTTCACCTAACGGGTTGCCCGACGTGGTGTCTGTTCAGGCTCCCATGCCTACCATGTCTATTGGCCATCACCCAATGCAGACTTGGCAAAAAAAACAATATCATTCAGTCCATGCAACTCACTGACAGGACTGTACGATATTCATCCAACCATCATGCGTTTCTTGTTGAGTCGGTTTCTCATCGGGTGGCATTGTCTGATCCTCAGTGGCGTGCCGCGATGGAAGCAGAGTTCACTTCTCTTCAGTAGAATAAGACCCAGTGTCTTGTTCCTCGGTCACCTGACAAAAACATAATTGGATGCAAATGGATTTTCAAGTTGAAACATCGTCAGGATGGTTCGATTGATAAGTATAAAGCCCGACTTGTGGCAAGAGGTTTCACTCAATGCTATGGAATTGATTATCTCAATACCTTTAGCCCAGTTGTCAAACTGGCTATAGTACGCTTGGTGATTTCCGTAGCTGTCTCCAAAGGCTGGAATACGCGTCAGATTGATGTCAATAACGCATTTTTGCACGGTGTTCTCAGTGAGGATGTTTATATGCATCAGCCACCGGGTTTTGAAGACTGTCATCACCCTTCGTATGTTTGCAAACTTCAAAAATCGCTATATGGCTTGAAGTAGTCACCTCGAGCATGGTATTCCCATCTTAGTGACAAACTCCAGCAACTTGATTTTTTCCCCTTCCCAGGTAGATACCTCCTTGTTTATTTTCTGTCATGACGATGTGACAATTTATATGATGGTTTGTGTTGATGACATTATCATTGTCAGTTCTTGCTCATAGGCGACCGAACAATTACTTCATCACCTTGTTGCTGATTTCCCTCTCAAAGATCTTGGTCCGTTGAGCTACTTCCTTGGCATAGAAGCTGCTGTGCATTCAAGGGGAATGAACTTCACACAGAAGAAGTATGCTCTCGATCTTCTTCACTGAGCACATCTGGAGAATTGCAAAGCAACTTCTACCCCCAATGTCAGTACAAGAAAACCTGTCAAGCGAGGCTAGGCGTCTGCTGAGTGAAGATGATGCTCTCAAATACCGCAGCATGGTGGATGGTTTGCAGTATCTCACTTTAACACGACCGAATATTTCTTTTGATGTAAACAAGGTCTGTCAGTATATGTCTAAACCAACTGATGTGCATTGGGAGGCAGTTAAGAGAAATCTTCGGTATGTTAAAGGAACAGTCTCCACTGGATTGAGCATACGACGTTACCAGTCTACACTTCTCAGTGTATTTATTGACACTGATTGGGTAGGATGTACTGATGATCACCGCTCAACCGGAGGATTTGCAGTGTTCTTCGGCACAAATCTGATTTCGTGGAGTGCTCGAAAGCAACCTACTGTCTCTCGCTCAAGCACCGAGGCTGAATACAAAGCGTTAGCAAATGGCACTGCAGAAGTAACCTGGGTACAATCTTTGCTCAAGGAATTGAACATTCCACAGCCAAGAGCGCCAATTTTGTGGTGTGATATCCTCAGGGCAACTTACTTGACAGCGAACCCTGTGTTTCATGCTAGAACGAAACACATAGAAGTGAACTTCCATTTCGTAAGAGAGAAAGTGGCACTCGGAGCACTGGAAGTGTGCTTTGTTTCCTTGGCTGATCAAGTAGCAGATGCTTTCACTAAACCAGTGACCAAACAGATGTTGGATCGATTGCGGTACAATCTCAACCTTAGCTCCACCGGATGAGATTGAGGGGGAATGTAAAATAGGAACCAAATCAGTAAGACAAGCCATTGTCGTTTTGTACTGTAGTGTATCTATCATCTGTGATCATAGCCGCAATAGGCCGTTGCCTAAATTGTAGTGATTGTGATCACATTGATAGGTTGTTGCCTAGGTTGTAGCAATTCTGTTTTACAGTTGTAAATCTTGCCTTGTTATACTCATCTTTGTATATAAAGGAGAAGAAGCCCTATGTGATTCATACGACAAAAAACACAACTTTAGACTAAACACATTTTCTGACTGTAAGTAGTGCTAAGATTATCACACTATAAACATGTAGTCTTTGTTTGATACACACTAAGCTCACCAAGAAGCGATTGTACCCAAACAATTTCTGCAGTCGCATTAGCTAGTGCCTTGTACTCAGCCTCTGTGCTTGACCTTGAAACTGACGTCTGCTTTCTAGCGCTCCAAGAGATGATATTTGAGCTGAATAACACGGCAAAACCTCTAGTTGATCGGCGATCATCTCAGCCTACCCAATCAGCATCTGAAAACACACTTACAAGCGTCAAATCAGATTTTTGTATCTTCAAACCAACTGTACAGGTACGCTTCAAGTATCTTAGTATCCTTTTCACGATTGTCCGGTGTTGAGTTGTTGGAGAATGCAAGAATTGACAAACCTTGTTGACAGCATATGCTATGTGTGGTCGTGTTAGTGTAAGGTATTGAAATGCACCTACTAAACTTCGATACTTTATGGTTTCTTCAGGATTGAGAACCTCTCCTTTTTGTGCCGACAGTTTCTCTGAAGTAGCCATAGGCGTAACAACTGCTTTGCATTGTCGTATTCCAGCACGAGTGAGGATATCTGTTATGTACTTAGATTGTGATAACAGCAACTCAGCAACCGTCCTTTTTACTTCTATGCCCGGGAAAAAAATGCAACTCTCCAAGATCCTTCAAAGCAAAATAATGATGAACCTGTTACTATAATATCATCCACATTGATAAGAATATAAACCATTGTCTGACCATTGTTATATATGAAGAAAGAGATATCAGCTCACGAAGGCACAAAGCCAAGCTCCTGTAATTTCTAACTCAAGTGCGAGTACCAAGCCCTAGGTGCTTGTTTTAGCCCATATAACGCCTTATCCAATTTACAAACAAAATGTGGATATTTCTTATCTTCATAACCTAGAGGCTGCCTCATGAACACTTCCTCTTCTAAAACGCCATGGAGAATCACATACTACACATCAAGTTGTCGTAGGCTCCGTCCTCTTGACACAACAATTGAGAGAATAAGACGAATGGTTACTGTCTTGACAACTGGATTAAAAGTATCTTCATAATCTTTTTTACAAACAGTCACACCATTTTTTACATAATTTAATTTGTGTAAAACTAGTATATAACTTGTGTAAAAAGGTCATGCAAAGAAAAAAAACTGTATTGGAGCAAACGTGATCAGTGCAGGGTATACAGCAAACTAGTGGACGGGAGGAAAAATGGAGTACTCCCAGGCAAAATAGTACTCAGATGGGAGGGGAGGAGGCAAAGTGATATCATCCATTGAATCTAGATATAGGAGTTCAAAATTTGAGTACTATAAATAAAGAATATATTTGACTTGTGCATATAGCGAGTGTTTTTATGGTCTGAGGAGACTGTCAACTAATTGGTTCGCGCTATCTAGTTACCGGCATACTTTAGAGGGTGCATATCTAGTGCACATAGTGCATTTGGTGCATATATGCACAAACTTTTTGTTTGGGTATCAAACAAGCATAAAAATTCTGAAAAAATTCTAGATGTAGTTGATGGTGTTTTGTTCCACCCTTTAAAATTTCAAGTTCAAACTCAATGTATGTTAGAAGAAACAAAAAGAAATTCACTGTGAATAGTAACATTTCTGTTTTCTCTTTCCTCTTTCCTCTTTCCATACTATTCACAATGAATTTCTCTTTTTGTTTCTTCTAACATACATTGAGTTTGAACTTGAAATTTTAAAGGGTGGAACAAAACACCATCAACTATATCTAGAATTTTTTCAGAATTTTTATGTTGTTTGATACCCAAACAAAAAGCCATGATATGATACATTCAAATACACTATACAAGACTAGATATGCACCCTACTGCACTATGTGCACTAGATATGCACCCTACTTTAGAAGCTCTTGATATGTTGTTTCGGTAGCGTGGTGTTGAAAAATCAAGACACGAGGACGCAAACATCGCATTTACCACTACCCAAATACACCCCACACCCTTCCTCTAAAAACACCCTTTCTTGTACCCAAAGGGTTGGAAATTTCTACACTAGCCTCATTTGAGAGCGAGACCAGTAATCATTTGACCACATCCTCCTCTTGTCCCCCTTCTACTTCATCTCCATCCCCCCTTTCCCGTACAGAGACAGTGAGAGACACACACGAAAGATTCAACACACCGGTCATCACCTCCCTTTCTCCCCAGTAAACCCCAAAAAATGAAAGCCTGAGGCTGATAGAAGAAGCAAGAACACACAAACACCTCATCTTGATCCTCTGTCTCTCTCTACGCATAATCAGATGAGAGAGAGAGAGACAGAGACTGAGAGCAGAACAAGTCACAGCCACCGGCAGCGGAAGTACGCTCATCCATCAAACCCCCAAAAAACGAGAGAAAACACGTGGGTCCACCGGAGGGCGGGACCCATGAATGGTTTTTAGGCACCGATCAAACTATCAGATACTATATAAAACTCGCTAGGTACAAAGAAAATCTAGATTCAATGTCACTTACGTGCTATATAGCACTTGCTAGTGTAGTAAATTTAAATTCAATGTTATTTATAACACTCGCCTTCAGATTTCCTAGCTAATATGAAGGAGAGATGAAGAGTTTGGTTCTTAGCGGGGCTAAATCTTTGAAATGTTTTTCTATTTTGTAATTAAGGCCTTGTTTCTTTAACTCTAGCTCCGTACAGTTTTATTCCGCTTCTCCTTTATTAATATAACAAGCAACTCTTCTGCCGATTCTATTCAAAAAAATGTTATTTGTGTGCTATATAACACTCCGTATAGTAAATACAGTTCGGTGTAACTTAACACCGGTGCTATCATAAATTTTGTTTTCGGGACCCGGACCCCTCCCTCCTGCGCCCAATTCAATTCTTGTGCGACGAACGAAACAAAACAAAACAAAAGCAGAGGAGACGAGGCCCCGAGCGTCCAGCTCCAAGGCGTGGAGAGAAGTATTAGCTTTACGCAGAAGAAGAGATTTTCGCGCGGGGTGCGGGGGAGCGGCGAGAAGGTTCAGAATTCTGCGGCGAATGGGAGGGGCGGAGGTGGTGGTGGAGGACGCGGCGGCGGGAGCGGGCGGGGAGGAGGGGCGGATGCGGATGGAGGGGTGGCTGTACCTGATACGATCCAACCGGCTCGGGCTACAGTGCTCGCGCAAGAGGTACTTCGTGCTTGAGGACGCCGCGCTCCGCTGCTTCAAGGCCGCGCCGTCGTCCTCCTCCTCCAGCTCCAAGCGCGAGGTGCCTCTCCCCTTTTTTTCTCCCTCCTCCTCCTCTGTTTTTTTGGGCTTTGGGGGGGACATTTCTGGCGTTTTGTGGGATCCTAGGGCGTCTGGTGAATTTTCAATCCGTTTTTGGATCATTTTATTCCCGTGGCGAATGATACGCTGTTGCGGCGTTCGAACTGGAATCGCTCGCGATCCTAGTACTATTGTTCTTCGTGATCTTCGGGTTTTACTTCTGTCCGTAAAAGCTACTAGCTTGGTTGAACAGGATGCTTGAAGCTGCTGCAGAAGATTCAAAGTTTGATCACTCTTTGGACACATCGGGTTAAACCAAAATATCAAAATGATATTCTGTAAAAAAAATTCGGTCTTTCTTTCTTTTGTTCCTTTCCTTTCCTTTTCTTTTCTTTACTTTACTTTTGTAAACTCTTGTTTGACAATCATTGTGTAAAGTCTTGTTTGACAACCATTGCAATTTAATGGTCATAAGGTAAAGTTCCCTCTACCTTCTTACGTAAAAAAAAAAAAAGTGGCACGAGCTCATCCGGTGCGCTGTCCGCGATGAGGGCGATGATTTTTGCGTTAGTTTGGCATGTTGCTGCGTTAGGTTCACTTCAAGGCCATTTTATGGAGCAATGGTTGCTGGGACAGGAAGGATTACCTAGCTTTACGCGACGGATTAGGAGCAAACCTTGTTGTTAATTTAGCAGTATGCAGGAAGGACGCGGATCAGGTGGGCAGTAGCAGAATAGGGCTAGTGTAGCTTAGAATCGAGCAAGAGACGGTTTTTAAAATTTGAAGGTAAAAGATGGCATCTGGGATTACGTGCCATTCGGTGAACTGTTGAGTGGTTTCCATTTCTGTCAATGCGAGCTTAGAAGGATCATATTTTGGGAACTTTCTGTACAATTGAAGTATGTGATTGCTGCATTGGTTGTCGCTCTTATTGTTAATTTTGAGGGAACTGGAAAGTACTCCCTCCGGTTTTTTATAGATGACGTTTCCGACCGGAGGGAGTATCAATCTGCAGCATGTTGAGCTCTCCAGGACGTCATCTATTTAAAACCGGAGGGAGTAGTCTTTATGTGACTGAATTATGCCCACAAAGGAAAAAAATACTTGTCTTTGGAGGAAATAGTAAGGGACAAGTATTGCAACATGTTGATTTGGCAAATATAAACTGGAATGGCGTAGTGATCGCACATAAGCGATACCAAGCTTTTAGTTGCCAAATGAATGCAATATAAACATTGGTCCGATACCTTCAATTTTTGCAGCAAACTTCGGTTGCTCCACTGATATGTTTTTTTGAAACGTGATACCATGCTTTTTTGCTTAACTTTTCCCCTTTTGGGTACAGGATCCTGTTAGAAGTGCAATAATTGACTCTTGTATACGTGTCACAGACAATGGGAGACAAAGCGTACATAGAAGTGTAAGCTCATTTATTATTATTATTATTATGATTTTACATTTTTACCAAAAATCTACACAGACAATATTTTGAGCATCTTCATCTTTTTGTTGACAGGTTTTTTACATATTCACACTTTACAATGCTTCTAACCATTATGATCAACTTAAGGTAAGAGTTAGTGATAACTCATTTACCTGACCTTGTGGCTAATACTTTTCTGCTCTGTTTGTCATAATAAGATTATTTTGGTATCCATTGATGCATTGACCAATGCTTTTCAGTTGGGCGCTAGAAGCTCAGAAGAAGCAGCTAGGTGGATCAGGTGCTTAATGGAGTCTGCCTTGAAGGTACCAGTTTTGCTTATTTATTGTTTTCACTATCATTATGCTCACAAAAGCACTAACATGATTTTTGCACTGTGAGCAGTCCCCGAGAAAAGATGAGCATGCTGTTGCTTGTTCACATAGAAGATGGCAGGCTTTCAGGTAAGATATGCAGCTCAAACTTGTTGATTATTTAGTACTCCCTCCGTTCTTTTTTAAGTGACACTCTAGGATCCGTGCCGTCAAACTTTCTACCACCTATATGTTTGAAAATATTTAGATTGGCTAAATGGAAACTATATCATTAAATTTGTCATTAAAAATACTTTCATAATTTTATAATTTTATTAGCATATAATAAGATAAAGTTACACAAATTAACGGTCAAAGTCATATCATAGACCGTGAAAAGTAAAATGTCACTTAAAAAAGAAAGGAGGGAGTATATGGATTGGAGATACACACCTTTGTTACGTGTTGGCTAATGTTCATACAATTAGGTCGGTTTTTGTTATTTTACTTCAGTACACTCAGTTTCTTGTCCTGTTTGTTATACCTTTTGTCATTGAAAATGATATGCATATTCTAAAGGGTATTGTTAGATGTTTGAGCCACCACACATTGACAATTTGGTCTCTGAAATATCAATAATGTTACTCTTTTGTGCAAGTGAGATCTCTTGTTGGTGCCTGAAACAAATCGTGTAGTTACGGTGGTATTAAATGACATGGGATATTTTAGTTTAAATTGAAACAGATGGCTATACTGCTTAAATGGGATGCAACGCACGCTCATGCTTTCAAGCCTGCTAGTTTTGCTTCAAGAAATGAAGAGCTAAAAGGAAATATTGATGTCTAGATATAACTTCTTATGATCAGATTTTCTATAAAAGAAAATAATCATATGTCAACACATGTTTTGGTGTACTTACATGTTTATACACGGATGCTTTGATCTGAGCTTGACTGCTAACCTTTGTTATGAATATTGTGTGTATATTGAAGAGATCCAATGGGGCAATATATATAGGGTGTACAAAGGTGCATGTCATATGTAGATAAGGAAATATAAAATAGTTCCTATTCTAACACCCCTGCCCCTTCAAATGCAAGGCGTATGCAATAGCGTTGCATTTGGAAATAGTTGACAATAAAATATAGAAAATCCGAAGTCCGAGTCTTGATAATGTCGTCGTAGCATGCAGCTTTTGGAAAATATGTCGAATATCAAAAGATCTTCTCCCATCCGGGGTCGTGCGTCAGCCCATAAAGCACAAAGTGCAGAGACTGAGAAAGTAGAGGCAAGCAGGAGCAAAATCGACCGCGGCAACACGACGAAAAGAAGGTGAAACCGACAAAAATAGAAAAAACTGTCAAATCAAGCTGAATAGGAATAGATAGAAGTATGGCGGTGCAGATCGAAACCCAAGACGGCGGCGACGCGAAAGAAACACGACGGCCTTAGAAGTTCAGGGCAACGGCTAAGAAAGCGGTGGCATCATAAAGACTTCTACGATCTGCACGTGGCTCAGAAAGAAGAGCGGGAGCGGCAGCTGCTGCCATGCATAAGGGAGTTCCTATGCTTCTATAGCTAACAATAAATTTGTGAACTCGCATGGCTTAGACGAACTCAAAGATTGAGTGGTACGGACTTGGATGGACGCAGCGAAAGCAATAACACAAAGAAATAAAAGCCTAAGGATAACTAGTAGCAAATACTAGCAACAGCCGTAGAAGATAGCACACCAGCATGTAGTCCAGATAGCAACTAGCAAGCACAGTCAAGCCATCCCGATCGGAATCCTTCCTTGAGATGTAGAGCAGCAGCCAAGCCAGGCACATCCGAATAGCTAGCACGAGCCAGCATAGCTAGCAACAGAAGAATCTCCATCGATAGCAAGAATAGCTAGAAGTCGGCCCGTCCTCCAGGAGCACATAGCAAAACAGCAAGACGACTCCTCCCATCCTCCGTTCTCTCTCTCGCTCCAAGCCAAAAATGCAGACCAGATCCGGATGGAGAAGGCGCCGGTAGGGACATCGTGACTCCATCTGGGGCTCGAAGGAGTGGAGCTCCCAGGCGTCACCGAAGATGAGTGGAGCGCTGAGCCGACGGCGCACGGGCACGCGGGCTGCAGGCCAACGGCGTGGCGAGCCGAGGTGGGGCGGGATCTCCGTGCATCGCACGGGGGAGCCAAGGTGGCGAAAGGGCAGCCGGATCCAAGGCAGTCTGGTGTGGATCCGGTCGACGCAGGCTCGGGGGCGGCGTCGGCTCGAACTGGGCGGATCCGGAGCGGCGGCGTTGCAGCCGGATCCGAGGCAGTCTGGCGAGGGCTCGAGGGTGGCGTCAGCACGGGCTCGCACAGAGCAGAGAAGGCGTCGGCGCACGGGCTCGTGGCGTCGGTGAAGTGCCGCACAGCCTCGTGGAAGCGGCCAGCCGAGAAGGCCACATTACCCTTGGCCTTCGCTTCGTCGGCCAAGGCAGACGATGCTGCTCCGATCGGATCGGTTGCGGAGCGGCGATGTATCCGAGGCGGCGACGATCTAGAGGAGGGGCAGCTCCAGGGCAGTGCGAGGAAGATCCGGCCGCGGGAGCACTGGCGCCGATGAAAGGCCGCCCCCGGAAGCGGAGAAGCTCCTCCCGGGGGCAGCGGGCAGCGTGAGACGAATGTCGGCTAGGAGGCAGCGGCGGCTACAGTAAAGTAAACCCTAACCCTAACCTTTGCTCTGATACCATGTTAGGAATATTGTGTGTATTGAAAAGGCCCAATGGGACAATATATATAGGTGTACAAGGGTGCATACCATATATAGATAAAGAAATATAAAAGAGTTCATATTCTAACACTAATTCTAACAACCTTTACAGTTTTATGCTCTATGCTATGTTGACCAGTTTTGGATAGAAATTTCATTTTTACTCATCACTTTGTACTGATGTTTATATAATAAGATAGTACCCATACTAGTTCTATTGGCTAATTGTCTACTACATCGTTGCAGGTTAAGTCGCCGTAGTAGCCGCATGCACTCAATAGGTAAATCATATGTTGTTATCATTTATGGTGGGATTAGTAATTTTACTGAATATATTAACTACCTTATTATTGTTATGAATATTGTGTATGTATTTATGAGGGCCCAATGGACAATATATATAGGAAGTACAAGGGATATACAGATAAGGAAATACAAAAGAGGAGTCCTACTCTAACACCCCCCCCCCCCCAAACTCATGGTGGATCACACACATTGAGTTTGAAAAGAAAATACAAATGTTGTACCCTAGGCTGTGGCTTCGTGAAGAAGTCAGCAACCTATAACTATGGTGGTACAAACTGTAAAGCAAGTACTCCCCTCCTGCACTTGTGAGCGAGTGTGAAGCATCCACACCAATGTACTTGGTGAGCTCATGCTTCACTGGGTCTCGGGTAATACTGATAGCACATGTACTATCAGACAAAAAAGTCGTAGGTCCCATCACAGGCACTCCCAAATCTGCAAGTAGCCACCTCAACCAGGTAACCTCTGCTGTTACTGCTGCTATAACTCTCAACTCAGCCTCTGCACTCGAACGGAAAACTGCAGTATGCTTCTTTGTCTTCCAAGCAATCAGGGAGGAGCCAAGAAAAACAAGAAGCGAAAGAGAACGGCGATCGGAAGGATCACTAGCCTGTCGTCAGTCGGAGTATGCGCTGAAGTCAGTAATGAGATGGAGCTAGGGAAAAACAAACGACGAGAGATAGTCCCACATGTTATGAATATTGTGTGTATATTGAAGAGGCTCAATGGACAATACATATAGGGTGTACAAGGATGCATGCCATATACAGGTAAGGCAATACAAAGGACAGATAAGGAAATATAAAAGAGTCCCTATTCTTCTAACACCTATTCTAACACCCTCCCCCTCAAATGTAAGGCATATGCAATAGCGTTGCATTTGGAAAGGGTTGACATTAAAATATGAAAAATCCAAAGTCCGAGTCTTCATAATGTTGTCATAGCATGCAGCTTTTGGAAAATATGTCGAGTATCAAAAGATCTCCTCCATCCGGAGTCGTGCAACAGCCTATAAAGCACAAGGTGCAGAGGCTGAGAAAGTCGACCGCGACAACACAATGAAAAAGATAATGAAACTGACATGAATAGATAGAGCTGTCAAATCAAGCCAAATAGGAATAGGTGGAAGCATGACAGTGCAGATCGAACCCAAGACGGCGGCGGCGCGAAAAAAGCGCGGCGGCCTTGGAAGCTCGAGGCGGCGGCTAAGAAAGCGGCGGCTTCATAACGACTTCTATGATCTGCACACGGCTCAGAAAGAAGAGCGGGAGCGGTGACTGCTGCCATGCATAAGGCAATTTCTATGCTTCTATGACTGACAATAAATTTGTGGATTCGCATGGTTTAGACGAACTCAAAGATTGAGTGATAGGACTTGGATGGACGCAGCGGAAGAAATGACACTAAGAAAGAAAAGATTCAAAGGATAGCGACGACTTTGACGGGCACGGTGCCTGTGCATCCGAGCTAGGGAACGAGCTTGGACTCGTCAGCCAAAGCGAAGAAAATTCAGCCAATTGGAATAAGACGTTCGGCAAAACCTTCGGCTGAAACTCACGCTCGGCAGAACTCTACGCGTGAACACACACGTAGAAGATGGAAGCCACTAGAAGATGAAATAGATGCTCGGCAGTTGCACCCGCGGGAAAACAATTGAAGACGTTGGAAATCGATCTACTAGAAAACACACGCACGGCTGATGCCTTGACTCACGCATGGCAGCGCTGGATACCGATCCGAAGGAAGATGAGCTAGCCATGCATGCACGATGCATGAACTAGCCATCGCATGCATGCATACAAGACTCGTTCATGTACACGGTGCTCGCATCATCTTCAACTCGAACAAGGACAGGGCCGATCGATCAATCGATGGCAGACAATCCGCAGCCATCGATGTGCGCGCGGATGGCGGCGTCGTGTGCGATGCATAGCGCGCACACGTTCACCATCTCCCAGTACAGCCTAGTCCATCGTCTCTGGCATCCTTCACGCGACGAGGATCTTGCTGCTTGATGACGAGGCAGTACGAGGCCGCCCTCGGGAGCGGAGATTGCTCCTCCCGGGGGCAGCGGGCAGCGGAAGCAATCGGAGGGTAGGAGGGTAGGGTTTAGAACCTTTGCTCTGATACCATGTTATAGATATTGTGTGTATATTGTAGAGGCCCAATGGGCAATATATATAGGGTGTACAAGGATGCATGCCATATACAGATAAGGCAATACAAAGGACAGATAAGGAAATATAAAAGAGTCCCTATTCTTCTAACACCTATTCTAACACCACGCAAGTAGCGAATAACACGAAGAAGGTGACTGTAGTGGAGATGGGTAGGACGAGCCATGAACTGACTCAAGATATGAACAACATAAGCAATACCAGGGCGAGTGCTCACAAGGTACACCAAACTCCTAACAAGATGACGATAGCGAGTAGGATCCTCAAGAAGATCACCATCAATGGCACAAAGCTGGAGGGATAGCTCAATGGAAGTCTCAGCAGTGCGAGTGTCAGTCAGACCAGACCGGTCAAGAAGATCCTAGGCATACTTCTGCTGGGAGAGGTAGTAGCCCTGAGGTATGGAAGAGACCTCAATCCTAAGAAAGTACGTAAGAGAACCAAGATCAATCATAAAAAACTGCTCACTGAGATGCTTCTTCACATACGTGATGAATGAGGAATCATTACCGGTGATGAGCATATCATCAACATACAGAAAAAGTAATGTCCTACCCCAAGTTGAGACATGGACAAAAAGTGTAGGATCGTGGGAACTGACAATGAAACCGACAGTAGTAAAACGCGCAAACCAGGCACGAGGAGCCTGTTTGAGGCCATAAAGAGCGCAACGAAGACGACAGACGTGCCCATCAGGAACAGAATACCCAGGTGGTGGCTGCTTGTAGACCTCCTCACGCAAAACACCATTAAGAAAGGCATTCTTAACATCCAGCTGAGAGATAGACCACCGGCGAACAGAAGCAACCACAATAAGAGTGCGAACAGTGGTCATATGGGCAACAGGGCCAAAAGTCTCATCGTAGTCACGACCATACTTCTGCTGAAAACCGTGAGCCACAAGACGAGCCTTGTAGCGCTCGAAAGTACCATCAGACCAGGTCTTAATCTTGTACACCCACTTGCAAGTGATCGGACGAGCAAGCATAGGTGTCAGTACAATATCCCAAGTCTCTGTACGTTGAAGAGCATCAAGCCCCTCTACCATAGCGAGTTGCCACTCAGAATGAGGAGCAGCCTCACGATAAGAACTAGGCTCAGTGACAGAAAGAGCATGAGCTATCGGAGGAAATCCAAGATGATCAGGAGGTCGAAGGGATGCCCGATCACAAAGGACGTAACGAGGAGCATCATCAGGAGGATCAGATGTGGGTGTTGGCAAGATACCAGGAGAGGAGACTGGTGAAGGATGAGGATGCCTAGAGTAGTGAATACCAGAGAAACGAGACGATGGTGCGACAGGAACAAGAGGCGATGCCACGGAGGCAAGGACGGGAGGCGAAATCTGAAGGAACCACTGGAGGCAGTTAGGGAAGGCGTGATAGTGGAGAAATTGGTGAAGAGTCAGAAAGAGACAACCATGAAATCGACTCAACGGTGGAAACAGGAGAATAAGTCGAATCTCATAGAAGAAAGGTTGAGATTCGTCAAAGACAACGTCTCGTGAAATCCTGATCCGTCGAGCAGAAGGATCCCAGCAGCGATAACCCTTATGCTCAGAACTATAACCAAGAAAGACACACTCAAGTGACTGGGCCGATAGTTTAGTGTGCTCACAAGGCTGCAGCAAAACATAACAAGTACAACAAAAAACACAAAGGTGAGTGTACTGGAGGGCTCGAGAGTAGGGATGCTCTATAGGACTGACACCCTTAAGAGCAGTGGAAAGCTGCATATTGATGAGATATCTTGGTAGTAAAAGCGACCTCGACCCAGGCGTGGTGGAACGTGAGAGGCAAGGAGAAGAGTGCGGGAAGTCTCAATCAGATGACTGTGTTTGTGCTCAGCAACCCCATTTTGAGTATGGGCACCAGGACAAGATGACTGGTAAAGAGTGCCCTGCTCAGAAAGAAATTGTCTAAAATCACCAGAACAGTACTCGCCAGCAGAATCATAGCGAAAAGTACGTATGGAAGATTCAAACTGAGTACGAACTATTGTTACAAAGCTACGATAGATCGCAAGAAACTGACCACGATTAGATATACGGAAAATCCATGTAAAACGGGAATAATCATCAATGAAGATCACATAAGATTTATGCCCGCCTTTAGAGATAATAGGCGCAGGTCCCCATACATCTGAATGAGCTAAATCAAAAGGACGAGAAGGCAAGGACTCACTAGAATGATAAGGAAGGTGTGGCTGCTTGCTCAACTTAAAACCCTAACAAAACATGGACGTGTCAACAGTAACACATCCAAGAACACTCTGATGAACTCATGAAGAAAGACAGGACCCACACAAGTGACCTAAACGGTGATGCCATTGCGCAAAAACTCCAGAGGTGATGACAGCAGAGGCGGTGGAAGTAGACGTAGAGGAGACAGGAGCAACTGAAGTGAACGGAAGGTGAAGGCGATCAAGGATGTGGACACCCTAATGATCCCTACGGTGTCGGCCGGTCCCAAGTATCGTCCCTGTCTGTTGATCCTAGATGAAACAGATGTGAGAGTCAAAACCAACCCTACAGTCGAGATCGGCGAGCTGACCAATCGAGAGAAGTTGCATGGTAAGCTGGGGAACATGGGAAACAGCTGGAACATAAAACTTAGTGGACAAAAGAGTGCCCTGACAGCTGTCAGACAGAGGAGTACCGTCAGTTGTCTAAACAGATATAGGGGAAATAGGAGGTCCTACTGAAGTGAGAGATGTGGAGTCCGGTGTCATGTGGAAAGAGGCACCAGAATCCAGAACCCAAGAAGTACTTGAAGGAGACGTATGAGCTAGACTGGTAGAACGTGTTGAACTGTGAGAGAGCTGCTGAAGTAGAGCCTGGCAGAACTGTTGAACAGAGTCACCTCGCTGAGAAGGTCCTGACGTGCTGGTCTGTCCTTCCATCGTGGAAGGGCCTCCCTGCCCCTCCTTGGATCGTCCAGTCCCACGCGCCTTGTTCTGCTTTTTCCGCACTGCACAACGCTAGTAGTCGTGCCCGAAGTTCTTGCAATAATTGCACTGAACCCCAGTTGGTGCAAAAACAGGAGTAGAAACAGACGCCTGAGGAGAGACTGTAGTCGAAGCAGAAACCGTTGGTGTAGTCGAAGAAGAAGGGGTAGCAAGCATAGTCGGAGCAAACTATGCTGCTAACCCGCGGCAAAGCTCCTCAGCACGAAGCATTGAAAGAGCCTCAGTGACTATCAGTTGTGGTGAGCTGCAAAACAGTTGAGCCCTGACAGGCTCAAACTCTGGGCGAAGACGGTAGACGAAGTCATAAAGGCGAAGACGATCATGATCTGCCTTTTGCACTTGATGACACTCCTGGCAGAGCGGAGAAGCCAGCTCGTCCAGCTGGCGCCAGAGACTGGCCAGGGCTCCGAAGAAGTCGTCGACGGAGGAGTCCTCCTAGCGAAGCTTCTCCAACTCACGCTGAAGCAAAAAGAACTGAGCATCGCTGCCCTGCTGGTATCACTCGCACAAGTACTCCTAGATCTGACGAGTGGCACGCAGACCAACAATGTCTGGCTGGATGGAGTCGTTGACGCTGACCACCAGGATGGCTCGAATACGGGCCTCATCAGCACACCAGCGCTCAAAAGCGTCTATGGCATACTGAAAGGCCTCATCAGCAGTAGCGGCGGCCTCTGCCTCCTTCTTGGTGGCCTCATCTTCTGCAGGAGATGCAGAAGTAGGCTATCTGTGAGGAGGCTGAACCGGCGACGGCGGACAAGGTCAGGTACCAGTAATATGTCCCCAGAGGCGGTGACCATCGAGCGTGATCTCCATGAGTGAAGACCATAACCTGTAGTTCGTCCTATTAAGCTTTGTTCCCGAGAATGGGATCACGACTAATGGAGCAACCATTAGTGGCGGCGGCCCGACGGTATGATGACCAAAACAACGAAGTCTAATAAGCGGTGTTGGACGGTAGCGCGATTAGAAACAACGTCTTGTTTTTTTTTTCTTTTAATTGGTGGTACTCACACTAAGTCGAAGCTATTTCGGCCTGCACTTTGTACCAACCAAAAACAATCAGGGGAGCACACGGGGGACTAGGGTTCCCCTTGCTGAGCGGCAGCAGCGCCGACGCGTTCTGGTGACCGGCGACGAACAGAGGAGCTCGGGCCTCTGCTCGATCGATTCTGGCGGTGGCGAACCTGGCAGCAATGGCGGGGATGGCTCGAAGCGGGCTTAGGCGGCAGGCGATATGCCGTCTGAGCGGCGAGTGGTGTTGGGATGGCAGCGGAAGGAGTTAAGGTAGTACCCTAGCTCTGATACCATATTATGAATATTGTGTATGTATTCATAAGGGCCCAATGAGCAATATATATTGGGAGTACAAGGGGTATACAGATAAGGAAATACAAAAGATGAGTCATATTATAACAATTATATGTAAATGCCCTTAAACAGAGAATTTTCTTAGTGCTCTCTAGTGCCTTTTTTTCTCATGTTTTCTGTTATGTGTGAAATCTACCAGATTGGACTGTATTTTCTTTTGTTCATAACGATCCAATGGCATCTGATGTTATTGCGCCTTCTCCATGGACAATATTTGGCTGTAAAAATGGTGAGTATAAAGCTTTATTTTTCCAATCATTTCTGAAATTTGTGCTAAATTTCGATTTCCTTTCGTTTAGGATTACATTTGTTTACGGAGGCAAAGGACGGTGACTCTCATGGGAAGGTATTTCTTGTGCACAACGATGTCCTGTATGGATGGATTATTATATTCACAATGATTTTACTTTTTTCGTCAGTATTGGGATGATCATCCGGCTATAATGGCAGTTGGTGTTGTTGATGCGAATTCCGAGGCTGTCTTCCAGACTGTAATGTCTCTTGGTCAATCAAGATCCGAGTAAGATAGATGTTCCCTCTCTTAAATTTTGTATGGTACACTGTTTACTTGTACCTTGACGAAAAATGCATTAGCATCCAAAGTAGGAAAACGGAAAGGAAGAAAAAAAATATATCATTACTACAACGGCAACATACGTTACTGTCCTGGCAAGCAGCATTATGTTATACTGTCTGAAGTTGTATGATTTGCTGCCCAAAGGAAACATGAAAAACCCAGCAAAAACTGTCTATCATGATGAATGTTGGATGTAGGCTATAGTGACGACTGACGAGTATATAAGCCGCACAAGTTTGGGGCTTATGCAATGCGGACAATATGAAGGGGGGAATTGTGACTCCAGTGAGGAACACCTTGTAATTCAGCTATCTTGTGAAAGAAGAAGAAAAAAATACCCCTTCAGGCTTGTTTCACCGAATTCAATTATCTATTCATAAAAGTTATGGAATATGCTGGAAACTTTGTGTTATTAAGTATTTTCCCGTTTGTTCCATATAATATTGTGATATGTTGCATTTACATAAGGTAATAATAATGTCAGACTCACTCAAACTTGGCATGAGCAATTAATATGAGCTTCCTAAATTAGGAAGCTTTTCAAGAGCTGGGTTGTGTAATTTGTTAGGTTTCCCAATCTATAGTTTGGTCAACTGCTTTGAGGACTAGGAACCTAAGTGTAGCCTCAAGCGATAACCCAGTGGCAGCAAGAGAGACCAATTCAACTTCTTTGGGGGTCTTATGTTGTGGCCCACGAAAGTTTAATGTGCCTATGACATTAAGAGGGAGGGGTACAGTGCACCTGGTGCAAGTGGAGTTTTGGTGGGCAAGGCTATCATGGTACGGTAGGGGAAATGTTGCTTGCTGTTTTGGGTTGGGAGGGGGAGGGCAGGTTACTTTTAGAATTCTCCTGATAATAAATTTAGACGGTACATATGGAATGTCACTAAATGAATGAAATTAGTATACAAGCACTTTTTATGTGAGTAAGTGCGTTTCTTTTTCCAGCAATCAACCTGTCAGATTTTTTGTAGGTGGGACTTCTGTTTGCGGGAAGGAAGGGTGGTTGAGCATCTAGATGGCCATACAGGCATAATCCACAAGAAATTAAGAGACGACTGGTTACCATGGTCTGGTGCTGGATCTATCCTGCTTTTTTGATATACACGCTTTATTGTTAAGTTATAATAGTATGATATTTAGTTTTCAGGGGAATGGGAAAGAGAGATCTATTACTTAGACGATATTGGAGGAGAGAAGATGATGGAACTTATGGTACGATTGTTGGCAGAAAATGATAAATAATCTGCTTGCAGTGGTCTATACCTGACATTTCTCTTGATCTTTCAGTTATTCTATACCACTCTGTTTTCCACTACAAATGTCGTCCTGAGAGAGGCCATATCCGTGCATGTCTTAAAAGTAATGTATGCTTTATTTTTCAGTTGAATCTTGCGAGAGCTAAAGACCGGCTATTGTTTTTGTTTATACTGAACCAATATGTGCTTTTATGAATAATAGGTGGAGGATATGTAATATCGCCAGTCAACCAAGGAAGACAATCAGTTGTAAAGCATATGCTTGCAATAGACTGGAAATTCTGGAAGTCTTATCTGTTTACTTCTTCCGCAAAACATATCACTATACGTATGCTAGGAAGGGTAGCAGGCACGTCTTGTGATAGATCAACAAACCAATGCTTGATGCGATTTTCAAGCCTTGTTCCTGCAAATATCAACAATATTCTAAGCCAACTTACATTTGTTTGCAGCCCTACGAGAATTCTTCCGAGCAAAAAATGGAAACTGTGCTTGCATGGAGTTCTCATCGGGTGAGTTGACAAGGGATATGGGGCTGCCACAGGGTGAAAATGAGCGGATACAAATAGAAATGCACTCCGCAAATGGGAGCAACAGGCTTGAGGGTCCTACAGAAGGATCGCAGGGTGGTTCTAACAGGCACTTAAGCAGTTCTGGTTCCTTCTTTCAACTTAATGATGCCACGGATGTGTTCTTTGATGTCCCAGATGAATCAGAATATGATCAGAGAGAAGCTATGTGGCCTTCTGATGAGAGCACACATGCTGTGGTGAGTTCTTCACATACAGGACTGCATTCTGTGTTTTCATGATAGAAGGATGTTAAGCAAGCAACTTACTGTTCTTATTGATTAAGACAGTAATGTTCCATCTCATCTTTAGAATTACTGGTTGTAGATCATGGCTGTTTGTATTAGTATGCTGCAATCTTGTAGCATTGAAATGTAAAGGTTAATAACCTCAAACTAAATTGTCCATATTTAATATTTTAGCTGTAGACTTGTTGCAAGTGCAACTTGTGTATCTTAGCGCATACTATAGCTTCTCTCTTTTCAACCATAAAAAGGAAGATATCGGGCATGTTTCTCTAAGTTACATTGCACGAACAAACACTCAGTCAGACAGTAAAACATATTATTTATTTTCTGCACCATGGTCTTAGCATGCCAAAATATGCTTGTACTTGAAAAGCTGGGGCATTTTCTGAGGTAAGAACCACAATTTAATTACAAAGGATGACTTGATGTTAACATAATTCAGAGAACCAGGCCAGAATTCCTATATCAATGTTATATTTCATGTGTCTAATATTTTGCATGACATCGCAGGACCAACGGCATGCTAAATTGTCCACTGCTGCTGTCTTTGTAAGAAGGTTGCATGATCTTGCAGGTGTGTTACAGCTACTGTCCAATTGTCAGGGTTTCTATTTTCCCTCTATTCTAAGTTTTTGTCTCCCATTTCCTCTATTCTAGTCCAGAAGAGAGGATACGTTGACTTACAGGGAGCTGCTGATGCCAACGCTGACAATGGGCCGTGTTGCTATGGATATACTCTTCCGAAAGATTCGAGCTATACAATGCCTTCTACTTGGGCAATGACAGATCCTACAACATTCTTAATCCGTGGAGAATCATATTTGCTTGATCGTCAAAAGGTAACTTAGCGTTGGTCTGATTCTTAGTCTGGCTCACTAGGCTAGGATGATGCATGGCTTTTGGTCTATGGGAAATAAGGAGTTGTGTTCCTTCTTTGGGGAAAATAGGAGTAAGGACTGCTTCTGTTCAAGCACCTTGTTAGAATGAATAGTAATGTTTCATATTGGTAGTCTGGGTTGGTGTGCTCCTGCCATCCATAATGTTGCAGTTTTCTGTAATTTTGACAGATCAAGGCAACTAGTACCCTGATGCAAATGGTAGGTGCTGATTGGATAAAATCTGATAGGCGCGAGGATGATCTTGCTGGTCATCCTGGAGGACTAGTCCAGGTATCTTCTGCTAGAGCCAGTAATTTGCTTTCAATGGCAAATGGAACAAAGAATTTTACCGTGATTTTTATTGCAGAAATATGCAGCACAAGGGGGAAACAATTTTTTCTTCATTGTAAACATACAGGTGAGATTTTCTTTTGCGTTATATATGTGTATGTCTTTTACTTATAACCCTGATGGATACAGGTTCCTGGTTCAACTACATACAGCTTAGCTTTGTATTATATGATGGACACCCCATTGGAAAAGGTTCCTCTACTCGAAAGATTTGTAAATGGAGATGATGCATTCAGAAATTCAAGGTTCAAACTCATCCCTTACATCTCGAAGGTACCTATTTTGGGCTACGACTTCGACTTTATTCATGTTTAGCTTTACTTAGTAAAATGTCAATGGTTTACGTTTGGAATATGTGTCCATTCAGGGATCTTGGATTGTGAAGCAGAGTGTGGGCAAGAAAGCTTGTTTGGTTGGTCAAGCACTAGAAATCAATTACTTCCGCGGAAGCAACTATTTGGAGGTAGGCCCTAAGCATGTCATATGTAGTAATACTACTATATTAGCTTCTCTCATTTTATTCTATGATCTATCATCCAGATTCAGGTTTTTTAGTGTATGTTTCATTCTGAATGGTCGGTTGATACTATTGTCTTTTACTGATTTGATGTTCTTTCAAGGTTCCAACAAGGAGCAGAATCTGACTGAACTGCTACTCAAGCTAACTGTTAATTTTGTTTACCACAATCTACAATAAGCTTAACACAGATTCTAGAGTTTGCTTGTAATCTTTACATGCTCGTTGGGTTATACTCCCCTGGTCACAAAAAGAAGTCGTTTTTGACTTTTCAAAGTCAACAAAATGTCACTTTGACCACTAAATTATATCATTATATTTTCGATTTTTTTATATAAAAGTGTACGTTATAAAAGTATTTTTTTGTGGCAAATTTACTCATACCATTTTTGTATATCCAAACTACATATTTTAGATAATATCTTTAGTCAAAATTGATATGATTTGACTACATGCGTTCTAGGGCGACTTCCTTTTATGACAGAAGGGAGTAACTGTTAATTTCCGGACATTATTGCTTGTGACCTAATGAATCCATGTTGATTGGGACATTCAACTCTGAACATCTATAAATCTGTTTTTTAGCTTGGAGTTGACATAGGCTCATCAACAGTGGCACGAGGCGTAGTGAGCCTTGTGCTTGGCTACTTGAACAACCTGGTGATTGAGATGGCCTTCTTGGTACAGGTAATCGGCGTATATCTAACTACTTTGTTACACGCGAGTTTGTTGTTCCTATTCTACTCAAGACTGAGAATAAATCTGATCGGTAAGCACCAATCAAGCGAAGTATCATAAAAGAATTCCTCCTTCCTTGCCTCATGCAGGGCAACACGCAAGAAGAGCTCCCGGAGTTCCTCCTAGGCACCTGCCGATTGAACTATCTCGACGCCTCCAAAGCAGTGTCGATAGACGAATGCTGATTGCTCAAGTCGTCAGATTGACACCATTCTTTTTTAAGCCTGAGCACAGTACAACAAACCAAAAGGCTCCAAGTCATTCCTTCAGCCTGCCGGACCGGTCCGAGATACTCCCTCCCTGTATTGCCTCCCACAAAAGTGGGCGGGGGACTGCATCGCAGCATTGTACATTCTCTCTTCTTGCCGACAGGTATTGCGTTGTAATGATGACAGCAATCTACAATCCCATTCTTTCACACCGCGTCGTCAAGAAAAGAGGAAAAATCCTGATTCCGTGTCGTTCCTTATGACCTGAGATCAGAGATCATTAGATCCAACACCGAAGCAAAGCAACCCATTACTGGAAGTTGACTCGTGAGTGAGTGATGACACTGCCATGATTGTACCTGAGGAATTGGGCCTCCCACACTCTTTAAGAACTGAAAGTGACCCAACCCTACACGAAGTTGCAGTGAGATGATCATGGTCATGGACTCTTGCTCAGCTTCACTTTTCTTATCCCTTGAGCCAGAAGGAACAGGCAGGGGTGGAGTTGGCCTTTCTTGGGCCTTGAGAAAAAGGACAGCAAGGGGAGAGACAGTGATTGTGTCGTCATCGCAGCAACAAACTCTGCGAGTAAATTGGAAAAAATGACAACACGGACGTGTTGCTAGATGACACGTGCCCTCGTCTGCGTCACCGTAAGGAATCGCTGCTACAATGCTTGTCCGCACGCCCACAGCGCGCTACGGTGCTCATCCGCGCACCCATCGCACAGACTCCGCAAAAAGTGCACTACGGTGCTCGTCCCCACGAAGGCTTCAAAGGGATCGTATATAAACAGTACGAACCGCTCTCCCTCACGCGTACTCATCGAAACAACGCATATTACGCACGAACATTACTCTACAGTGTGTAAGCATTGTGCTATAGACTCGGCCAGAAAATACTGTTTTTGCGGCTGCCACGCAATGGGAGCATGGGCAAGCATTGTAGCGATGGTTCCATATAGTAGGTGCACGGAAGAGGACATATCATCTACCGGTAAATTTACGATGCTATTTTTATCATTTCTCTTGAATTGCTGTATTGACGCCAATCAGCGTCAAAACAGCCCCAAAACTCGCAACAAACATCGTGATCAAGATCGCTGTGCCTGACCAAGCTAGCAAAGCGTTTCTGAGCGTGCAGGACAGACTGCGTCGCTGTAACCGCAGCGGCCGACGTGACAGGTGAGCTGCCTTCCCTTGGTACTCGGTACTACTTCCAGCCTGCACTTTTGAACAGAGCATGTGTCGCGTCGCGTCGTCGCTTTGGCACGAAGAGAGAAGAAGAGGATCAAGCAGTAAACATATTGCCATTGACTTGAGCAGATCCCCATGCATGGGCATGGCGAGTTGCCGGCGGCCGCGGCGGCGATCGGGTCGGTCGCGCGACGCGCGGCCCCGTGCCGGGAGGCCGCGTCACGTGGAGGCGGACGAGCGCGCAGCGCGAACGAGCGAGGCGACCTGCAAGGGCAACGCCTCTGGATCTGTTGGGTCGCGCCGTCCTACTTACTCCAACTTTTGTTGCATGTGTGCTGGATGGATCTAGTGTGCCGCTGATCTGTGTCGTTGTCGGTATCCGGACTCCGGTGGCTGGGCTGTTTCTAGGATGCAGAGGTTGGTGCTCCGATCCTTGGTTGGTGCTAGTAGGACGGACGGGACCAGTCTTGCCTCTCCTTTTCTTCTCTTCTCTTTGAGAGGGAGAGAGGGATTAACCGAGGGGCCAGTTCTGTTCTGGTGCGTGGAGTGAACAGTGCAAGTACAGGGAGATCTAGGCAACAGTTAGGTACTGTTTGAGCGTTTGTGCGACTTCTGCTGAAGCTTAGGGGTGTTTGGCATGTCACGTACAAAGAGCAACTTTCGGCTGGGTGACTGAACGTTGAGTTAGAAAGTGTTTGATAGTCTGATTTTTAGTTCGACTGACTTGAGTTGGAAAAAAATCTGGAATGCCTATGAGATAAATGATGACTTATTTGATGTCGTTTGAAGGACATTATGAGTGTATTTGATTGATTTATTTATTGTACGTGGCATACAAATATAAATCTAAGCGTTAAACATAATACATTTATAATTGCCAAGTCAATTGAACACTGGAATACTTGAACAAGGATTCAACAAATTTACATAATTTTCTCAAAAAAAAAAACACCCATACAAGTTAATTTTGCATTCAACAATTCAATTTGGTACAGATGAGCAAACTTGAGCTACATACAAGCATAAGCATCAGTAGGAAGGAATCAGTTGAAGAAGACTTTAGAAACTGGTACAAGATAATGTTAGATGCTTGATGATTCATGAGGCGGGTGGAGGGAGGTGGCGGCGGCGGGAGGCAGATGGACCGCGGACCCTATGGGTGGAGTGGGGAGAGGTGTAGGTTGGGCTTTTATACCTAGTACGGGATGGGTAAATAACTTGAACTTTCAAGGGCAAAGATCTAATTCCAACCCGCAAAAGCCACGGGAAGCTGGCCCCGGTAGCTTGTGGCTTTTGGCTTCTCCTAGTTATGAGGGGCTTTGGGCTTCTCTAAAAACCACGTCGGAAAGTCAGGTGTTTGGAGCGGCTTCTGGCTTCTCGAATGGAAAAGCTACAACACAATCCGTCTCGAACAAGGCATTGGTGCATGTACAATGGTACAGACAACTGCGGTCTATAGCACCTCTCAATGTCATCCATAGACAGTATTAAAAGACACCTCATACAATAAGTAGTATTTTTACATATCTCTATAGACAACTCATTCATATATAATGTGTCTTGTTTTTAGTATTCTGATCATTCTTGCGTGAGATCGTCTAATTCTCCATGCCTCCTCTCTCGTATCCACATCATCTAATATCCTATGTAGCAAGTCTTACAGACAACTAACGTCACACTATTGTACATGCTGTTAAGCTTCTTCAAATAAGACACGGCTCCTTGGGCTTCTTACAGAAGGTTAAGCGCCAGTTTTGTACACTAAAAGTCTAAAGTTGAAACCCCTCTTCGTCCATCAGCTTCTTTAAGAAGTCGCTTTCTAGGGGAAGCTAAGCTCCATCTATGAACAGAGTTTAGTAGTCGTCGAGTATGGACGATGTTTACCCATCATAAAAAATTCAGTATCAATCTTGAAATATGGCAATTTCACATGAACTCTTCAGAAAAGTAACGGATGGAGTGCTGACCAGCTGTTCTGCTCAAGCAAAGATTTCACGCCCGTTGTCAATTTTTTTCAAGCAACGATCCATGATACGGAGTACGATGACAGGACGAAGAAAAAACGGAAGTTTGGCAGCCCTGAAATTGAGATGCCAATACCGAGATTGGTGTTCCCTAGGTTTCTTCAGAAATTACGCTAGCCGGGGACCTGCATGACGTCACCGCTATCTAAACACATCCATAGTGCGCAATACTGGTATTGTGCGCTCCGAAGTAATTGCTTGGGATTAATTGGTCCGTTGAACGACTCGAAGCTGTTCCGGTCAAAATTACAGATCCCAATATCCTCGTCGAAAGGCACACTTTGCAAACTTTGTCTCGGGGTTTTTATTTACGGTACTGACCTCGAGAGGCATCAATTACTGCAGAAGGGCCAACAAGAAGATAAGAACAAGTCGTAGTAATCTTTATTTTTACTGTTATAAAAAAGGTCTGTTATCTACCTTCCTACCTCTTGAGTTGATGAGATCTTTTGTGTATAGATATGTTACTATAAGGATCTTTTATAGATAATTAGATTATTTACACGAGTGGTTTATGATAATACTCTTTGTGGCTTGTTGATATGATACGAATTATGTATGCAACTTTTAGATGTAGGGATAATTATCTTATGTATAATTGTTTTTCAAGTTTAGAACTTTTATATGTTTATTTGAGATCCGTTGTAACGCACGGGTACTCGGCTAGTTCTACTGATATGTCATATTTTCAAGTGATTTTCTTAGAACGGTTGCCAATTTTGGACAAAATAATTTTATAGTAAACAATCTAACTCTCGCATAAATATAGGAAATTTCTACGATCAAAACAAGCCTGTAAGGAAGGAATTTGAATGGTGAAATCCCAACAAACCCATATGGGATTCTTTTGTTCCAAATAATAAATGACCTCTGCGTGCTTACTGATAGCGAAAATAGATCATCTGCATTAAATATTTCAATGCAGAGAATCTACCGTACATACCATTAGAATCTACTATCTAATCAAAAAAATAAAAGGTCGACATCAATGGTTACAGTTTTTGCTACAGTGGACTGTTAGACCAAAATATTTTTATTGTTGCTTCATTATGTATGGACAGCTTCTACAGATGAACACGGAGGTCAAAATTCCGTCTCAGATTTCCTGTCTACCGCACCCTACGGCAAGTCCTGCAACTCCTGTCCTACCAAAAAGGCACGCATGTGCCGGTTCCCCAGCGAAATGCCTCCAAAAACAGCGAACGCTCTGTTCACGCCGCACCGCCTCCGTCTCAATTCATCGTTAAAGCTGGGAGACGCAGGCAAATGCAGCAGCAAGCAGAACATCCAAAGATCCGATTCGCGTCACGTTACACAGTGATTTCGAGCGATAAATGAATAAATAAGAAGGGGAAAAAATGTCTGCAGTGATGCAGCAGACGCCGCCTAAAAGGAAAGGGACGCTAGGTTAGAAAAGGCAGAGGGGAACAGCAGAGGACACTCCGATCCGTCGCTATAGTACTTGTGCCATCATGTCATGGTACTCACCCAGTGATCGCTACAACGGAAATTTTTACTGTTTTAGCCTTGTAAATTTTTTTTTTTCAAAAGTAGCCTCCGTTCACTATAATTTACAAGTTTGGCCTCAAAAGCGATTGCGTCTCAAGTCCACCAAAGCGGCGAGACTGCTTACGACCGAGGCGGCAGTCACTTGCCCGGGCAAGCGGTAGTGCAGTGCCCCCACTCATTTTTTTTTCTCGTCGTCAGTTAAAATATTATTTCATTATATTTTGTAAAAAAACGAAATTCCATTATATTTGATTGAAAATGAATATCGGCATCGAGATTCATTTCTTTATTTTTTCTCGTCGTCTGTTAAAATATTATTTCATTATATTTTGTAAAAAAAAACAAAATTCCATTATATTTGATTGAAAATGAATATCGACCTGAGATTTATAAAAAAATTCATTAAGAAATAAGGGCAAGGAGTAGGGTTTTTTATCCAAATCGGGGTTTCGCCATAGTTTGAGCACATATATATAAAAAGGTATCGAGGACTATTGGAGTGTCTCCACGATGAAATCGTCGAGCGTATACATGTATATAGACAGACGATCGATGAGGTACTTTATGAAGCTTATACTGAGAATGTGATTACAGGGTTGGGAACAGTCGTTGTGATGATGAAGATGTCCGAAAACTGAGTGTCTCCTCGATGAAGACATACTTGCAATATATGCTTAGCGGAGACACGGAACAAGAACTACATTAGAGTATGCGACGAAAGCACGTTTCACGTAGTGACATGACATGATGGTCCGCTAATTGCTTTAGTCATCCTCGCTACTACTACGATACAACGCGACACAAGCATCCGGACCATATAAGTACACATGCCTTTGGGGATAGTAAAATACATGGGGTAGGACGGAGACTACTACGTAATGATCGACCTCTCGCGTGGACCGGGCCATTTTCCTTCCTTGCTAGCTCGGCATTGAACTCCTCGCCGCCTTCCCTTCCCTTCCCTTGTCGCGGAGTGTTCACGTCGGCCGGTATGTCGAAGTCGTCCATGTCCTGCGATTTCACGATGTAAGTTCATCGATAGTGGAAATCGGAAGAATGATGTAAATTCTTCATAACTCACGCCGTCGTCTGGATTCGCCGGACGACCGGATACATCAGGTTGGCCGGCTCACCAAGATGAGCCTTTCCTTGCCCTTGTCGCGGATCGCCCACGTCGGCCGGTATGTCAAGTCGCCCATGTCCTGCGATTCCATGATGTTAGTGCGCCCTATAGTGAAAATCGTAGAATGATGTAAATTCTTCAGAACTCACGTCGTGGATACGAATGTACGCCGGCGATCGGAACGCTTATGTGGCGGCGGGCTCACCAAGATGAGCCTTTCTCTTGCCCTTGTCGCGGATCGTCCCGTGGGGCGGGTATGTCAAGTCGCCCATGTCCCGTGATTGTATGATGTAAGTGAAAACGTAAAAGGATGTAAATTCTTCATAACTCACGTCGTCTACATGGATTACGCCGGCGATTCTTGGGCTCCTTCTGTGCGTCCTCAACAGGTCCGAGACGTAAGGTTTCCACCGCGAAGTTCTCGCCCGCACCGAAAGTAGTTCAAAGATATACTCGCGGATGAATGCCTGTCAGACATCTCCGCCGCCGATCCATCGGAAGAAGTGGCAACGATCTCTGGCTGCCATTTCATGGGGATGAAGTTAAAACTTTACTAAGTCAACGCGACGAAAATCAATCTGCGCGAAAGAAATGCTTATAAGGTGGTGCCCGCGTGTAGTACGCCCGCCGCGGTGGTGGGTGTGGGTCAATGATCTCGCTGGTTCGCCACACACACATTGCGGGATCGGAAACGTGGTGGTACCGGAGCATCTTTCATTGATTTATCTGGGTATTGTAGCCGCTTCCTCTTACGCTTAAGCCAATTTTGCTTCTTCAACAACCTCGCGTAGAAGTTTGTCAAGAGTCCATAGTCGGGTATCTATTGTGTAGTGTTGTGTAGTGTTCGGTTTGGTTTAACCCCTTTATAAGCCCTATGGTTGGCATGGTGTGGTTAATTTCTTGTCATTTATAAAAGTCGTCTCCTTTGTGCCTTTGGTCTAATCATCGGGCAAAGCCGCCTGTGGTCTTGTCATTTGCGCAAAGTCGTCTACTTTGTCCTTTGGTCTTATCACCGGGCAAAGCCGCCCGTGGTCTCTTCATCGCGCAAAGCCGTCTCCTTTATGCCTTTGGTCTTATCATCGGGCAAAGCCGCCACGTGTGGTCTTGTCACCGCGCAAAGCCGTCTCCTTTGGTCTTATCACCGCGGAAAGTCGTCTCCTTTTGGTCTTATCATCGCGCAAAGCTTGCCCGTGTGGTCTTGTCACCGCGCAAAGTCGTCTCCTTTGTGCCTTTGGTCTAATCATCGGGCAAAAGCCGCCCGTGTGGTCTTGTCATTTGCGCAAAGTCGTCTACTTTGTCCTTTGGTCTTATCATCGGGCAAAGCCGCCCGTATGGTCTCTTCACCGCGCAAAGTCGTCTCCTTTGTCCGCTTTGTCTTATCATCGGGCAAAGTTGCCCGTGTGGTCTTATCATCGCAAAAAGTCAGTCTCCTTTGGTCTTATCAACGCGGAAAGTCGCTCCTTTTGGTCTTATCATCTGCATAAAGCTTGCCCGTGTGGTCTTGTCTCTGCAAAAGTCGCTCCTTTGGTCTTATCACTACGGAAAGTCGCTCCTTTTGGTCTTATCATCGCAAAAAAGCTTGCCCGTGTGGTCTTGTCAACCGCATAAAGTCGTCTCCTTTTGGTCTTATCATCGCGCAAAAGCTACCCCTGTCGTGTTGTCATCTTTGCAAAGCTGTCTCCTTTGGTCTTATCATCATGAAAGTCAGTCTCCTTTTGGTCTTATCATCAAGGCAAAGGCGCCTGTAGGACCTCCTCAGACCTCGTGCAGGACCTCCTTACGACCTCTTCCAAGACCTCCAGAACCTCCTCAGACCACGTCCAGGACCTCCCCTAGGACCTCTTCGAGGACCTCCTCCAGGACCTCCCTCAGGACCTCCTGCAGGACCTCCTTACAACCTCTTCCAAGACCTCCAGAACCTCCTCCAAGACCTCCTCCCGGGACCTTAGGACCTCCTCACGACCTCCCTTAAGACCTCCTCCACGACCTCCTCAAGACCTCCTCCAGACCTCTGGACCTCTTCCACGACCTCCCTCAGACCTCCTCCAGACCCCTCAGACCCCCTCAGACCTCCCCTAGGACCTCCTCAGGACCTCCTCTAGGACCTCCCCAAGGACCTCCTCACAGGACCTCCCCAAGGACCTCCCTCAGGACCTCCTCTAGGACCTCCTCTAGGACCTCCCTCAGACCTCCGTCAGGGATCTCCTCTAGGACCTCTTCGAGGACCTCCTCCAGACCTCCCTCAGACCTCCCTAGGACCTCTTCGAGGACCTCCTCCAGACCTCCCTCAGACCTCCTGCAGGACCTCCTTACAACCTCTTCCAAGACCTCCGAAACCTCCTCCAAGACCTCCTCCGGGACCTTAGGACCTCCTCACGACCTCCCTTAAGACCTCCTCCACGACCTCCTCAAGACCTCCTCCAGACCTCTGGACCTCCTCCAGACCCCCCCGGGACCTCCTCCAGACCCCCTCAGGACCCCCTCAGACCTCCTCCAGACCTCCTCAGACCTCCCTAGGACCTCCTTAGGACCTCCTCTAGGACCTCCCCAAGGACCTCCTCAGACCTCCTCAGACCTCCCCAAGGACTTCCCTCAGACCTCCTCTAGGACCTCCCCAGGACCTCCCTCAGACCTCCGTCAGACCTCCTCTAGGACCTCCCTCTAGGACCTCCCTCAGACCTCCTCCAGACCTCCCTCACGACCTCTTCCAGACCACCTCCAGACGTCCTCGAGGACCTCCTCGATGACCTCCCTCTAGGACCTCCTCAGACCTCCCCTAGGACCTCCTTAGGACCTCCCTAGGACCTCCCCAAGGACCTCTTCAGGACCTCCGTCAGGATCTCCTCTAGGACCTCCCCAGGACCTCCTCGGGACCTCCTCCAGGACCTCCTCACGATCTCTTCCAGACCACCTCCAGACGTCCTCGAGGACCTCCTCGAGGACCTCCCTCAGACCTCCCCAGACGTCCTTATCATCAAGCAAGTCAGCTGTCCCCTTTGGTCTTATCACTTGCAAAGCTCCGTCGGTGGTCTTGTCACCGTGGAAAGCTGCCCGTGTGGTCTTGTCCCCTCCGCCAGCGATGCAGACACCCCCCTCCGCCACCGCCTTGTAGGGACTGCGCCTCACGCCACGTTCGTCTCCGGTGCTCGGCTATTTAAACGCTGCCACACACTCGCTCGATCGTTCCTCTCGTGAATCTCTCCTCTTTGTGAGGTGCCTCCTCTCCGTACCTAACATTTTTCTATGTCCTTTGTCCAATTCGTTAGTCGTTACTAATGCGATGCATGTTTGAATTTGCGCCTCTTAGGTCTCGAGGTTCAAGAGTTGGTAACGTCAGAACGGTAAGTTCATTTCAAAGAACGCACGATGGTTCTTATGTTGTGTGTTGGTTGAAATATTGTCCTATTTTATGTCGTAAATGGAGACACCGTGTCGTGTTCCATGGTAACGTCGCGTCTTGGGTCGAGCGGAGTTGATTTGTCCACCGCCAGCCTTTTGTAAACGTTCCCAACCCGCACGCGTCGATTTGCCGGAGCTACGACGGTGCATTCGGCGCTTGTTTGATAGCCACGCCGCTAGGAACAAGATAGTAATAGGCGGTCACCGCCATTATGGTCCCACAACACGCGAGATGTTGTGGGGCTTAGTGAAGGTGACCAGCGATGCATGTGGGCGAGTACATGGAGATCGTTAGCAATCCTCACGCTCCGATCTATGGACGACCCATGGTGTACGCCAATTTTGTTTATCCCGCTCAATCCTCTTGGGGCGCCGCTCAAGGAGCCGCCGACGCTCTTGTCCCCTCTTTGGTTTAATGACGATGGGAGAGGTCTCGAGAGCGCCAGACGTCGTTACGCAGATGCTCCAGCTTGATGGAGATTCGGTACTTTCCAACCAAATGAAGGTGTGGATAGATGGCGGATGCTCGTGTTGATTGTCACGAGATTATCGATGGCATGTCCGAGGGCACCGCCATCGAAGATGAGGATTTACTTTGACTCGCAATCCAAATGAGGACGGCCGATGATGAGGCGGGATCGTCGGTGGCATTGTTTCGACCGACACGGACTATGTTCCAAGTCGGTTGGATTGCTGCGGCCTCTTCCCTTGTTCTCGGCCCAGAGCACGAGTCGTCGTGGGCCTTCGATGCGACACCCCGCCAGGGGCAACATTTCCCACAAAGGTCGCCGCCAGCAAGCTATCGTGAGTTTCATGGTGAAGACCAGTCGGACTTACCGAGTGTACAGGTGAGTTTGAACTTTGTTTGATGTATCTTCAACCATCTACAGTACGTTGTACTAACTAATATATGTCGTCTGTTATGTGCAGGTCTAATCCTCGACACTTACATAGTTAAGGCGTTTTACCTCTTGCCCGCAAAGTCCGTGCGCAGAGATTCCTCGGCGAACGGCCTTCCGTATCCTGATCGTGACGGATCACACATGTGAGCTTCAGAGCCATTGCAAACGATAAGAATGTAACCTCGGCCTACATCGCGAGCATTGTAAGCCATGCGGTTGTCGCCGATTTGACCATTTCGCCAAAGGTTCTCATGGCTAACGAGCTAATACAATAGGGTATGTCGTTAGCTACTGAAGGTCCGACGAGCGGCGAAAAGGTCCTTGAAGGGTTGTACGGTACCTACAAGGAGGCGTTTACCTAGTCCCCTGCATCTTCAAGCAAATTGCGGATGCTAATCCGGGGACATGCGCCAATAGGGACGATAGGCCGACAGTCCAACAACCCAAATTCCCTAATCCTTGATCGAGTCTTCGGGCTTTTGGCCCGGCAGATCGAGCTTCCACCATCGCCGTCCCGTCCCCGAGTATGGACGGTACTTTCCTTCTTGAAATACAAGGGCACCATTCTCACCGCTATTGCCGCGATGGCAACGACCAATTGCTCCCGCTGTTTTGCAATTGTGGAGAATGAGAACACCGCCATTGGCTATGGTTTCTAGCCAACATAAAGCAACATGTTGTAAGGGATCGGCGAATGTGTGTGTCATAACCGCCGTCATGCCGGGTTGTTGTCGCGTTGCGCACTATGCGCATCGGACTAGGGCACCGCTCCAATGGAACGACATACGCACATCGCTTGGTGCATGCGGCATCTAGTCGCCACTTTCCACACACGCTTCGAGCAAAGACCTCATGAAGAAGTTCAAGAAGCTCGCCTCGTAACCCGAAGCGCAAGTTCGATGCCGTGGCGGAACTTGAGGTCGAAACCAGCGTGCAAGTGGAGGTTCTCGGCCAGCGCACCGCAAAGTGAGTTCGCCGAGTGGATGAGCGAGCATGCCCCGACTATGAGAAATGGTCCTTCTTCACGACACCTATGGTGCTCGAGACGAAGATCATGACAACCAATGTGAGACCCCGGTATATTTATTAGGCTCATAATACTTAGTCATCCAATTGACCCTAGTATTATCAACCGAATAAACTCGGTCTCGAGAGATGTATACTCCCGAATGCGGATACATACCTCACAACAAAAGAATATATCAATTCCATACAACGATAGAACATAAGCAACAAACCGAAGTTAATATTAATAAGGAATAGCTACTACAAAAGAGGGCCCTTAGGCCAAATAGCAATAAGTTACAAGAATACACAATGAAGCAAAAGTGCCATAAAGATGGCTATAACACAAAGCCAATCAAGGTGCCTTAACCCTAGGCATCGGCGACCGACCGCCAAGCTAGTCGTCAAGAAACAAAGAACACGTGGCACGTAAGGCTCTTGGAGCTCACCTCCGCCCTCTGCAACAAATTTGTTAAGAAAGCAAATGAGTACAATAACTTGTTTATTGTACTCGCAAGACTGACGATGTAAGATAACAGAACTATAATTTAGCTACATGCAAGCTTCATTTAAGTGGATGAGGCTTTGGACTCATTTTAGCATAAAGCAAGTTTCATTTGTAATAACATAATAGATTGAAGGCAATTTGATAAAGCATTTGTAATTGTTGAAATAACAACGAGATAATAACATAATATCAACAACAAGAACATCCTGGAAGTGACTAACCCAAGTCACCACAACAATAGTATGAACATCCATTCATACCAACCCATCAAGTTTTAATTAAATGGTTGAGTCTAGTTCTTACAGGGCGTTTCCGAGCGTGTCCATAACCTAGGACGAGGCTATTCAATAGTTTTAACCTGCAGGGTGTACCAATGTACCCACACGCTGCATCGCCTTTCCTTTAGGCACACTACCTTTGGTGTGCCGCACGGCTAAGTCCTACGAGACATTTCCAATGGACGATGCTAATTACGAGCAAGAACCCACGGGGACAAGACACATTAGACAGCCTAACCGGTCTGCCAATGCTCCCTCCCAACACCACACACACAGATTTTATTAAAACATACCCACCAACCAGCTCATAATTAACACCTCCCAAAGTACTTAGTCAAGAGAGGTCCCATATCCCCTCGTGTGGTTAGCACGCAACATTGCTCGAACGGCGCAAGTAACTCGGTCCTTAATGACTCTGCATACTACCACATTCCAAAAACCACCCCATCCATCCAATATGCCCAAGTCTAAATCAATCCTTTATTTTCAGTTTTTGACTTCACAATTAATCAAAGCACAAGTGCTGGACATATAGGAGGAATAATTATACTTAGGTGATCAAGACCATCGACTAAGTCGATGATCGCCCATTACTACCGATAGCTAAGCATGTCTAAGCAAGAGGGAACGCAACTACTAAGTGATAAGAGCTCATCCAACGAGCTCAAATCACAGCAAATAACCTAGGCTCGTTGGTAGTAGAGGATAAACACTCCTACAGATTATGCAACTATAGGATTACTAGCGACCTTTAACACAAAGTAGCATGCATACATAGAAGTAAAACAACATATTAACCTTTAAAGTAATGGGACGCTAGAGGATATGATCAAACTGCTTGCCTTGTTGCTGGTCAATTTGTTGCGGAGGGTCGTCATGGGATCACCACAAATGTCGAACCCTAACGGAAAAAGCAATAAAGAACCGATAAGAACAAAGAATTCAAAAGGACTCAACAGCAAACTTTCTCCAAAAGACTTGAAATTTTTACAGCAGCAAGATAAAGATTTATCATGAATTTAGCAACAAGAATCAATCGATTTGGATTCTTGATGCAAAAGATATGATCAAAACAATTCAATTCGGCCAGAAAAATCCAAATTAAATTAAAAAGGGCTACTGTTCATAAATTATTTTCTAGGGGTCTTCTGGACATGAAATTTTTATGGTAGATAGGTAATGACATTCTAAGACTAATGGAAGTGGTTTCAACTCTTTTGGAGTTACATTGCAACTTCTACAATTTTTTTTAAAGACAAGAACTTGAACAAAATTATAATGCACAATTATTCTTTCTGAAAACAGTAACATGTTCAAAACTATTTTTCCTAGTAAGTTCATTGTTATAGGAACCCAACAAACTTGGATTCACTCCAAAATCATCTATAGAGCATTAGTTATGTCTTTTACAAGTTAAGCCTTAATTTGAGTGTATATTTAAAAGGGAGTTTTTAAAACCTAGTGGCTAACTGTGCTCTGGGACTGAACTCAACTTGCAATCATTTTTGGATTAAAGTCAAGTTCAAGATAGAGCTAACACAATTTGAATGACCTCATTTGGAATTAAAATGAGAAAGATATGAAATTCTAAAGTTTATACCTTATTTCAGTTCATACTTAAGAATTTACTGACATTTCTATAATTCACAAAGACATGGGAGGTCGTGAGCCACAGATCTCAGATCTAACGGCTCAGACCTCCCCGGAGGACAACACACACGCAGATGGGAGGTCCAGAGGTCCTGGACCTCCTAACCACGCACATGCGCGAGGTGAGGGGGAGGTCGTGGCCATAGATGGGAGATCCAACGGACCACAACAGAAGGAGGTCCGAACGGACCAGTCTAAAGGGAGGTCCTCATGGTGAGATGACCTCGAGGAGGTCCCAGAGGAGGTCCTCAACGCCCACGCACCTCCGGGGAGGTCTGACGGCCCAGACAGTGCCAAGGAGGTCTCGGGCGCCCAGATCTCCTCGGAGGAGGTCCGGACGCCCGTCGAGCTTCGCAACCACGCGCTTGCGCACGCACGTGCTTGGACAAGAGGTTAACGCGCCGCAGACCACGAGGAGGTCCGCGCGCGGAGGTCTTAATCGCGCACAATAAATGGTGGATTTAAGGCGGTTAAGACGCCAATGATTGCGAGATTGAGCAATGATTAGCACCATTAACGCCAGATCTCGCCCTAAAACGACACGACACGCCGGACGCCCCGACAAAATCCCGAGCTTGAAGAAATGGTCTCGCCGGCGATGTAGAGCCCGCCGGTGAGGTCAATGGTCTGATGGGTCCGCATAACCATGCGCACTCCAACGGACCTCCTCTCAACGGCGGCGACGGCTTTAATCGCCGGGCGAGCCGAGAGGACAGAGACGACCTTCACGGCCAAAATATGAAAATGCAAAAGCAGCTCAGCGACAATCAAGCTTGTGCCCAACATAAGCTCCGCAACATGCATTCACGCTGGTGCGGACTAAAGGACTACCAGGAATTACCGGAGGTCCTAAAGATGTCGAAGAGGTTGAGGATGGTCTTGGCGGGAGTTGGGGAAGATGGAGAGCTCCACCGCTTCAAGTCCAAATTCCAAACTCAAGCCTCGGCTCCAAGCTCCACTAGCCCCTCTGAAAAGGTCAACCTAACAATGAGTTAGGTTTAACTCCAGAGATTTGGGGAGCTCAATGGAGCAAGAGTTTGAGAGGAGCCACCGAGCAAGCCTTCACCACCAAGGGCTTCAAGCTTCTCAACAATGGCGGCCAAGTGTGGAGGTCGGTGAAAGAGTAAGCTCAAAAAGGCACTGTGCAAGCTAAGGCTTGGAAGTGTGCCAAAGAAGCTACGGAGGAACCCAATGGGGCTTTATACTAGGGCACAGGAGGTCATGGACCATGGCTAAGCTCCTTGTGAGCTTGGCCCATGGCACGGTCTTGGAGTGGACAAGACTTGGGGTCGACAAGGCAGGTGCTCGGCCGACCATTGAGGCGAAAGTCGACCATTAAATGCGGTCAAGAAAGAGTCATTGAACAGTACCTCCTGCGCCAGACATGCATTAAATGCATCGCCTCGAAGCTTGCCCAGCCAGAGGAAGGAGAAGAACAGGAGGTCCTATGGGCGTTGGATAAGACCTCGAGGAGGTCCCGCCATCGGATCCTATTTTTTGAACCGTTATGTTTTAAGTGGCCGGGAGGAGGTCCCACCACACGATCAACGTGGGAGGTCATGGCCTCACGATTTCACTTCCCATGAAAACGCACGTGAGGAAATGGACAGAGGTCCAAAGCGTTGATTTCAATCCAACAGTGCGGACCTCTGTGAGGTCTTAACCGCACCAATTTTAAGAAACCGAGGGGAGGTCATGGCCTTAGATTTTCGATCCAAGGGCTATGACCTCAACAAGCGAGAGGACCTTGTTGTGAGGTTTTTCAGAGGAGGTCGTGGCCTTTGGATGTAAATCAACGACGCTCACGACCTCAAGTGAGTACAAAGGAGGTCCGATTGTTAGATTGGGAGGAGGAGGTCGTGACCATGGATTTTGATCCAATGGTGTGACCTCACGAGGTAGGATGTGGACTTGCTTAGTTTAACAAAGAGGGAGGTCGGGGCGCGGATCTTGAATCCAAGGGCCAAGACCTCACATAGGTGGGATGACCTCATTGCGATGGCTTACAAAGACGAGGAGGTCCTTTGGGATTTAACGCCGAGGGAGGTCGTGGCCGTGGATCTTTGATCCACGGCTATGACCTGATGAGGTGGGAGGTCTTATCTGAGAACGTTTGAGGAGGAGGTCGTGGCTGTTGGATGTAATCCAACCCGCCACGACCTCAACTAAGTGCAAAGAGAGGTCTTAGCGGCCGTGCTTGCGAGGGGGGAGGTCCTCGGGGTTTATCATGGGAGGTCTAGCGCCACGCTGACCCGAGGAGGTCCACGAGGTCAAGAGGACCTCAAGGGGAGGTCCTGGGTCTTGTTGGTTGAGGGGAGGTCGTGGCGGTTGGATTGGATCCAACGGCCACGACCTCATCAAGGTGGGAAAGGAGGTCGATGGGGTTGGGGTGGACCAGTTTGAGTACTGGCTCGGCCCAGGAACAAAGTCTCTGCTTTTAAATTTAATTTTCTAATGACCAAGACTTTGCCAAATTGTTTGGGCTAGCAAATGAACTCCAAATTTGATGAAATTTTAACTGGAGCTAGCTGACAACATGATTAACCTTACATAAATTTTCCAGAGGTTATTATGCAATGCATTTTTCTCAGGAATTTCATTAAGGTTGTTCAATGATTCATTTTACCTCCAAAAATTATCAAACTAGTTTTACAACTTGTGATATTTTTCAGAGGGGTCCCACCTCAGTTTTAGGACCAAGGAAGATACTTTCCAATTGTTTGGCACAAGATTTGAGAGAATTGGAAAATGAATTTGACTTTTGGTCAACAAGAGCTTTGTGTTCTTGGTTTACACAACTCTTGGACAAGGATTCCATGAGATTTTAGGGTTTTTCAAGATGTGAGAAAAAGTTTTAATTTCTACACATATAATTATACTTGAATAACCCTGTTTATACATTTGGGATGTTACAAAATCTCTCCCCTTACAGAAATCTGCCCCGAGATTTGGCTCACTTCGAGAAGAAGGATGGATAGTCCGCACGCAGACGATCTTCTCTTTCCCAAGTAGCCTCATCCTCTAATGGTTTGACCACTGAACTTTAAGGAACTTGATGGTCTTATTCCTTGTCCTTCGCTCGAGACTCATCGAGTACGCTAATAGGGTGCTCGCGATAGGTCAAATCTTCCTCGACATCGAGGGTTTCAACGGAGCTTCCTCGCTTGGAACACGGAGGCACTTCTTTAGTCGGGACACATGGAACACATCATGTACCCCGCAAGTGCAACCGGCAACTCCAACTTATAGGCAATACTTCTTCTTCTCGATAATGCGGTAGGGACCGACATATCGAGGAGCCAACTTGCCCTTGACGCCAAACGTTGATGGCCCTTCAAAGGAGAGACTTTGAGATACACAAAGTCATTAGGCTCAAAACGTAACTCACGCCGACGACGATCCGCATAGCTCTTTTGCTCGATTGAGTGTGCAGGCGCAAACGCCACGAACAAGATGGACTTGGCGCCGGCCTCATTAATTGAGTCCGGCCAAAGAGAGGTCTCTCACCGTCTCGACCAGTTCAACGGGTCCTACACTTTCTCCCGTATAAGGCCTCAAAAGGTGCCATGCCGAGACCGGCTCGAAGTCATTGTTATATGAAAACTTCGCTAATGGCAAGCATTTCTCCCAATGCTTCCCATAGGAAAGGACACAAGCACGAAGCATGTCTTCCAAAACTTGGTTGACCCTCTCGGTCCCACCATCGGTTTGGGGATGATATGCCGCTAAAAGGTAAGACGGGTTCCCATGGCCTCTGCAAACTATGCCAAAAGCGAGAGGTGAAAAGAGAACCACGATCCGAGACGATCGTCTTGGGCACACCGCAAGCACACGATGCGAGAGACATAGAGGTCGCCAATTGACCAACAGAAATCTTAGCCCAAGACAGTAAGAAATGCGCTACTTTAGTCAACCGATCAATGACGACCCAAATGGAATCTTTCCCTTTGGGGTTCGGGCGATCGGTGATAAAGTCCATGCCGATTTTAATCCCACTTCCATTCCCAAGCACAGCAAGGGCTGAAGCAATCCCGCTGACGCCGATGTTCGGCCTTGACACGACGACATCGTCGACTTTAAGAACGAACTTCGCAATCTCCTCTTCATTCGGTCCACCAAAATCTCTCGCGAGATCTTGATACATCTTTGTGGCCCCGGATGAATGGATAATGGCGAATCATGGGCTTCATGGAGGATCAAATTCCGCAGCTCCATGTCCTTTGGAACCACAAGGTTGCGTCTAACCTCACGACACCATGCTCATCCTCGAGAAGCACTTGGTCGCTCCGCTTCTTGACATTTGCCTTAATGTGGCTCACTCCATCATCCGATTGCCGAGCGGACTTGATCCGATCCACCAAGGTTGGTTGCACAACCAAGGCAAAGAGAGAACCATGCTCAACTAAACCCAAGTTGAGACGCTGAAACTCTTCCAAGAGCGGGTCAAGCTCCTCGACAACAAGGCATTGCAATGCGCTTATGATTAAGCGCGCAAGAATCTACATTAGCCTTGCCCGATGGTAGTGAATACCCATATCATAGTCCTTGATCAACTCCAACCATCTCCTTTGCCCGAGGTTCAGTCGGCCGGTGAACAATACTTAAGGCTTTTGTGATCCGAATACACTTCACAACGACACCGATTAGGTAATGTCGCCAAATCTTAAGTGCATGAATCACGAAGCCAACTCCAAATCATGAGTAGGGTAGTTGAGTTCATGAGGTCTCAATTGCCTTGAGGCATAGGCCACTACCTTGCCTTCTTGCATATGGACACAACCGAGGCCTCGACGAGAAGCATCGCAAAAGATATCGGCTTCATGGATATCGAAGAACAAGAACAAAGAGCAGAGAATTACAATCACTACGACAAATAGCTTGCTTTGCCCTCGCTGCAGGATCCCGCTAATGTGTTTACCTCTCATACGCCAACTAATCCGTCCCCAGTTTTCATGAAGTGTTCAAATCTTTCAGAACTTCGCAAACTCAAAGACGTAATGAATTGCGTTGTACATATCGGGTTTTCTTACTTTCATTTGAAACTTCAATTCTTTTGTAGAACACAACATGTCGATTTTGGCAATGGGTCGAATGGTTGCCCTAAAGCTTCAAGATATTGCAATGCAAATTGTCGCCTTGCAAGAAGACTCCCGTGGTGTTGCCGCACTGCGGCAAAGGCTCGAGCGTCCGATGAACCAATGCAAGACTCCCATGATGTTACTACAATTAGTGCAATGCCTCGAAGCGCTCGATCAACCCATGCAAAGTGAAGAGAAAAGGCTTCAAACACCGCATGATAGGATGGAAAGAGTTGAGAAGTCGCTTCACAAGTTACTTAAGTTAGTTACTTTGCGGTCTTTCTTCTTTTGTATCTTGTTCTCGCCAAGTAGAACGTCGATGTGTAATGAGATTGTAATGTTCACTGCTATCTATGCATCGCAATTCTTGATGAATGAGAATAAAATTGTTCTATCGACATAGATAACGGCACAAGAGTCCAATTACATTCCAATTAGCACACTCGCTTGATTACAAATCACTTAATGAAGCACAACTTACAACATACAATAGACTACTAATGCTACTATCGGTACTATCGCACGCCGCTTCCTCACCGCCGCCGGGCATAGTACCTCAGACCGCCTTCCGCGCAGTGTTCTCCCAAAGGTCTCGACGAACTGTTTCGTGGAAACGCTAACCTATCGTGACCGTGGGTTCGCCAGCAGTCATACCGAGGTTTCAACCGCCGTGTCGGCGATAATGGGGCATCACATGTAGAATCGGCGCGGACAACAAGTCTGTGACCCAGCCATAGTAGGATCCGGAGGGCACCAACTCGCTCGTTGCGGAATGAATCGCGTGAATTGCTCGTGTCGCGGATGGATCGGGCGAATCGCTGTGGTACGGTTCGCTTTATGGGTGAACGCCGCAGGTACATTGTGTACCCGACTCATACCATGGCGCCAGACGCCTATTGGAAATTGTCCAACAAGCAGGGCTCGCAAGGGAGAATCGATAACATCCGCCATGTTCCGGTTGCACGTCTGCGTTTCTCCGAATGTCCTCTTCGCGGCTCGCGGACGACGGCGCACCGGCGTAGGGTCCTCCGAGACGAGGACGGCATCGCCAGAGGGTCCTCCGAGACGAGGACGGATCGCCAGAGGGTCCTCCGAGATGACGACGGCAGAAGCAGAGAGTCTCGCGCGGCAACCGCATGACGATCCGCCGCCTATGCCGCCAAGGCCATTGGTCGAAGTCGCCGGACGGAAGATGGAGGGGCGAGGGTACGCGACGACGCCCGTCCGATGCGCTCGAGTCGACATCGCTGGCCCTTCCGCAGTTTCATGTTACTTAACGACCGCTTGACATCATCAATAACCGCTTTCAAGGCCGTAAAAGGCGCCCCATCAGGTTGTCCGTACTTCGCCGAAGTTCCCATGCCGCGCCGATAGCGATATTCAAACGGCCGACCGCATGGTTACGTAACACACAAAATTTTGTTAGTTAACCCTATTTCGAGGGTGGTTAATCTACTACATGCTCAACGCATCAATCGCCTTGGCGCGGTCGCACGCAGACGGGTCCATCCCTAAGTCCAAGCGCTCGGCGGGCTAGGATCTCGCATGTCGGGCGGGGGCGCCACAATCTCGTCTCTGTTCCGCACATACCACCTGGCACGTGTCGAAGTCCTCGTGATCGTAAGGTCAGGCTCTCCCGCAAATGGAATCGTGGTCGCTCGCCATGCATCTACCCACTTGCCAAGGCTCGGTTACCATCGCTCTTATGACTTTTCTTCGTCGGCAGCAGGAACAAAATAAATAACTTATGGTACCGCATAACGTATGTCTAAAGGATCTACAACATTATTAAGTAATGCAATGTACTTACAAATGACTACGCCTTTGCAAGCGGTCGCCCAGAGCAGGGGATCTCCGGTGCAAATAATCGCCTTATCACCTGCTAGGGTTGTACGGCTCAACCATGCGGAGAACACCAAATGACAAGTTGTCCTCCAAGACGCCGATCCCGGTGGTATAGCAAGCTCAGTTGCTTCAGCGCCGTGTTCTCGCACGCGGCGATCCGCCCAAGGAGCCCATACTATGTCGCGTTCAGGTGGTCTCAATTCATTGTGGAACTCGGGTATATACGACGACTCTCTCCCTAGACCACCCCTAGTATCGCCATTAGCCCATCGATCCCATGGTCGGCCTTCCACGGATCCTCTCCTCCGCCTCCACCTCACCATAGAAATGTTGTGTGTGTGTAAGGTGGATCACGCGAACAACGGCCGTCCGACCGCTGGCGTTCCCACGACCACACCAGAATAAATAGTGGCAACCCGAGAGCACGGCCTGCTCTCCGTTACACGCCGGTTGTCAGACAAAGTCATGCAGATGTCACAAGACAAGACAATTGAACCCCAATCAGATCATGCAGACGCCCTCATCGCTTGCGGCCCACGATAGACTCCGCAAGGTGAATATAACTGGTACACCATGTCCCCACGCTAGGGAACATGATCCACCCAATATAAACAACAAATATGCAATAAGGTGGCATCGAACCACCTCCTCCGCTGCGCTAATTGGGCAATGCATGAATTGTCGCAGCCAACCGTGGAATGCCCTTTGACCTCTCGGGATAGGCCGTCAAACGATGATGGAGACGCGCTTTCCAAATCCGCGACTCGGAGGGGAATAATCGCACGGCCTCGAACTAAGGTCGGTAATAAAGCCGACATCTTGCAATGTCACCGCTATCTCCCCACCGAAGTGGAACGTGGGTCTCCTACCGCCAACGATCAACCAAGGCGAAAAGAAGAGAGGCATCAATTAAGAAGTTTTGCCTCAGTTCAAAGATATGCGGCTAACGCAATCACCAAGATTGACGGTCTCGAACATACCGCCGTTCAAATGCCAGTCTCCTCGTCCCCGTGTCACCAGACTTATGCCCATCGCCATCGATCCAAGCGCGATAAACATGCTTGCCATCCCATGCCGCTCAAGTAGGGTGGTATAGTACGTAGTACGTGCTATTGTCGCAAATAGACAAAAACTAACAGTTAGCAAAATCTAAGTACGATTTAATCGGTACAAAATGCAATAAGCAAAAAATTAAACACTTAACTTACCTCACTAATCAAAACGCTACAATATGCTTCGAGCTCGCTTTCCGGCGGCCGCTTTATATAGGGTCAAGCAGAAGATAAAGAAAGACGCGACGCGATGTAAAGAAAAGCAAATAGGAAAACGATACGCCAAAACTTTTTCGGTGCAAAGGAACGGCACATCGAGGACAAATTTTTCACGCGGGCGCGGTGAGCGAGGGAGGGAAAACATGCGACGGGGGGAGGCTACTCAAGGCTACCGACGGGGCGTAGTACCGCCAAGGCCACATCGGGTGACTGCCGCACCGGGTCGGCAAGTCCTCGCTGCGCCGGTCGGGCAGTCCTCGCCGCCTCGTGACGCAGTACGCGCAATCGCTTTTGGGGCCAAACTTGTAAATGATGGCGAACGGAGGCTACTTTTGAAAAAAAAATTTGCTATCGGGTCAAAACAGTAAAAATCTCCTACAACGAGCGGCTATGGTGTGTACTAAGTGTCAGAAAGGTGGAGTTCAACAGAAAGAGCGGATGGTAAACCCCGGATAAAAATGGCTAAAACACGACCATATAAATAGTGACGCTGCCCGACGGGCGCATACACGAGGGACGGGAGGAGGTATGCGCCGGAGATGAGAATGGATGTATGGACGAGCGCCGAAAGCGTGGAAGGAGGTAGGGTGCAGGTCGTCGAGGGGCAGCACAACGGCCCCCACGATCTGACGAAGAGCGAAGCGCGCACGTCCCGGTGGCCAAAGTCGCCCGGGGGGCCAGATGGTGCAAATTTTCCCGAAGGCTCCGGAGGAAGTCCGAAGGGTCCCGAAGCCCTCCGAAGGGATCCCAAAGGATCCGCTTAGCGCCGAGCGGTGGCGGAAGGCACAAAATGGCGCCTCAAGGGCCGCGAGGGCTCGGAGACCTAGGGGTCCTAAGGGTTACTGCACTCTCGACCGACATAACCCAGGCGTACTCAAGTCTAGGGCTGCCCACCACGTGTTGAAGCTACCACTAGGGGTAGGAAAGGTCATCTGCAGCCCACCTGCGAGGGTCTCGAGAGGGGTAAACTTGTTATTCTCAGGTACCTCTTAGAAAGGCTATAAGTAGCCACCTTTGCCCCCATTGGTAGGGGGATTTTTGTTTTGGACATGATCGCATAGTAATACAAGTGTGTTTGCTTATCGACAATGGAGTCCTCTTGAGGACCCTTCTGCATCGGGGGTCCCTTAATCTACCTGTTTAGTCCTTTAACTACGACAGCTTGGCGCCGTCCGCTGGGGACCAAGCAGGTAGTCATGGAAGCGCTAACACTCAAGATAACGGATGACCGAACGAGGGCTAGACCTAAGGCTTTGGCACTGAAAGCAGCATGCTGCCTCTACCCCAAAGAACCTCGAGGGCCAAAAGGAGCCGAGCCAGAGTAGCAAGCGCGCCACCCAAGTCTCGGAGGAAGAAGCAACAATTCAAGACGAGGGAGCGAGCTAAGAATCATACGAACTTCCAAAGAGAATCGGGCGGCTCCGCGAGTTAAGCGACTCCCAAGAATCACGGAGACAACCTCGCGCCCCACTCCGACAAATGCCGCAGAATCGGAACGGAGCTCCACCCCACCACCCCCGCCCCGCCCGACAACCGCCGCTTAACGAGGACCCCGCGAGCGACACCCTGCTGTTCGAGGCGACCTAAGCTCACAATTGAGCGCGGGTTAGAGGCGCCAGTGGCCACGAGGATTCAAGATGCCGGTCGCGCTTCTTCAAGGGTCCACAGACTTTGCAATTCTCCGGGAGCACGAGACCGCCATCGAGGCACCGGAGGAGACGATACCATCAAGGCAAAGAGCGCCACCGGCGCCAAGGGCATCGCTGACTTGGTTCTTCACAATACCACCTCGCCTGTACGCATGGGAGCAACATGGACCTACTCCGCAACAACTTCTGTGGAACTACACGGAGCCAAAGGACGCCGGACATTTGTTCGCAGCGAAGCAAAGCGCCGAACTAATCCCTCCGCAGCCTTCTTTAGAAAGTTTGCAGAGGTCAAGTGCCGTGTCCAAGGCGCCAACGACCACCATCATTAACGCAGAAGAACGCGCGGCCTCCGCGAACGCCGCTGAGAGGTCAGCGCAAGCCCGCCAAGACAAGGACTCAACTCTTCGACAAAATGGAGGAGTACGCCCGAGCGAGGAAGACAGCCGGAGGGGGAGGACGGCGACTCTAACCCCGATCACACCCTTCAAGGAAGCGGTCAAGACGACATCGCCGGAGCATCCGCAAGCCGCTAAACAATGACTACAGTAAAAGGCCGGAGTCTACTATGTAGACGGCCAAGGCCACTTAAACGCAGACGCCACCGATAAAGCACCCAGAGCACTCACAAGAGCTTTGTGACCTCCACAAATGAGGGTTCGACACCACCAAATAGTGTCGCACCATCGCCGCTATGTAGGACTACATGCGCCGCGACCAACTCGCGGAGCATGATGGCAAGAGCGCACCGACAACCGACACCTCAAGACCACCGCCAATAACATACTTAGGTGGCCGGACCGAGCCATACCGAAGGGTCATCAACATGATCACCGAGGCTCTCGCCGCTTCTCGAAGACAGAGAGGCGGCGATGCCCGATAAATCCACCACCGGCGACATACCCATCCTCGAGCCCACCCCGCTACTCAAATACCCATATCTTTCGACCAAGATGCTCAAGGAGTGTATTTTCCGCACTAAGACCCTCGCCATTTCGCCAACATCGCGGATTTTGAAGTAAGGCGGTCTCGCCGATGGAGGAGCTCGAGGATCTCCTTCGTGGACGCCTTCGACAAGATGATGATACTCGTGATCTCCTAACTCCTCCGCATCCTCCTAGGTTTCAGAGGAACGCCCATTACGGCATCGGGTAGATCCGCCACATTCAAGAACGACTTCAAGATCCCGAACCGAGGTCGCTATGTTCGATATGGTCCAGATGGCTTACCAAGATAACGCATCTCGATCGAAGCACGCTAAACACCTTCGCGCAATAGCTCACCACAACTATTTGTGCATGAAGCTCCCGCCCCATCGGCATCGTCACGGTCCGAGGAGATCAAGACTCGCACGCACATAGAACTCGGCACTATCTCCACCGCCACGCACATCGCTAGGACCCAACTGACCAAGTAGCGCCACCTCCGCAAGATTGGCGCCCAAACACAAACCGCAAGGTCATCTGGCGGTGGCACTAAGGACAACCATCAGAGAAGACGGTGGGTCTTCGCCGACCTCCACTGAGGCGCACGACGCATCCCGAGTGTTCGCAAAGAACGAAGAGGCCTTCGCTGGGGGCTCAAGACCTCCCAGAGTGGCAAGGGCAACGACGAGCACAAGCTAGCCTTCAACCGACGAACGCCTAAGAAGCAGGTTACTACAAGATAAGTCGGCCGATCGCCCAGCCGCCAAGAAAGAGATTCTAAAGTTGTCGAAGGCGAGTCATCCGCGAAATCAAATATTCCGAGGGCTAGCAAACCCGCCTCGGCCAAGAAGGAGACGGCAATGGCGATGTGTGTCGATTTCATCGACCTCAACAAGGCGTGCCCTAAGGATGATTTTCCTTACCTCGCATCGATCAACCGGTGGACGCCACTCAGCCGCGAGCTCATGAGCTTCTCGACGCTTACTCCAGCCTACCACCAGTGCACATGGCGGAGGAGGACGAACCAAGATCGCTTTCATCACTCCCCGATGGGGAACATATTGTTACAAACGATGCCCTTCGCCCTTAAGAATGCGGGGCGACGCTTGTCTTACCATTACGGAAGGTCTTAGCTACTCCGGACGAACGCAGTACATACGTCGACGATATAGTCATTAAGAGCAAGCTTATGGGACGACGCCAAGGATCTCTAAGAAACCTTCACCAACCTTCATGGAGGGCATAAAACTCAACCCGAAAAAGTGCGCTGCTCGTGAAGGGGAAGCTCCTCGGTTTCCTCGCTCTCGAGAGAGGGATTGAGGTCAACCCGAGAAAATTAGGACCATCCAAGAGATGAAGCCCCCGCGACAACGCCGCTGGCACAAACCGACGGGTCAGACGCCGCCTCACCGCTTGTCTCGGCTTTACCGAGAGCACTACTGCTTCTTCGTAACACTCCGGCACGGAGCGATTCCGTGATGAGGAATGCCGTAAGGCCTTCGAGGACCCGGTTGTACCTCCCATGCCTACCAAGCTTGACCACTCCGAGCAGGGGCCGAGCTACTATTATACATCGCCACCCCACATCGGTGAGCGCGGTGCTCGCCCAGAGCGCCAAATGCCAGGCCCAATATACTATGTACGGGAGGCCTTGCAGGAGCCAAAACTCGCTACATTTAAACTTCGTAAGCTCACAGACGCTTTTGCTCATGGCATCGAGGAAGCTCCAAGACTATTTCCCGGGCGATCCCATCACGTCCCCACATCCCACTACCGCGCAGATGTTCAAATAAAGATGCCTCGGGCGGATAGGCAATGGGCGGCAGAGTCGGCGCCTTCGACGCCACTTTCATCGCAAGAACGCCATCAAATCGCGTTACCGGGCGGACTTTGTTGCTGAGTAGACCCCGCAAGCGAGGGCAAGACCACAAGAGCGGAAACACCATGGGTAATGTACACGGACGGGTCGTGATGCGCCAGAGGGTCGGGCGCCGCCATCCTAGTTTCCTCGACAGCGCATCAAGATCGCGATGCCGCCCGCCGACTTTCCCACGAACAACGCCGAGTAATGGCACCGCCGCTTGGCCTCCGTGAAGTTTAAATCCCTGAGCGAAGCGCATCCTTATCAAGAGGACTCACCGTGGCGTGGTCACTTTGACAAGACTCGCGTGGCAAGGTGCCCCGAGATGAACTGGCATTTAGCCGCAGACGCGAAGCATTTGCACGAATCATACCCAAGCAATTCCCTGAGATAAACAACGAGGCGGCCGACAACCGCAAAATGGCAAGCGCCGAGAGGACCCCTGAGGTCTTCTACGAGGTCCTCACAAAACCCTCCGCCCCAACCGGCTAATAAGGGGTTCCGCTGAGCACAAGGTCATACTTCTAAGAGGAGGAAACTAAGAAGCTTAGTGCTGGCCTCGAAACGGGCGAGCAGCCCCGCAAGGGACTCAAGCGAGACGTGATTATCAAGCACTCGCCGAAAGAACTGTAAGACCCTACCAAGCAAAGCGCATTCGCTGCCGAGTAAGAAACTACTACATGGTCTCCGGC